>ML681994.1:13626964-13731814 GCA_007922195.1 Podocnemis expansa | reverse complement strand
GTGGGAGAATATCCCACTTCATCAGACGCTTTGAAGTGGGATATTCTCCCACGAAAGCTCATGCGATAAATAAATCTGTTAGTCTTTAAGCGCCACAAGACTCCTTGCTTTTTTTGCTTTACTAGACTAACACAGCTGCCCCTTTAGAACTTGGACAGATATGAAAGTGTCTGTCTTAAGTGTCAGGAAGCTGGCTCAGGGCAGCATTAAGTGTAACTTTTGGTGACTGTGTCAGGATAAGGGATTGACAGGGAGAAAAAACATAATACTGGATTTTTGACAGAGGAAGCTTGTAGTATTTATAGCAGCTTCACTACTTTTTGATAGTTTTTGTGACTACTACAAAATCTAGATTTCCGTGAAGTCATAAGACCTCGGTATATCCTTAGGATGCCTGTTAAAATACACACTTTCCTTGATAGAGCAATATATTTAATCAACACACACCAAGGCTGTTATCTCTGTCATAAACTACATATTCTAGACTGTGGGTAAATAAGTATTTTTGAAGATAAATTCATATTTACGCAAGCCTAAATGTGTAGTTAGTCAAGACAGTAACACATGTATTACTTAATCTCCATGACTTTTTGGTATTAAGAATAAAAACTGTTTTAAAGTCAAGGTCCTGGTTTAAATTGACAAAATACAAGAAGTTTGAAGTTGAGTCTGACTCTGTCCTTAATTTGAATTTCCTGGCTTTTGTCAAATTAAAACACACAAAATAATGTAGCTGCCCTTTGTATGCAGCACCGCTGTCCCCACACCCAACATCACGTGCTTGTGTCTTGGTTCTAAAAAAACAAAACAAAACCAGAAGATTAATATATTGTAAAGAACAATGATTCATTTGTAAGCAGGTCAAGAGACTATAATTATTGTCACTCTGTCTTTTTCTTTCTTTCTTTCTTTCTCTGAAATTGTGGTAAGGGCCAACATTTTCTGAGATGTTTAAGTTCTGCTCATGAGCCTAGCAGAATTGTGTGAGTGTTTCAGAAGGCAGTCAAAATACTACATATGTGCTAGTCAACTTTACTAGATGGCCTGGCTTGATATGGCAATGATTAGATAAACTGCAAATTCTTATGGGTTCATTTTTTAAAATGTTACGTTTTAAAAGAATGTGTTAGAATATTTGACTGTGAGATGTAATTCAAATGCGTTAAACTTCTAGTTCTGGCTCACCAACAGTTGTGGCTGTAAATGACTTCCATTCACCTCCCAGTATTCTAATTTTTTTTTCTTCCAGGCCATCCTTGTATGTACAGTTACTCACACGGATTTCTTAACTTTTACATTTTTGATGTATGTTTTTTGAAGCAATAACTTTGAAGATACAATATGTGTAACTTTTTTATCCCAGTATCCTGAATAAGCTTCATTAACTACTGCTCTCTTTTACATGTAGACTCTTTTCCCATTATTATTATTATTATTGTTGTTGTTATTATTATTATTATTGGCAGCATTGCCATTAATGGGGAAAGAGCAGTATGTAGTTAAATTACTTTAAATGCCAACAAATACTATGTAGGAAGCAACATCGAGCAGTGTCCAGATGGTGTACAGTTAGTACGCTTCAGTCCCTTTCTAACAAGGGTTGCAATATCACTTATTTTCCATCTTAGTAGGTTGAGGACTTAAGTATATTTCATGTATGTCTACATGTTCCTTGTTTTACCTTTGCCAGTTTTGGATTTTAAAGGAGCAATGAACAATGCTGTCATGTCTTAATTTTTTCTCTCCTAGAAGTTGTCAGCTCTCTCCCTCCGTATCCAACAAATTGAAACAACACTTAATATTTTGGACGCAAAGGTGTGTATATAGACATGTTTTGGTAGCATGTGGTTATAACACTCAAAGTCTAACTTCATAATAATTAGTAGACTTGTGCACTGAAGTACAACTGTCATCAGAACTATGCTGTAATTGAATTTAATGTTTTAAAATAAATCACAGTGACAACTTTAAATGAAAGCTCCAGCTAAATCAGGTTTGCTGCAAGCTCTTTATTTTTTAATGTTTACCACTTAATGTACAGTTTAAACAGCCATGCAGCACAGAACAAAAAGGAGTAGGCATGATGTAGTAGAAGGTGATGTTGGTTTGATTCTTATTACTGTCTTACGTTATTTTTTTGTTTTTGTTTTTGTTTGGAGACTCCAGCCTGGTGATTAGGAAACTAGCCTAGTATGTTCCCATCCTTTCTCCAGTGATTCCTTATATGTGGTGGGACAGTTTCAGTGGGAGACACTGAGACATCTGAGCCTAGTAACTCAGGCACTGCCTGGCAATATAGAAGACTCCTGTTCAGATCCTTTCTTCCCATCAGGCAGAGGGACAAATTGAACCCAAGTCTCCCATATCTCTGATGACAACTTTTAGCCCTTGGTTAAAGTAATGAGAGACTCTGCCACTTTTGGAGAGAGCCAAAACAATTGTCATGAACTTGACGTGGATTCACCATAGTTTCAAGTAAAGTGAAACATATTTTATATAAATTAACTGTTTGAAAAATTTCATACAGGTTTAGTAAACAAGGCCTGATTGAGGGAACCTGAATGCAAGAAATAAAAAGTATTTGTCTTACTGACATGGGTGATATTGAATTCATTTATAGACTGGCACACGTGGTCACTTCTAGTTGATAGGAATAAATGTTATTGGCTAAATCGAAAATGTTAGGCTCGCAGTTTATCTGAAAATTGTTTTCTATATTTAGTTGTCATCTATTCCTGGCCTAGAAGATGTCAAATTTGAAGCATCCAGTGCAAATATGAACAGTGTTACAAACGGTCCAGTTCCACAAGTCACTACAAATCAGCACTCAGTATCTGCATCTCCTCAGTCAGAAGTAAGCACTGAAGTATAAATAATATATTTCTTCCTAGAAAATATTTCCTCTTGGTTGCACAAGTATAGTGTAAGGGAGAAATAAAACCAAACTGTAACTGTATAATACATTTTACATTTTGTGTTAAGTGGTGTTTTTAAAAAAGCTTGTTAAACCTTTTTGTTAAATACAAATTTTATAGTGAGAAATTACCAACACTTTAATACATACATTTAAAATACATATTTCCTAATTTTTTTAAACCCGTGAAAGGTGAACTTGAACTAAGTAGGTAAGAAGTGTCAGGGTAGGTCATGCATCAAACTAAAAATTCAAATCCCACCATTCTAGTTCTTCTCCCAGGTTTTTGGAATTTGAGCTTTCAGTTGAAACCAGCAAGTTCCTAGCAATTTCTGTTACAAATGCATGCTTGCTCTATTAGATCCTCTTGTTTGTTAGAGGAGCACTTTTACTATAAATAATTATCAGCATAAAGCAGACTAAATATGGTTTATACATCCTTCTGCTTTATTAAGAATTAGCACCTCTATTGGCCACTTGACAAAACAAAATTTTCTTGTGTTGCTTTTAAGAGAAAGTAGTAGTGGATTTTTTTTTTTTTTTTTAATTTCACTCCTGAACTCCTACTGTCCTGTGTTTCATAGCAGTTACAATGTAGTAGGTTACTTCAACCCAAAGTATGAATATAGTCTCAAACTTGTTGGGAGTAGCTGTGAAGTTACAACAGCTGTACTGTAGAAAATCCACCAGATTGTTGCTCTTCACGGCCTGTTAATGCTTAGTAACTAGACCAGGCTTGTCCAACATGCAGCTTGGGGGCCAGAATCCAGCTCAAGGTTGGCTGTTATACTGCCCACAGAATGCTGTCCAAGAGTCTGGGAGCTGGGGCTGACTGGGGCTATCTGGAATACTCTGTATTATTACATCCAGTGTGTGGGCAGACATTGACAATTTGTGCAAGCAAAAGCAATGCCAAATATCACACTAATCATTGTTTTATTAAAGTGTATTAACAAAGATCAATTTGTATGTCTTATCTATCAAATTTTCTCATTGGCCTCCTGACTGAAAAGAATTGCAGTGTGGCCCCTCATCCAAAAAGGTTGGACGCCCCTGAACTAAACTCTGCAGAATCGTGGTATAGAAAATTTCTCACATTTTTGGACATACTATGCTCATTTTCATTTCCCCTTAAAAGGGAATAGCAAAGAGAAAGTAAACATGAACAGTTTCTTAAGACAATATAGCACGATGTTAGTCATCTTTTCTCAACTTGAATCTGAAAATTTCCACTGGCCATGCCTTTTAAGGCAATACTACATATTTCTGAAAGTGGGCTTCAAGTTCAACTCTTTAGATGAACATAACAACAAATGTGCAGTTTGACAGACTCTGGTAGAAGGTTCTGTAGCTTAATCTTTTGTTGTTCTGAGTTTGAATATTGGAGATCAAAATGATAGATCAGGGAAATGTTAGTATGAAAGTGGTTTTGCTTTTCAAAAAAAAATTGTTCCTGTAAACTTTTGTGATTCAAAATTTTTCGTGTGTGTGTGAGAACACTCAGTTTGTATGGAGAATAAATTAGGAGTAACAGTTCTGCTTTGTAGGTCTGTTCCCCTCCCAGGATTGTGACTGTCTGAACTGAGTTCTGCCTTTCAGGGCTTCTCCAAAATTGGCATGCCTTGCTGATTCAATGTACAGGGACTGCCTGAGCCCACAGCTACTTTTTAGCCCCTCCTTGTCTTGGTTCAGGCTTTGTATACCTCATCACACAGACACAACAAGGGTACTATTACATCATATACTTCAAAGGAATAACAGCTTTAAAAATATCAAATTGCAAAACAGTAGAAGATTATAGGTGTTTGCCGAAGTAATGAACAAGTAATGGCCTTTGAGTCACCTGTTCAGACAAACGTACAGTTTAAAGGCACATGATCAGTCTTTTTAAAACTTTCTTTTTAGAAATAGGAACAATACTCTGACACAGGCAAGTAACACTTTAAAAATCACAGCTTTTTTGGTATAGTCCTTTGAGTTTACTGAATGATGATGTTCATTATTCATGATGATAAAGCTGTTTGAATGAAGCAGAATTGCTTTAGAGCAGGGGTGTCAAACATGCAGCCTGTGGGCCAAATGTGGCTTGCAAATCTTTCATCCCTCCTGTGACTACTCTCTGTGGGACCTCACTATCTTCCTAATAGAGAGCGCGCCCGAGTATTTCAATTTATGGTATGTATGGCCCACTTGAAGTACATTTAGGTCAAATCTTACCCACCATAGCAAATGTTAGACATGCTGGCTTTGACACATCAGCCTTGACAGATTTTTCATGACTTCAATACTTGAACTTTGAATATAATTAAACTATTTCTTCTCTTGAAAACTATTTGCCATTTGAGATTACTTTTATTAGAGTTTGTCACAATACATTTTTGAATGGGAATGTGTACATTGGAGATGGAAAAGCTAATTATTTCTCTAGTCCAACTTTTATCATCTACAATCTCCTTATGCACTCTTGGTCTGTGGTGTTGCTCAGAATTTACATACATTATTTTCTATATACAGCAAAACAGCATACATGAGGTGGGACAACAGAAAACAGAAGGAGGACCAGAAAATGCCATGACTGTCGCTAAGGATCCAAGATATGCCAGATATCTCAAAATGGTTCAAGTGGTAAGTCTGTTTCTTCTTTCTCTAGCTCCACTTGAAATTCCTTTGTATTTTTATGATGAAATTATGTGACTGATAGTTTCTTCATTTCCTAAGATTTCATAATTTACACAGACATTGTATGGTGTACTGGGGAAATGTGCAACCTTTTCAGTCTTCAGACTGAGGATTCTTAAACATTTTTTTAATGTGGACTGCTTCTGAATAAAGACTCTTGTAGATCATCACGCTTCTCATTAATCGTTTTGTAGATTAGATCCACAGCTATTCATGCAATATCTGACAGCGTCAGTAGCATTGTGTGAAGGTAATAGGGAAATGTGTGCATTTTAACGATTTACATGTCCTTTTTCTTGAAGAAGAAGAAAAACACTTCATTTTTTTTCTTCATCTGCCTTGTATCCATTCCATTTTTCTCTTCTCTTGTTTATTTTTTCTTCTCCCATTTAATCATGGACATACAGCTTTGCAGCTGGATTCTCTTTATCCAGGGAGATTTCTCTTTTGATGATGACTGGCAGCTCATGTCTTGCAGATAGCTCTGGTTTCCTCTACCCCTTAAGTAGCACTGATTCAAGTGAAGGCAAGTAGGAGAACTGTTGCTCCTTTTTTTCAGCCTTATCTAACAATGGTCCTGGCTGTTCTTGGTAATAGAAGCTAGAAATAGCTTGAAACAAAGAGTAATCAACACCATTTAACCTGTGAGCTCTCCTCTGACCACTGTTGGTAAAACCATCATCTTGTGTGTATGTATAAATTTAGTTTAAGAGAATAAAATTATGATGAAGAGTGAAAAATATTTCTGCTCTCACATTCATCTCCCCCCACCAAAAACACTCCACTTGCCATTATTTTTCTAACATTTGTAAACTAAGTGCTCCACAAAACTTCAACTTGTAGAAGAGTAAGTTATAATCAGTTGAGTATACATATGTATTACATTTATTGTGACATTTTCTCCCATGAAAGCTCATGCGATAAATAAATGTTAGTCTTTAAGTATCACAGAACTCCTTGCTCGTTTGCTGAACGAGCCTAACACGGCTATCCCTTTGGAACTCTGTTTCTGGAAACTAGAGCAGTGGTTCTCAAGCAGGTATGCACATACCTTGGGGGGGGGGGGGAAGACAGAGGTCTTCCAAGATGTACATCAACTCTTGTAGACTTTTGCCTGCTTTTACAGTAGGCTATATGAATATCACTAGCAAAGTTGACACAAACTAAAATTTCATATGGAAAACGACGTGTGTGTACTGCTTTATGTATTATACTAGTGTTTCTCAATCTGGGGGGTGAAGGTGTCATGATTTATGTTATAATTATGTGGTAAAAATGAGAAAGCAAGCAATTTTTCAGTGTTCCGTAACTTAAACTTTTTTAAGCAAGTTGAAATTTGGGGCATGCAACATAAATCAGCCCTCAGAAGGGGGTGCTGCAGTAGTTTGGAGGACTATTGAGCTAGAGTGATCTTATAATCTCTGACCAAGTGAAGCATAACACTAGACTAGATCTAGTTATAAATCTACAACTACTAAACTAGTTACTTAGTTGATATCTGACAATACGTGCACTTGAGTACATTTCTGCTTAGTTTCATATGACAGTTATGGTGATGGTAGAGCTTTGCTTTCAGTGATAGAATGATACAAAAGAATATCTTGTGTGTGGTCTTCAACACGAAGAATTGACTTGCTTATTGGTGCGCCTATGCAAAGTAGATAGTTGATGACAAGCGATTGTGACCATCAGTGGAAAATGTCACACATTTAGGGTATGTATACACTGATGACAGCAAAATTTGCACCAGTGAAGATCTACTCAGTTGATCTAGAATCTGATTCAATTAAACCACCTCCTCAGAAGGTTGCATTGACAGGAGCACGTTTTCCATTGGCATTGGTCAGTGAAGACAATGTTCTGAAGGAAAGTTAAGAAATTGATGTAGAGTTATACAAGCTACTTTGCATAGCTGATGTAACACCTGTTGATTGCTGCTGAATTTCCCAGTGTGTGTTAAGCTTTAGTTTAGTTGCCACCTGAGAAACCCACCTCCTTTAAGAACAAAGTTTAAACTTTACAAATAGGACATCATAGATTTAGGCTTAGTACCTTTTTATTTAGACTTTCTGTTTGAGAGGGGTTAATTTTTCAGGGTTTATTGTTAGCAATTTTTGAGCTCTCTGGAGATGTCTTGCAGGGTGTTCTTTTTCTACTAGTAATGGGTAATCTCTTTATAATGTGACCATTACTGCACTCTGTACAGTCTACTCAGTCAGTTGAAGCAGAAATCACATTCCCAGAGTCACATGACTGCCCATAGCTACAAATAACAAATATACTTTAGGTGTGCAAATTCTTAAAAGAAGAAAAAAAAAAACCAAAAACACAACACTGAAGTGTTTAAAACTAAAATCAGAAACCCTGTTTTTGTTGGTATTAAGCATGAACTTAGAATCTTTTCCCTACTTATATAACTGTGAAATGACTGATGTAGTATCTAGTCTTTCCTGTTTTGCTACAGATCACAGAGATAACAGGGGCTGTAACTGTTCTTAGCTGCAGGGACAAGGGGTATCATCTACAATTCTGAAATTTGTTTTCTAATAAGTATTTTCTCTAAAATTACTCAACTATATTACCATAAGGTTTTGTGGGGGGTTTTTTTGTTTGGTTGGTTTTTTTTTTTAAACAGGGTTCTTGGTGCACATTGGCTTATATTGAAACTGAATTAACCATTCAATTTATCCGTTGTTCACTGTATTTGAATCACGCTGCAAGCAAAGCACTCATGACTCAAACTTGGTCTTCCACCAGACCTTAGTGCTATCCCAGAATTTTTTTTTGAGTCACCAGTTGGCACTATACATCTAGTTTATTACAAACTATTTGGAAGACTTTGGGGTCAGTAGTACTGGTGGGAGGGGATCATTAAGTTAACTTGTTGTTAATGCTTGATTTATTAGTAGTGGGGTACCCAAGTCTTTTCTATCTAATCACATTGATCTTAGAGACAGAATGAGATCTCACTTTCCGCATTTATTCTTTGTGCTGGCAGTCCTGATAATTCCATTGCCAGTAGTAACCATGCTAAAAGTGAGCATGATTTTTCATGTTTGCCAAGACAGTCAGTTCAAACAAATATTTTTAAAGTTACTCTCATCTAATTGATGAATTATCTCTGTTCATGTGTCTGTTGCCAGCAGTGTCTGTAATATTAAGTAAGTCCTATCATGCAAGGATGATTGATTATAATTCCTACTCAGTATGTTCATGATGTGTCAAAGCTGTTGTGGAGATAGCTGTTCTGTAAAACAGTAGACTAGCTGGCTTGTAGTCCTGGGGTGATTGATCAGGTAATATGTATTGTGGCAAAGCAGCTGTCTGGCTTTGTCAGGTTGCAATTGTCTTCCCTGGCCAAGGAAGCTTTCTGTAAATTGGCTCCAATATTTTCTTTGCCACATTTCATCCCTTCCCACCTCCACCCCTGTATCTCTTGATTGCAGTGCTCTGGGGAAGGATGTGGGTCTGGCCATTGGTAGGACAAGCCCATACATCCATGAGATCTAGACCCCAGAGTACCTGTCCCTGGGTTTTCCAGCAAAGTTGTTGAAGTGGTTCTCTTCTGGTGCAGGGCAGATTCAGTCTTTCTTGGTAGGCTAGTGCCTGAGTCCCTTTTTCTGAGAAGTGGAGGAAGAAGTATTATGCTCCTGGGTTGGGAAGAACTCTCCTCCTGTTCCTCCAAGCTTTTGGCAGCTTGTCTCCCCCTTGTTCCTAGCACAGGTGGGGCTTTTACTAGGGCTGATGCAGTCTTTGCCTGGCCTCACATGTAACTAATTCTGCTGCAATCACCTTTTCCGTGCCTGCAGGAAGAAGGGCCTTTATCATCTGGAGGCTCACATCTGCCCTCAAGCACCCCTTTAAAACCTTCTGGCTTGACCATCACAGTATACATATACTAGATGTTCACCAGTAAAACTGTAGTGATTCCCTGAAAAACAATGTAATATTTGCTGTATTACAATTTCAGTACAGAGCTTCCTTTGCATAATATCTGACATTTTACTGGTAAAATTTGTTTTTTCTCTGCTTCTCCAGCATTAATTCTTCACATAAACTTGTTTGGCAAGACACACATACACTTCATGGGTTATAAAAATTAAATATGTAATTACAAGATAAGTGGACTTTATTTCTACCATCCAATTCAATCGGCATGTTCAATGGTAATTACTGTTTGTACTTAAGCTAATAAGCATGTAATAGTCTTTTTCTAACCCATGAAATATACAGTTTTAATCAGGAATTTTCAAAGATGCTGACAGATTTAGGTCCCCAAATTCTGTTTAAAGGCACCCAAATCCCAGTGAATTTCAGTCGAATCAGGACATGTAACTCACTTTGGCTCCATTTGAAAATCCCAGTTTAAAACCTGTGAAGGAGCAGTAATGTCATAAATATATAATATGCTTTACTAAAGTATTAATGCACAGCATTCATAGGCTTTTCATTTAATTAAGTTTAAGACTAACTTCTGTAAATGGAGTAACATTTTAGAGGCATTGGTTTGCTGTAGGCTGTGAAGTTTCTGGTTTCCTCTCCAGATAATCATAAGTGAAAATATTTAATTTGGGACAAACAGAAGAATGGCAATCATAGTCGTATGGTTATCATGTGATTGCTAAAAGACAAGTTTACAATTGTTTGGTTTCCTCAACTGTACTCTTCTTTCCTGAAGATGTTTTGGATTTCTTCTGAAAATAACCTTAATCCAGAAATTCCTGGTTTTAAAATATCTGGTTTAGGGAAAATTGCTGTATCCCTTTAATGCTCTTTACCTTTAAGTTATTGGTACATTATCTCATTCATGACTCCATCTTGATGTGAATCTTTTTCTAGGAATTTAGATTGAGCCTCAGAATTTAAATACTTAAAATATTTCATGCTTTGTATACAGTTGCTTACATTTCCCTACATGAACACACACTTTAAAGTGCCAGAATGATGGTAATAAAAACTAAGGTACTCTGTTCAATTTAGCTGCTGCACAGTTAGTGCAAGGTCAGATTTTTATGTGGTTGTGTCATAAATTTTTGTGGAGTGACTGTTTGCTATGGTAGAAAGAATAGTTCAGTTTTCATGCATATTCAGTCATTTACTTCTCTAGTGCTGTCACCAAGGCTACTAATTGTGTTGGTGATTCTGTCATATGCTTCTGTGAACATCTGCCCATCAGATAATGGCCTGAAACCAACAATTAATTTTACATGGCTCACTAAACATCAGGGAAAGGGCTGGTGGTTAATACTGACCAGTGCTAGATATAAATTGATGTAAATAAAAATTCTATCATCATTCTAAGACACATGCTCACTGCAGCTCATATTTATATTCCATTTCTGTAGTAATGAGGAGATTGTTTGTATCATAACTAACCATAAAGTAGTTGCTTATGAACACAAAAGTAATTGTTATTTTAAGAAACGTTTATCAAATAGTAGAGCTGAGGGCGGTGGAATCTGTTGGCAAAGAATTGCTTGAAAATCTTTTTAAAGTTCAAATATGTTTTTACTGTTTGCAGTGTGTTACAAAAGAAGCATCTGTGGTAATGAGTAGATCAAATACAGCACTCATAATAGTTTATTTTATTTATCTTAAATTTTAGAAGGAATGCAACTAATTTGCAATATGTCTGCATTTAAAAAAAATTGGTCGTGAACTAAAATATTTTTCAAATCAGACAACTTTTTTTCTCAAAACTCCAAACTAGTGGTTCATGTTTCTTGAATGCATAGTTTGATATAGTCATAAAGTCCTCTCACACTGGCATTGGACACATCAGTTTGGTCATCTAGTCTAGTGTCTTGTGTGTTAGATTGGAGTATTTCACAAATATAGACTGGACGCTATATTAAAGGATAGGTCTGTTTTGGTGTTCCTTCTTAACTGCCTCCTACTACCAGTTTGTCTTGAGCTTGGTGGGAGCTGTGGAAGAAGACTACTGTTTTATAAAAACAAAGTTAAGGATATTATTATTAAATTCTGAAACAAGTTCTGGGGAAATGAGAAATAAAAATGCCTTTAGGGAGACAAACTGGGCGAGGGTAATATCACTTGCTAGACCAGGTTCTGTTAGCGAAGGAGACAAGTTTTTGAGCCATGCAGTACTCTTCTTGGAAGTTGGACCAATAAATATTACCTTACCTGCTTTGTCTTTCTAATATCATTGGACCACTAGGGCTTTAACACCACAGCAAACAGTAATTCCTTGTGCACTTATCAGAGCCCGTTCTTACTGAAGTTAGGTACAAAATCTTTGATTATATCAAACCAGATTAAATATTAGATTTTTGACAGACCTGATCAAACCAGGAAGTCTGGTATACTGTGCAGCATGAGTCAATATTGAAGTGTTCAGAAAATGAGTGTGGGGCCCTTTTTTACTTAGATCATTGACCTAGGCTGGGAAAAGCTACCCTAGAAGTGGCTGAGCCTAGAGACAGGGCTTAGGCCGTAGATACATGGGGTGTCATTTTGAGACTACCTGTTAATAAAACAAAGTCTCAAGGATAAATGACATTTTATTCCTATGAAGTTTTGTTTAGAATTAGATGGGAATGCCATCAACTCATACTTCTTATGTATTTTCATCACAGGGGGCAAATAGCTTTCTACATGAAAGAATCTGTTGACAAATCTGCTGTGTTGCAACTGTTTTCTGAAACAGTTTCAAAATGTTATTCTGTTTTTCTAATTAAATTGTTAAAACAATTAGCTTCCAGTGCTGCTGCTTTTTTTAAAATCATTTGAATCTCAGAATTCAGGAGAAATTTTAAAATGTTTTGTACTTGTGTATAACTCAAAAGGGTGTATACATTTAAAACGAGACAAAACTGTAGGTTGAAGTTTCAGTGTGGCAGATGGCAACAGAACTGTGACACCCTGTAATAAAAATAAATCAGTCTGCATCTGGCAGCATTATA
Source organism: Podocnemis expansa (assembly GCA_007922195.1). Classification (NCBI taxonomy): domain Eukaryota; kingdom Metazoa; phylum Chordata; order Testudines; family Podocnemididae; genus Podocnemis; species Podocnemis expansa. The sequence goes on along the minus strand of ML681994.1, from coordinate 13,719,298 downwards.
AACTCCTGAGTTTAATTGTTTGTTGAAAATTGTTTTATATATAAAATTAAAAAGTTGTGATTTTTTTTTCAATGCAAACACACAGGAAAATGTTAATCACAGCAACAGATTTAGAATTGCTGTCATTTTATCAGACCGAGCACTCTGTTCTCTTTCTCCTGTGATGGTAATACAGACATATTTCTCTACACCATTAGCTGTGGCTTCCTGCTCTTTCTTTACTTACCTTGGACAAACAGCATTTGTCCAGTGCCAAAAAATCTCATACGGCTGTTCATTTACGTTTTAAGATCTCCCATGTCCTTTTTAGACCATCAGAAGCTCAGTCCCTTGGAGATCAGAAATTAGACACTTTCTTCTTGGCATGCAGTTATCCAGATGGTGTTTCTTGACCTCTGCAGAAAAGGATGGCAAATCAACAAGTTCTTTTTGAGCAGTGCTAGTAGAAACACAAGAGCAGATACTGTTGAAATATACCTTGCAAAGTGTTGTAGGCCAAACTTAGTTGCATATCTTGTCCAGAAGGAGAATGTTCAGGTGTTGCTGAACAAGCATAAAAGCTGTTGAGGGGCTTGCAATGAAAGGGAGGCTTTTTTATTTCTAAATTAACCTGTATATGTTTTACTGACTTTCTGCATATATGTGAGTACACTCAATATTCATAGTAATTTAAAATTATGCTTTTATTCTCACATCCTCTTTTTTGCTGCATTCTTTAACTGTTTTTCCATTCTGATTCTTTAAAATATTCCTCATGTTAACAATTGTCCTTTCCTGCCTCTCTGGCCATACTTTTAGTGTGTGTTTTTTAGCAGGATCTCTTTTCCTGCCTCCCTTTCTCATTTTATTACTCGGGAGAGGACAACAGTTCCCATGACTTCAACTTGCCACGTTCAAACTTGTGACTTACAGATTGGCCTGTACATTTGACTTTCCTCTTTCACATAGTCGTATGTATCTCATCATCTGCAAATTTTGCCTCCTAGCTGTTTAAACCCTTCCCCTTTTTAACCCCCAAGATCACATTTATGAATGATGAACAGCAGTAGTAGATATGGTGGTAGATATGGCAGTGGCCTGTGATGGTACGTTAGAGGGAATAGATTCTGTTGTTACAGGGAATTCTTTCTTAGCCATCTGGCTGGTGTGTCTTGTCCACATGCTTAGAGTTTAACTGATCACCATATTTGGGGTCGGGAAGGGATTTTTTCCCAAAGCAGGTTGGCAAAACTTTTTGGGTTTTTCACTTTGCTCTGTAGCATGAGGCACAACTCACTTGCTGGTGGAGTTTCTATGTCTTAAAGTCTTTAAACCAAAATTTGAAGAGTTTAATAACTCAATAATAGGTTAGAGGTTTATTTCAGGAGTGAGTGGGTGAGGTTCTGTGACCTGCATTTTGCCGGAGGTCAGACTAGATGATCACATTGTCCTTTCTGACTTAGAGTTCATGATTTAGTCTAGTCGCAGTAGAGATTGTTGAGGGACTCCGCTATTTACTTCTCTCCACTGTAGAAACTGGCTATTTGTTCCTAGCCTTTGTTTCCTATCTTTGAACTGGTTACTGATCCCAAAAAGAACCTTCCCTCTTAACCCGTGACTACTTACTGAGCTTAAGAGCCTTTGGTGTGGTACCTTGTCAATGGCTTTCTGGAAGTCTTGACTCATTTTTGTGTGTGGGTTGTTGAGACTCTGAAAGAATTCTAGTAGATTGGTGGGGCATAATTTTCCTTTGCAAAGCAGTGTCAACTTCTCCACAGCATGTCACGTTCATCTGTATATCTGATAATGATGTTCTTTAATAAAGTTTCAGCGAAGGTGCCTGATACTGAAGTTATGCTTCTGTCCTGTAATTGTCAGGATCGCCTCTGGAGCCTTTTTAAAAAACATTGTCATATTAGTTATCCTCCAGTCATTTGATACAGACTGACTTTAAGCAATAGGTTGCATACCACCGTTATTAGTTCTACAGTTTCATATTGGAGTCCTTCAGAACTATTAGGTTGAGTTAAAATCTGGTCCTGGCGACTTATTACTTTTTAGATTTATCAGCTTGTTTCTAAACCACCTCCGACGCTTCAGTTTTGGACAGTTATTCAGATTTATCACCTAAAAAGAATGCCTCAGGTGCAGGAATCTCTCTCACATTCTCTGCAGTGAAGACCAGCGTACAGAAATCATTTAACTTCTCTGCAATGGCCTTCTCTTCCCTGAGTGCTCCTTTGGCACTATGTAGCCTCACTTACTGTTAGTTAGGCTTTCTGCTTCTGAGGTACTTGAACATTTGTTTTGCACTTAATTTGTCTTTTGCTGTTTGTTCTTCAAGTGCTTTTTTGGCCTGCCTGATTATACTTAATTTGCTGGAGTTTATGCTCCCTTCTGTTTTCTTCAGTAAGGTTCAACTTTTCATTTCGAAATCATGCCTTTGTATCTCTAACCACCTCTTTTTACACTGTTTAGCTGTGGCAGCTTTTTGTCCCCTTTAGTTTTGTTTTGCTTTTAATTTGGAGCTGCATTTAGTTTGAGCCTCTATTATGTTATGTTTAAATAATCTCCATGCCACTTGCATGCATTTCTCTCTTGTTATTGTTCCTTTTAGTATCCATTTAACTAGCTGCCTCATTTTTATGTAGCTCTGTTTCCTGAAGTTAAATGATACTGTGGTACATTTTATTGGTATTTCTTTACCCCCACCCCAGATGTTAAATTTTATTATATTATGGATGCTGTTGCTGAGTAGTTTAGCTATATTCACATCTTGGAACAGATCCGGTGCTTCTCAGGACTAAAGCAAAAATTGCCTCTCTCTCTGTGGAGTCCAACTTGTCTTTTCCGTGAAACAGTCATTAATGGTGTGGATAAATTTTATCTTGGTAGCTCATCCTAAGGTGACATGTACCTAGCTCAGGGATTTGCAGCCTGTGGCTTTAAAGCTGCATGTGGCTCTTTGGCTGCCTCCTTGTGGCTCCAGGCTTCCCCACACCCTGCCACCAAGGAGCCTTGCAGGCAGCCCACTCCTGGTTCTGAGCTTACCCACTGCAAGGGAACCCTGTGGCAGGTGCCATAGTCCAGATCCCCCCAGTCCCCACCAAGAGGCTACATTTATTGCAGCTCTCAAATAGAGCCCTGCACGGATACAAAAATGTGGAACCGCATTCGATCTGCATCCGCTCACTGATAACATTAATCCAATCCGAAATCCGCATGCCAGGATTTAGCTGCATCTGTAACCACAGCTGCAACTGAGCTTGGGCTCACACACAACTATTCAGCCTTTGATTGGTTCATTCCCCACATGAGACCCACCCACTTTTTCCTTTCTTGTTTGTGGTTCACATGCTATGCTGTCAATCAGATTTCTTTGCCCACCTATGAAATCTCTGATTGACAGCAATGGCTTGCCAACTGGAAGCAAGAAAAGGAAGAAGTGGGCAGGGGAATGAGCCAATCAAAGGTCAGCAGTGAGTCTCCAAGTCCCACCTTGAGACTCTGATTGGCTGGCATATCACAATCCAGGATTAGCCAGAGCGCTTCCTGGTTCTGCCGATACAGACAGTGTAGCAGTTTCAGCAATGGATCGCCGTGTGATAAGGTAACAATAGAAGCTGCATCTGTGAGTCGATCCGCAGCAATGGGTCTGCGGTTATCCGCACCTGCACCCACGGATGCAGATACCTGCGGATCTGCATTGGATACCCGCGGATTTGCAGGGCTCTACTCTCAAACACTTAGCTATTTAAGGAGTTTTAAAAAATGGCTCTTCTTGTCTTTCAGATTGCCAACCCCTGATCTAGCCAATATGGGGATAGTTGAAATCCCCCATTGTTGTTGGATTTTCTCTCTCTCTTTAAGGTCTTATCTCCCTGAGCATTTCAGTCACCATCCTGTCCAGGGGGTCAGTAGTATATTTCTCCTGCTATACTCTTGTTGTTTAAACATGGAATTCCACAGAGATTCTATTGTACAGTTAAATTTATTTAAGATTTTTGCTATATTTTTTTCTTTCTGCCTTATTTTATATCTAGTAATGTTTCCCCTAAACAGCAAAATGACTGACTGCCCCCAAAGGGGGTTAAAATCTGAACAGCCAATATACAGATGAGGAATGAGATGTAGTAAAAGCCAAATGGTTGAACAATGAAACTTAGGAGGTATCTTGTTAATGCACATTTTTGTGCAAGTTTATGATATTCACACTATCCAATATATTACTGAAGCCTACAGTTGTAAATGCAGATTACCCTCCACATTCCTTGTGTAACTAGAGAAATCCCTCTGATGCTCAAAATGATCAGCATTTGAACTGTTGGTGCAGGTGTCAGTATAGTCAAATAGTTATTTAACAACAGGGACATGGTTCAGTCACCATAGCAAAGCACAGCAATTGATTCTGGCTCCCCCCCCCCCCCCCAACAACAACAACAACTATAGGGTCTATTTGTTCCAGTAGACTTTCCCTTTTTAGTTGTTAGTAGAGTGTCACTTAAACACTTTTTTCTCCTTCATAGGGCGTTCCTGTAATGGCAATAAGAAACAAAATGATTTCTGAGGGGCTAGATCCAGATCTCCTTGAGTAAGTAATACATCTGTCTTTATACTAGAACTGGAGTGCTACACGCATAAAGGTTTCTATCACGCTGTCGGGAGTGGCTCATGACTGTAAACGCCTACACCAGGGTAGACTGTCAAAAACAGGGCTGAAGCACCAAAATGGTGATGCATTCTGTAATTGCATTTTACCAAACTAGTAACAAATGTGAACTCCTGAATCATTATTAACAGTTTTACTGTAGAGTCACAGATATTCCTCTTACACTCCAGTCTGTCTTGCCACCACCACAAGCTGGATGTGGTCACATGAGAAATTGTACCATATTCAGGTTGCTTCCATCCCAAGAGAGTAGCCACGTACCCCAGGTTAATGGAACCCTGCATGTATACAAATGCGTGGATCTGCATTCTGTCTGCAACCACAAGAAATGATCTGCAGATATCTGCATCTCATCTGCAGTTGTGGATATAATGAAGCTATCTGTGGATTTGCAGGGCTCTTACAAGACAGTGGCTTTCAATCTGTTTCCTGCTGGCCACTTGTAGCCTAATCAGCACAGAGCTGCAGCCCATGTGATGCTTTCAGGGCCATAGAGGGCGAGTGGATTGGTGGGGGTGGAGGCTTGCAGGGGGGTGCGTATGTGCATGCCACATCTCGCCACATATAGAACTGCATGTGTGGCTCATAAAGATAAATGGGTTGAAAATCACTGCCCCAAATCACCTGGTGCTCTACTTTCTACACCAAAGACCATGCTTATTAACTAGGAAAACTTTTTTTTTCCAGGTTAAAGCAATGAAACATACTCACAAAATGAATTATCTAAATCCTCAGAGTGACAGAGTTGTAGTGATCTGTCAGTTTGAATTGTCTTTCAGGGCAAACATGGGAGAATCTCTGGCTTCAGCTGGTGGGCAGGCAGAAGCGGGGCAGGGCAGGGCAGGCCTGGCCCTGTGAGAGTTCATACGGTGAAGGGAGGGAGGAATTTCCTGTGACTTTATTTTATTTATTTAACTTCAATTCCACAGGAAAACTTACTTACACATAGCATGGCAGTTAACCAATCTTCCGTGTTCCCTTGATGGCCCATCTGATTTTGCTAATTCTTCTGGATGGGGAGGGGAGTGATGCAGTTTTACAAAGATATTTTTTTCTGACCTTAATAGTTTCATCTTTAGATTTTCTTGATTTTGTGGGTAGAAGGTACCAAATATTAGAATATTCCTTTAGTCTAGTTTTTGTTAAAATTTATTTAAGCTGAGCATGCAGTACTAGGTAAGCAAGCTTCTCTCAGTGTGAGTAATGATCACTATATTGAGGTCAAAATGTCTTTCCTGTCCAACTGCAGAGAAAAGCTCAGACATCAGGAAGTCTGTATCTCCTTTCCAGTGTTAAAAAGGGGCAACTGTGTTAATCTAGTTCAATAAAACAAACGAGTCCTGTGGCACTTAGACTAACAAATTTATTTATTGCATGAACTTTCATGGGAGAAAATCCCACTTCATCAGATGCTTTGAAGACGGAGGGACTTGCAGAACTTAAAGCTGTGAGTTTCCTCCATCTTCAAAGCATCTGATGAAGTGGAATCTTCTCCCACAAAAGTTCACGCAATAAATAAATTTAGTTTTTAAGTACCACAGGACTCATTTGTTTTTCTTTCCAATAGACTCTGTTCACTGCTTTCTGAAATGGTACATGCTAAAGCTGTTCAAAAATGGAATTTCCCATTTTGCAATTTCAAAATTTTATTCCATCCTTTGGTGACATCATCCCACTCCTGGTTTTTTGCTGAATACAAACTGCTCAAACACCTTCCACTCTTAAACCTGGTGTAATTTATTTAGTGTTCCTCCCTTCCCCGCCTCCACTTTACAGTTTTGTGCAGCTCTGTATTTACAAGCATATTGATCTTAGCTCACACTGCCAAGGAAGGAGCAGGGAAGAGACAGGAGGTATCTTTCCCCCTGAGGCATCTCTCCTGGTTCTGTCAAGGACCTGCCTTTCCTCCTCCCATCTGCCGCACCCGACACCCCCTTCTTTTCTGTCCAAGGTAAAGGTTTGTTTTTAAATCTGCAAGCAAGAACTACAGGGATTCCTCTTGGGGAAAAATTGGTTTTGAAAAACAAGGCAACTGGAGAACATTTTGATACCAAAAATAGGCAATATTCCCTCTCCCCTCCATCCACTAACAAGAAGGGATCAGAGATATGAGGCTCATTCCCAGGGAGATGGAAATCTGCCTTCCTGCATGGCAGCTCACAATACTGACACTAGATCTTTAGCTTGATGTGGCTTGGCCTCTCTCCTTTGAAAAGGTACCATAGCACTTTCTTCAGTTTTTGTACCAAGAATCAAGTGATCTAGTTTCTCTCTTTGCTTGTGCTTAGCATCTGAAGTGATTTTTCTGAAGGTGGGGCTTCCTCTTTGTGACTGGAAAGGGAAACTGTTTCTGGTGGGATGGAATTTCTCTTCTCTTCTCTTCTCTTCTCTTCTCTCCAACCTTGGCCTTAGCCTGCAGCTTTCAAAATTCCATGTTGTCCTTTAGCTTTGAATCTTTCCCTTCCTTATTTTTTTTTTCTTACACATCTATTTTGTCTTCTCTACCTTTGGACCTGAGAGATTAACCATTATTGAGCTAATCTTGCCTGTTATCCTCCTAAATGGTCTCTCTAAATCATATTGCTGCAGTGCTTTCGTGTCTTGTGCTGCCATGTTAATAAGGAATAATTCAGAGGGGTTCTGTGTGGATGGGTTTTGCATGTGAAAGCAGAAGCTCTCTTTACATATCTTTATGGGACTGTAGTACATCATGTGCCTCACTGTAGGCACTTCAGGCATCTGAATCAAATTAAAGTATATTTAATATTGGAAAAAATTTGAGGCTGGGAAGCACTTCTGTGTGGCAAGTGTTTGGTAGATAACCACTACATATGGAATACTACAGCATGGCTGACCTGGCAGTTGTGATGTCAGGTACTGTATTTAATGATGTATCTTATTGCAGGTGATAATTATGAATGGAGAACTTAGCTTTTGTTAATCTGAGTCATCCAATACCCTCCAATACAAGTCCCTTCCATCCCTGTGTACACGTTTCATGTTGTATTGTATCAGGATTGATGCTATGTCAGGCTTCTGTCTTAGTCACATTTCTCAAATTAAGCAGGATTGAGCCTTCAAATTTTTGGCTGAGGGACCTCCAAGAAAAAACACGTTCTTCAGGAAGTCGTACTGGTGATTCATTAGGTGGCACTCTTTTTCCCACGAGCTGATACAAACACCCTGGCATGATGTTAGCGTATCTAAGAGTACAATACTCCCTGTATTTCAGAGGAAATGCAAGAGTCCTAACCACTTGCAGTCATTGTACATCCTGTGACTTTCTGCAAAAAGTCAAACTTTCAGTCCCAGGATTCTAGTTGAATAGCAGTCTGAGTAATTAGTGGTTTATGCCTATTTAAAATTATCCATGCTGTTTTTATTTATGTACTGCATGACTTTCTTCTCGTGTACTGTTTATGCTGCTTACTGGTGCACAGCATGTTCCACTCTGTGATGGCCCTAGATCTCCCAAGCTTTTACAAGAATTTGGATTAATCAATATTGCCTGCTTTCAACTTTCTTTTCAGGTGCCAATCAAATTTCTATTAATGACTAAGGAATTTTTTTATCTGTCAAAGTGCCTCAAAACTGAACTCTTCTCGGTCTTAAACTCCAGTGGACTACAAACTCGGCGGTTACAGTTCAATTGCAAATGAAGTGTTTCCAAGCCAATGTATTTTTATATCTTAAATTGTAAACCCAAGTTTTATTCTTTTTAAAATGCTGTACAAATTTATGGTGAATGTTGCTAAATAAACCAAGCTCTTATTAATATTTTGATTATTAAATTCCAAGAGAAAAATGAAATGTAATCTTTTTCTTCATTTGTAGAACACCAGATGCCTTAGTGCCTGCTTGGGGAGATGAAGGGAATGCAGAAGGAAGTTCTGACAGTGAATCTTCATTTAGTGACTAAAGAGACTGATTTCTACCTTCTGAAATTCTGATAAGTGCTATATATCTGGAGTTTTTTACATTGCAGCAAGAGAATGGTAAATAATAGTTCAGATGGCTCAAACAAAACCAAACTTTTTTTTTTTTGGTGCTGACGTCCTCGTGTTCTCTTCTGGGAACTTTTAATAGGCAAAACATTCAACCTGAAGTAATAGCTCAGTTATATAGCTCAAAATGCATTATCACAAGCTGAGAAAGACTTGTACTAGATTCTTCTGTCTTTTGGAAGCAAAAAATACTATTTATATATTAAACTGTCATCTGTGAAACTCTAATAAAGACTTTAGTCTGATATGATTAGACTTGTAACATAACAATTTGTTTATCTGAATTCATTCTTCATATCCCGTACCTTTCAGGTTAGGTAATTACCTTTTCAAAATAGAATAGCCTAAATTCAGACTGATGCACTGTAGTTTTTGTTGTACTATGGTTTATATTGAAATGATGCAGCAAGAATTACAAAAAAAAATAGCTATTTTGTAATGAACACAAGGAATTGTGTAGCAAACTGATCTAAAAGTCAGATATTCAGAAAGCTTGAATAACTTTCAAAGTGTAAACTATTCTTCTGATTTCAGACTCTAAATTCAATATGAAGTTTGTTAAATGTGCTTTAAAAAATGAATCTGTATAAATTCAGACTGGAGTACAAGACTGCAAAACTCTAGTGAGTTGTTTTGAAAAAGACATTGTGAAGGTTACTTGAAGATGATTAATGGAATACTGGAGCCTTTCACCACTTTTTCACTGTGACACAGGTCAGTACTAACCAAAAGTAGAACCCACATTCTAATGGCTGTTCAGCTCATTTGAAGTGATCTGTGGTCTTAGTCCATCTTATGTTGGACAAGAAACCCTCTCATCATTGGTGTCTTTTTTGGTAGCTTCAGCAGAGATGCCAAGGATTTCTTTTTAAATAGATAAACCATGCTCATCTCTGGAGGTGGTGTCTTTTTTAAACAGGGCTAAGCTACCTTGTGGGGGCAGTATGAGGAAGCCAGTTCCATGCCTGACATATCCATAGAGCAGATATCTTTTTCCAAAGCACTTAATTCACTGTGTAGAGCAAACAGCACAGAATTGTGTTAAGACTTGTATAGTATCATGAGCTTTACATGAAATTCTTCAGTGTACTTGGTGTCAGCAGATAATGGTTGAATTCCTACACTGAAATTTCTTAGTCTGACTGCAGCAGAAGTAGTAGATTGGCTGAATTGTTTAAATGAACATCTTTTCACATTCATCTTAAGACAGAGAGGGAAGATTAGAGTTGCATTTTTGATTACTTAGCAAACTTACCATGTTCTATGAGTGAGCCCTTTACATCCTCTGCTTTGAGCCGTGCTCCAGATAAAGGCATTACCTTAGCAGGATATCTGCTCATTCTGTAACTTTTAAGGACAGCGCTTATATGAGTAGAATTGAAAGAGTGAAATTCTGGCCTGGTCTATGCTTAAAAATTAAATCAACCTAGCCACATCATATAGGAGGTGTGAAAAATTCACAGCCCTTACAACTGTAGTTAAGCCACACTATACAGGCAGCTAGATTGCAAGAAGAATTCTTTTGGGAAAACTCCTTTCATTGCTGAAACAAACATTTTACTCTGGCACTACAGTGGCACAGCTGCAATACTGAATCTGTGTTGCTGTAGCTCCTGTAGTGTGGATGTAACCTCTCTGTATAAACTTCACATTTAAAATATCTGTAACCCATATGAAAGCATATGTGCACTAAAGAATAATTAGTGAATATTAATAGATGAAGTTGACTAACAGTTGCTCGAATTAAGAAGTATTAAGATATGTTAGCAATAAATAGTTATTTCAAAACTTAAATGCATATTGTAGTGCTCTTTCAGAAACCGCATATATACTAAAACACTGGTACTCATGAAATATATTTGAAACTTGATTGAAGCATATGTATATAATTAAAGCTATGTTTTGTAAACCAAAGATGTGACTGTTCATTGTATACTGATATGAAAATGTTTGACTGCGTGTGCCAGAGAATTGTCTAATCCTATTTAAAACAAAGTTAACATTTTTTACCTTTCATCTTCCATTGGTGATATTATACAGTAATCACTTTACACTGTTACATAAAGCTACCTGTGGAGGATGTGTAATCACTGCTCTAAAGGTAAATTGTTTTATTTTTCTACACATCTTGATTCTGAATGTATTGAAACAACAATGGCATTGCAGTGAGGGCGAAGACTTTTAAAAAGAGGAGCAAATAGACTTCTCCGTATTTAGGCACCAGAATAATGACCTGACTCTCAAAATTGCTGAGGATCCAGCAGCTCCCATTGCAATCCCAATAATGGCTTGCATTCTTGCATTACATTGATCGTGGTTGTTGTGTGCTTAGGACAGAAGCTGGCTTTCAAAAGTCCCATCTTATCTCTCTCTCTTTTTTCCTATTGTAGGCACACCCTAAATGAGTAGAGGATGGGCTCCCATGACTGGTAACTTTCTTGTTGTTAGGCCCTGGTAGAAGAAACTGATTTGCAGAATCTTGTCCCTTTATAGATTCCAAGGCCAGCAGAGACTATTGGAATTATCTGGCGTGACCTCTTGTGTAACACAGACCATAGAACTTCTCCAAAATAATTCCTAGAGCAGATCTTTCTGTAATATTGCCTGTCTTAGTCAAAAGCTGCCAGTGATGGAGAATTCACCATGACTCTTGGTCAGTTATTCCAGATTTTTCTGACCTTTCCATGGTTAAGTCACAGATTAGCAGTTAATTTTTTAAATTATTTCTACTCAGATATAGTAGACATGATTCCTGAAAAATAATTTGAGCATTCAAAGATGTAAAAAAAAAAAAAAAAACCAACCTTTTTTTTTTTTTTTTTTTGGTAATGCCACTTTTAAATTTAATGGTGAATTGAGTCTGTTTTAAACTTTTAAAGATTTTTTTTCCCCTCTGGTCACAGATAATTAAGCAGCTGAATTTCTTCATTTACTTCAAAGTGCTTGGTCTATAATATTTCACTTTTTAATGGTGACATTTCAGACATGCAGGACTGACGAAGGCTGAAATGAAAGTTTGTATGTGACCATAACTGTAGTACTGGTATTTGCTATTGAACATGTTGGAATCAATGTTCCCTCTAATTACTCGTAGACTGTGTGCGTGAACAATTTCTTTGTGTGCGCAAAAACATTTCTTTGTTAGCATCAATATTAGTACTATTGAATTTTCTTGTGCACACTTAATTTTTTTGTGTGCGCAGGTTTCATGACCTGTGTGCACACGCACACATGCACAGCTTAGAGGGAACAGTGGTTGGAATCATTGTTTTTGGGTACCAGTTCCTATATAGGCAGTTGGGGTAGCTCTTCGCAAGGGTGTCATTCTGTTCTTTTGTGTGGCTTACACAAAGCATACTGCTATCTGCACTTCCTCGGTTATTGCTCCCACTTCAGTGGAAACGTAACTTACCTTACCCCTGAAAACATTAAATTTGCCTGTTTGTGTTAAACTGAAATGTAGAAGCTGAAATAAGTCCCCTTCCTTTTGGCTTCAGTGAAATATATTTCTCCTCCTGCCAGCCTCTTCAGATCCTTCATTAGATTTGTGAAGTCTTGCCTTCTCCGGCTGCATTACTTGAGTTGCCAATCACATTCCTGCTGTCCTGTGGTGCCAAGAGTGTGCTCTTCCCACTTGGCCTCCAGTCTCACCTTTATCAGCATGTTACTCCCATGTAATTGCTGAGGGAGGTGCTGTGTCTCTGCCAAGGATGAAGAGGCATGGTGCACCTGCTGAAACAATGAGTACGAAGTATGGGAGGTTGGCATGGTTGTGAATAGTCTCAAAATTGTTGGCCTAGCATTGCTCTTCCTTCCACAGACTCCTCCAGCAATCTGGTTCTAACCCTGGTTTGTCCTTAAGATTCCTGCAGGCTAAACCTGTTCCATTCAGTGTTTTCTGTGCAATGCAAAACCATGAAAGAGAGTGCTTCATCTTTGCTCAATGCTACTTTCATATTCATCAGAAAGGCCAGCTTTCCAGGTAAGCCTAGTTTAAAAAAAAAAAAAAAAAAAAAATTGCCAGTAGTAGTTCACCACTACTATATGTAGGAGAAAATAAATGAGATGAAACACACCTTTCTGCAGCCAGCAATGCCAGGGTCCTTAGATATTTTTAAACTTCCATCTAGGACAAGACTGTATTTTATATGCCTGAGGGCGACTGCAGTTCATTACTGTAATAAGTATTGGAAATACTTATGTGACCTTCATTACTGCAGTATCTGAGTGCCCCCCAATGTACTGATCTTCACAACACCACTGTGAGGTAGGGAAGTGCTATCATCCCCATTGTGCCTCTGTTTGCCCATCTGAACAGAGCAGCTTAGCTACTTGCCCAAGATCATACAGCAAGTTTGTGGCAGATCAACAGATTGAACCAGGTTCTCCCAAAGGCCCAGTCTAACCCCAAAACGCTGGGCTATATCTTTCCTTTTAAGACCCCAAGCAGTTGCATGGGCTTTCTTGCCAGTTGATATTTGTTTTTAATTTTTAAGTATCTGGTGGTGGGTGCAAGGATGAGGACACTTGGTTACTGACATGAGATGCTTCAGGCTTACAACAACTTTTAACCTTCGAGCATTTGCCCATTTTAATATGTTTTCAAAGCTGACTGACTTGTTTGTTCTGGATATCAAGCAGAGAAAATTCATTGCTGCCATAGAATTTTACAGTCAATGTCTAATGAATGGCAAAGAATCATGTTCTCTGTGGATTTTTTCCCATTTTGTGGACAAGCAACAGACCCTGAAGCAATAAAAACTTCATAGGCAGTATAGTCCTTTCCAAATGAGTGTTGCTGTTGATCCTAGCTACACTCCAGTACATTTACTGACACCAATTTTTGATAGTAGTGGCATGGTAGGACACTGTAAAGTTAACTATAGGCTTAAATTTCTCAGGAATCTAGCCTTCAAATTTATTTTGGAATAGCTGTGTGTAGCAGCAAACCAATGTGTGCATGGTTCTTAATGATTTCCACCAAATTTGGGGGTCTTGTTTTATGGGAAGATTGCAGGACCCCTATGTCTAAAAAGTCATTCTTTTAATACTTTCATGTAGTGCTGTGTGCATTCAAAACATTGTGTGCACTGTATAGGGACACAAGAATTGCCCTAGGGGACCAAAAGTGTGGTCCACCTAGTGTGCCTCCAAATAGTGGGAAATACTGGATGCTTCAGAGTAGAATTCCCTCCACAGTGGGCCCATCTTAATCCTTAACAGAGATTAATTTAAACCTTGAAGCATGAGTATTTAACCTTTCCAAATTCCAAATTATACACCCGGGTTTTCTCGTTTGCATAAACATTCAATCATTCTAACATATAGATTCTCCTGAAACAAAATAGTCTAAATTATTTCATTGATAAGAAACTGAGGCAAGAGGTGACGTGATTTGTCCGACTACTTGGAGTGTGGATGGCAGACCTTAGATTGGAAATTGACACATTCCTAATGAACTCAGTTCATTCATGGTTTAAAAATAGTCATTTAAACCACTATTTTAGAAATATTACTGTAAATTTAGACACAAATCCAAAGCTAGAGTTACAGCAGTGTTTTTCAACAGGTGTGAAGGTGTTCCACATCTGACCCCAACCTGCCCCATCAGGGGTGAAGGGGCTGAATGTTGAGGGGGGGAAGTAGCAATATGGTGAACCCATGAGTGCCTGGGAGATTTAAAATGCTCTAGCCGCAGCAAAGCTTCCAGGTGTGTGTGGGCATCTACTGCCACCCGCTCCTTTGCTGTGGCTGGGACTTTTTAAATTTCTTACTGCAGTTACCATTGGAATTGAAATTGCTTGGAAGTAACTTCCATGCTAAGACTGACAAACCTTATTCCAAGAATAGATTAACTGTGTTCAAACATGCAGGGCACAAATTACCATTACAACTTGAGTAATATTTTGTGTTTTAAATTGTGTGCACAATCATTGTTTACTTTTTAGAAATGAACATTTTATATTTGTAAAATCGTATTTAATTCAGTTTCCTGAACTGTGTTCACGAATGCATAGTACACAGATATTATGAACATTACAGCTGGTACAGACCAGCTTTTTTTCAGCAGGTGTTCCATGTAAAGTAACATACCTTTTTGTGTGTTCCCCAGTCCACTAATGGTTGAGAACCACTGACACCTGTATATTTAATTTAAAGTTTTGGGGGGTTTTTTTAACTTGTATTGGAAACAAATGAATATTGCAGCATTTTTAGCCTCAGTAATTACTACTCTCTGCTTGAGCAACCTGTGCTCCATCTGCAGGCCATGCTTCTTTGTTTAAAAATAATGATGATGATAATGTTGGGATAATGTTAGAGATGAGTCTGTAGTAAAATTCTTATCTGAACAACCACAGGCTTTGAGGAAATACAGATCTTATACCAAGCTTAGTGACTGGTATCATGTCTAGTGATGGACTGAACTAAAATTCATACCCAAACATCGTTACATTTTGGAAGGTATGGATATTTTCTGTTCTGCCCTTTTTCTATATAACTGTGACAGATGAACTTCAGCTTAAAAGTTGTCATACACTCCGTCTGAGGAAAAGTGCTTTGTTATTTAGCTTGGTTGTCCTTTTTTCTTCTTGAATGTATCTTTGGTCTATGTCTATGAAGCCAAAAACCATAATAAAATGGTTCATGATCCTGGAAGCAACTTCTTATTGGAGAAGTACATGCTCATAAAGCATGAGGGGGAAAAAGTGAATGGGAAAACTACGCAGAGAAGAAGGGAGAAATCAAAGTATTATTGTACATACATAATGATTGGCACTGATCTTGGTTACTGATTTAAATAAATCATCACTCTTTTTATAAACCTTGCTGTATCAGCAGTCCATTGTAACAGTGGCTTTACTACCTTGTCATCTGAAATCTTACAGCACACAGAGAAACTGAATGTTGAATGAACCAAGCATCACACTACAGCTCAGAGAGACAATATAGAGTGTTTTAAAAGACCTATCATAAATGACAAATGTAACAGAGGAAGTCCTCTGTGCTTTCACGTGGCTGTGTTCTCCAATAGTTCATTGATTTCATTCTCCAACAGTTTTATGGCTTATAGGGGTGGGCAAAGTTCTTTGGCCTGAGGGCTACATGAGATGTAGGGCCACTCATAGTGGGCCTTGGGGGAGGGGGGTCTTGTAGAGAGAGAGTGGCCAGCCCCCTCCCCCAAAAAGAGGTGGCGTTGGGCTCCGTTCCCCCTCCCTCCCATCTTCAGCAGAAGTGGGGGCCAGAGTGCTGCTGCCACTCAGCCTCCCTCCCAGCTTCAGCTGTAGCTGAGAGGGAAGTGGAGCACCAGCAGTGCTCTGGCCCCAGTGTGGGCTGCTGCTCCCCCTCCCAGGTCCAAGAGCCAGCCCTGAGGGGGCAGGGCACTGAAGAGCTCTCTAGGGAGCAGAAGGCAGGGGCACATTGAGCATTTCTGGCACGTGGGGGCCAAGACCACCTCTGTGGCCCCCTCCATGCCTTGCATTATGCGGAGCGGAGATGTCCCATCATAGCAGGGCAGGGAAGGGGGTTGGAGATACGAAGGTGCTTCTTTTATCTCTCTTCCCTGCAGGGCAACAGTGCTCATTCTCACTACATGCTATGCCACAAGCAGTAGCGAGACAGCTCAGTAAGGGATGGGGGTATGGGGTTGCAGCCCCCAGCCCTGTCCTTCCTCTGTGACTTCTTCAGAGCTGGAGGCAAGTTTTTCAGTCTCACTGACTTAGCCCCTGCAGCTGCAGCAAGAGACTTGGGGGCAACAGGCCCCACCCTAGCAGGTTCCATCCAACCTTTAGCCTGTGCCCTCCAAGCTCCAGAAATCCCCGTCTCTCTCCCTACCCTCCCTCACTCATTCACAGTGCAGTGTTGTGAATGTCCACCTAGGAAAGTCAGTGAACTTGGAAGCCCTGGCTGTGATAAGGACTGGAGGAGGGTGATCACAGCCCCACAGTTTTGCCCTTCCCCCTCAACACCTTCAAGGCTGGAGGCAGCTTTCAGCCTCAGTGCAGATGCAGCAGGAGGGCTGGGGCCAGACACCCCTGTAATGATCTTGAGGGTTTGTTAAAGATGATGCTAGTGAATGAGTAAGGAATAGAACTTGAATCATACAGACAGGTATCCAGGTGTGTACCTGGGAGCAGCCATGTTAAATCTTCTCCCAATTTACACAACAATGGCCCATGCTAGGGAGTGTCTCTAAATTCACAACAAGCAGTTGTGTGGCACTTTAAGACTAACAGATTCACTACATCTTCCCCCCCTAAGGAAAAGAAGTAAACAGTTAGATACATATAAATGCTAGCTAATAATGCATGTAGTAACATCTAACAACACATAACAGGTATCTAAAAAAAACATGCAGAAGGACAGTCCATAAACCCAGAATCTGAACTACCTAGAGAGGAGAGGTTGCTAGCACATCACTCTCAAGTGAGTCTTTACCACCGACTTCCCTTACATATCCTAGCAAGTCTCTGAGTCTTTCTGGACGTTTGATGACTCGATTAGATCTCAGTACTGGTCCTTCATTCAGGTCTGAATTCTCTTGTTCCCTGATGGTTTCATTACCATGTGTTCAAGATATCGGATCAGTTAGGGGAGGCATGCCAGAATCTACCTCAACTTCCATGGTGCTGGAACTTTCTGGGATAAATTGTAGATCCTGTCGATTACGTCGAAATGTGTCCCCTTGATCTGTGTGGACCACATAAGACCATGGATGCAGCTGTTTTTTAATAGTACCTCTTTGGCCCCAGGTATTAGAGGAGTGATTCCTCAGGCACACTCTATTGCCTGGGTTAAGGGATGGAAGATCACGAGCCCTTCTATCAAAGTAATATTTCTGTTTCCACTTCTGGTTTTGTTTCATCTTCCAAACGTTAGCATTGTTCTTAGATTGCAGCATTTTTCAGTAATAGGTAAATTAGATCTAATCCTTCCTCCCATTAACAGCTGAGCTGGAGAAAAGGCATTCTCCAGGGGTGTACTTCGGTAGACCAGCAACGCTGTATACAGATCATCTCCACTTTCAAAAGTCTTTTTCATCAGGTTCTTTACCATCTGTATAGACCTTTCCACCAGTCCGTTTGATTGGGGATAATTGGGACTGGAGGTTTCATGATGAAAATCCCAATCTGAGGCAAACTGCCTGAATTCTGCACTTGAAAATTGTGGCCCATTGTTGCCGAAGACCTCATCAGGAATTCCATGTCTGGAGAAAATTCCTTTCATGCCAGTAATCACTGAATTGCTATTAGTACTGTTCAGTGTGCAAATTTTTGGATATAAAGAGTAATAATCAGTGACTATTAAGTAATCCTTGGAACACCAGGTAAATAAATCCACACCTACCTTCTCATAAGGTCTCTGTGGAACAGGATGCGGTCTCAGTGTCTCTGCCTGCTAGCATGGCCTGTGTTTCAAGCATGAAAAGCAGTTTTTTACCACATTGGTAATATCATCATTGATCCGTGGCCAATACATGACCTCTCATGCTTGTTCTTTGCACTTCTCAATTCCTAAGTGACCTTCATGAATCTTCTGTAACATTTTCTTTTCGGAGGCTCCGTGGTATTACAACCTTACCACCATCTACCACAGTCAGTTCATGCCTGCAGTTCCAATAGTGTCTTATACTTAGAGAGCAACGGCTTATTATTTCAGGCCATCCTTTAATTATCACCTCTCTGAGGAGTCCTAATGATTCATCTTTCTCAGTTTCTTCTCTTATGCATTGCAGTCTTCTGTTAGTTATGGGATTTGTGCTCACAATCATATCTACATAGGCTTGCACTTTTGTTTCCAGTGTCTTCTCAGGTACCCTGGGTGCTACTGCTGTGGAAAGTTCATCTGCAGTGAACATAAATTTGCCTGGTGTGTAGGTCACTGATAAATTGTATTTCTGCAATTTGATCATCATTCTTTGAATCCTTAAGGTACAGTCATTTAGTGGTTTGTTAAATAATACAATCAAGGGCTTGTGATCTGTTTCAACTTCCACTCTCTGTCTATAAATATACTGATTGAATCTCTCACAGGCAAACATGATTCCTAAAAGCTCCTCCTCAATCTGTGCATACCTAGTCTCTGCATCAGTCAGTGATTTGAATGCATATGCCACAGGTTGCCATCAATCTTCATGTTTTTGTAAAATCACGGCACCCAACCCCGACTGTGATGCATCCGCTGAAATTTTAATGGGCTTTTCTGGAGCAAAAAATTTCAATACTGGTTCCTGTATCAAGTCTTGTTTTAAACTTCTCCATGATTCCTCCTGTGCAGCACCCCAGCACCATTCATTTTTGTCCTGTAGGAGTTGTCTCAATGGTGCCAACTTGGCAGAAAGATTGGGTATGAATTTTCCAAGATAGTTAACCATTCCCAGGAACCATTGGACACCTTGCTTTGAGTGGGGACATGGCATCATTTCAATGGCTGAAATCTTCCTCTTATCCGGTTTTACACCTTCATGAGAAACAATGTCCCCTATAAAAGTCAGTTCTCTAACTCCTAACAGACATTTGTCCTTATTTGGTTTGAGGTTTGCAGCTCTAGTTGCATCTAACACTTGCCGAAGCCAACGATCATGCTCCTCTTTTGTAGAGCCCCAAGTGATGATGTCATCCATAGAGGTGTCCACACCACTAATATGTTCATATATCATGTGTACAGTTTTGTGATACACCTCTGGTGCTGAAGCTGTGCCAAAGGGTAAGCATAAAAGTCTGTATCTTCCAAAAGGAGTATTAAATGTGCATAATTTTGAGCTTTCCTCTGTTAATTTTAGCTGCCAAAATCCAGAGGATGCATCGAATTTACTGAAGTGCTGAGCATTTGCAAACTGAGCCATAATCTCTTCTTTAGTTGGTAGTTTGAAATATTCTCTTTGTATAGCTCTATTGAGGTCTCTGGGATCTAAGCATATGCGTAGCTAGCCATTCCTTTTTTGCACTATAACTAGGGAGCTCACCCATTCCATTGGCTCCTCTATTTTTTGTATTACTTGCATTGCTTCTATCCTTTCAAGCTCAGCCTTGAGTTTCACGGAGTGCAAATGGCACCTTTCTACATGGATGAATAACTGGAGGGATCCGCTTGTTTATGCGGATTGTATGTTCACCTTGCAAGCAACCCAATCCCTGAAACAGGTCCTGATATTCTTCAAGGAGTGCCTCATAGCCAGATGTAGCCCTATCTTGTAGTGAGAGCACCCTTTTTACCAGATTCAGTTTCTCACAGGCGGCCAAGCCCAAAATTGGTGTCACCTCCTGTGGCACTACAATGAAAGGCAGCCTGTACATGGTGTTCTTATGGTTAACACTTGTGAAGCAGCATCCCTGCACAGGTATATTTGTTCCAGAATACCCAGTTACTTTTATGTTTGTTGGTCCCAGCTTGGATCTTATTCTCAGTCTCTCATAATCTTGGTGTAGACAGAATGTTAACCTGAGCTCCTGCGTCTAGTTTCAGTGGAATGATTGTTCCATTCACTGACAGAGGCAGTATCCAGTCCCTCTCACTAGGTTTGCTTGATCCCAGTACATCTACAAAGCACTCCTCAGTCTCGCTATCAGCAACTCAATGCACTTGATTTTTGCGCCTTTGGGATCTGCAGCAGTTTGCAAAATGATTAAGTTTCCCACAGTTATGAGAGTTTCCCATAGGCAAAACACTGTTTGGGACCATGCCATGATCCACGCTTGCCACAAGACTGTCTGGACTCAGTCTTCCTGATAGCAGGGGTTGGTTTCACATTGTGATTTGAACCACTCTGGCTATATGCTGTTTGCCTAAGCGCATGCACTGTCTCTTCTGGTGAATTCAGCTCTTTTACTTGTGTTTTTACCATTTCAGTGGCCGTACATATTTGAAGGATTTCATTCAAAGAGATCTCTCCCTCTCTGAGCAGTCTTTCTCTTAACACATTGTCTGGAATGCCACAAATGAGTCTGTCTTTGATCAGAGACTCTGCCAAGCCACCAAAGTTACAGCTTTTACTGAGTTTCCTTAATTCTGTAACATGTTGGTCTATGGTATTATCCGGTTTTTGTATGCATGTAAAAAATCTATGCCTCTCAAATTTAAAGACATCCAATTCCTTTCCATTTTAACTCATTATCCTCCATTTATTGTCCTACTCTAAAATGTATTTTTTTTTTACTGTACTTTGGTAGTTGTAGAAAGTGTTTTGGTTAAATATACTTTTATTTTATTGTAAGACACTTAGCTTTCAGAACAGTACAGAGTTTATATACAGAATTAGGCTTCCTCTTATTAATTAGCCCTTAAATGGAACTTGAGTGAGGATGAAAGGGGAAGGGCCAGGACAACCCTCTTTAGCAGTTCGGTAAGTATTATTGAGGAGCTTAGTCCTTACTATAGGTTTCAGAAGAGATTCTTGTTATAGCCTCCTCTCTTTATGCATGGCTAACATCAGCATATTCCTCTTTTGAATTCAATTTTTTAAGGTTTTATCCATATTACATGGTTTTGCTTACAAATTTTCCCCCTTAGTTTCAGAAATGTTTATGCAGAGCTCAGCAGGCTGTTATGATTTTGGGAATATTTTCCTCATTTGAACTCTAATCAGCTGAAAAGGCAGCACTATCAAACACTTTTATCTGCCAAAAGCACATTCCATGGTCATTCTTGCACCTGCTGAGCCTGTTGCTGAAACCTTCCTTGCTGCTGTCAAGGTTTCTACTGCAAGGCTTTGTAAGCCAGAGGAGTAGGAGGTAGTTTGAATCTCCAAGAATCACTGTGAGCATTTCCACATCCCCTACTGGACTCTACTGGTCTGGAAAAAAGTTCCTGCTTTCCAGCTGCCTATACAAGCCAGTGTTCCTAAAGACATGCATCACACAACCTTCCACGACCATCTTGTGTTGATGTCAATGAAATGACCTTGGTAGTCCCCCAGCACCTGCAGTGCCATCAAGAAGTAACCCTTTCTGTTGAGGTATTTTGGCCCAAGATGGTATCAGGTCAAAATTAGGATGGATGCCATTTATAGCTTCACTGCAGTTAGGGAATCCCATTGCTGCAGACTGATCCACTATCTTGCGCCCTCTGCCCAGAGTCAGAATCCTTCATAGCAAAAGGCAATTTATGACCCTGCAACCTTGTATTACTGCAACCAGCACAATAGACTTCCCAACTCCAAACTGATTTGCAGCTGACCAATAGCAGTCTGGAGTTGCCAGCTTCCATCCAGCAATCGCCACTCACTTTTCCATTGTGAGGGCAGCTCTCACTCTGTTGTTCTTGCACCACAGGACAGGGGTGAGCTCTACACACCATTCCAGGAAGGTGTCTTTGTATATATGAAAGTTCTGGAGCCACTATTCTTCATCTCATATCTGCATGATGATGTAATTCCACCTTTTAGGGTTTGTTTCCTGAGCCCAGTGGTGATGGTTCACTATGTGCAGCTGTTCCATGATGCCAAAAGAAATCTTGAACTGTTTCCATGGCACACAGTAGAGCAGGCACCACAGATTCATTTTCAGTCTTGGAGTTCTTGAAATACTGCAGATCAGCTGTGTGGTGCTCATAAGCCTCATGAGAAGACTGGAAAACAGCGTAGGATCCATGCTTTCAAATGATGGGTGAACAGTTTACAGTGCCTGTTTAAAAAAAAAAAAAGGCAAAGCAGAGTTAGAAACATGGAATGATAGGATGAAGGAAAATGCGTTCTGGGACAGTGAGCTTGACTGCATGGTACTCAATGATTGATTGCTACAACTCCTAGTGACAGAAGGTGGAGAGTTACATAGTGGATGGCCATGTACGGTGCACTGCTGTCTCTCATGCTAGAGGACCAGCTGTGAATGTGCTCTGCTGACACGAGCATTGCGTGAACATGCACAAGTGACGTTATTAAGCAGTTTATCATCAACATAACTTAAGTCTGCTTCACTCTGGAGCGTAAACATGATCTAAGTCTTACCTGTTCCTAAGGTGATTGATTTGTTCCTTTTCTAAGTTCAAACAAATCCCTTCATCTGATTTTGAGATAGATGAGAGATGAAAAAAGAGTTCTGTTTAAAAAAAAAAAAAAAATCCAACCATACTTTTTCTGTTACATAGAGCTATAGTGAAAACAGATGATATTTGAAATGTGGCATTGAAAAAGTCTTCTTTCCAGCCTACACAGGCAATCAGCCATTCCCTGTACACACCTCTTTCCAGCAGTGCCTTACTGAAGACCCCCCCCCATTATTCTCCAGGTAAATTATCATAATTCCAAGTATCAAATCCTTTATGCTAAGAAAATGATCTGTTCTCAACAATGATCTTAAATATGCCCTTCAATGGGATTTCTTTTCCCTGGAAACCTTCAAGCCTTTTTTTCATAACAGGGTGCAGATGTGCCTCTTTTTGAGGGAAATGGGAGTATACTTGATCTTGTCCTATCTTCATCGGCCATTTTTTTTTTTTTTAAATTTTTGATAATGCCAATAGAGCTAGAAACTCAACTGATATAAATTGGTATTGCTTCTGTGCAATCAAAAATGAGCACAACCAATCCGTTGTAATTAACTAAGTATTAATCTTGGCTATGGCAATTAAAGTATACACTCTGCATTATTTAAGAAAAAGTTGTATTTGCATATAACGAAGTATGATGTTACGGTTCACACTAACTGATCACATGAAAGTAGCAGATTTTGACTGTACCTTCCATAATCTGCCTTCCTTACAAAATCTTATGAAACATTTGTCAAAATGTTCAGCTTGTTTTGATAGCTGTAGTAAATTGTAAAGAAATGGTAACCACATGTTATTTACAGCAGAATAGTTTTGCTTTGTTTGGTTTCATTTGTGAAACCTTGTTAACCTATGCAAGTGTCTGCATCTACTGGGTATACTCTCTTCTGAAAAGCCAAAGACTTAATAAAACTGAGTTGAGCATGCAGCAGGATTTGTTTTTAACTGTACTACTTAGTAGTTTAGTGGAGTAACAGCAAAAATGCCTGGTACTGAAAATCACTAAAATTCTCTTCTGTCTTGTTTTTTTTAAAATTCAGGCTTCCAATGGAAAGTAAGTTGTTAGTAACATATGTTACCTTTGGTAGTTATTAAGGGCCAGGCTTGCACGATGCTGGATGCCCTCAGCTCTCACTGAAGTCAGTGAGTGTTGGGGGTATTCAGGACGTGAACCCCGATTCAGGCATATGGTGGGATTTAATTATGTTCTTAAAGTTAAACATATGATTAACTGCATCCTTGTAGGGTTGGGACCCAAATGAAATACTCCTTGAAAACAGGTATAATTGTGCAATTCAAACTTTATAAATTGTGATATTAAGAAATAATACTATTTGAAAAGTAAGCATTTTATAGTAATCTGAACAAAGTAAAATCAAGAAATCTGCAAACTCATTTTACACATGATCTGTACAACATTTAATACAAACCAAGCCAGATGCAAATTATAGTGGGGCTTTCTGGCCCTGTAAGAATAGAGCTGGCCAGAGGACTCTATTCCAGGGAGCTGGAATGGACAGAGGCCTAGGAAATGGCCTGGTAATGGAAAAGAGGAAGTAGTCTCAAGGAATTAGGAGGGTTGTGGGGTTTTGGTTTTGGGTTTTGGTTTTTTTTTTTTTTTGGATAAAGGGGGCAAAGCAGAGAAGAAATCCAGGATGTTGTTTCTCTAAGGGTCCAGGATCAGAGCCTTGTAGTCAGGGGTTAAAGTATAATTTGGCAGGCCCTGGAACCCTCCTAATCAGCTGTTGCAGTATGATCTGATCCCATGTCTTACACTCTCCTGTATTTATTGTCATCCCATTCTGTAAATTCCCCCTCTTTAAAGTATCTGACAAAGTGGGATTTTCTCCCTCAAAAGCTTATGCAATAAATAAATCTGTTAGTCTTTAAGTGCCACAAGACGCCTTGCTTTTTTTTTGCTTTACTAGACTAACACGACTGCCCCTTTGGAACTTGGCAGAGTATAGCTGGTGGCAGTCATATGCTTGTCTACACTAAAAAAGCTGTGTCAATCCCCACAGATCCATGCAGGAGGATCAATTGAGCAACCAGCGTAGACCTGCTCAGTCAATCCCAGAAGTACTTTCAGTAACTCTACCCCTCCAAATAGAGTAATGCGTTGAAGGAAGAGCGCTTCAGGTAGACGCAGCTGAGTAAAGACACTGTGGTAAGTGAGAGTAACCAGGTCAATGGGAGATGTGTATTCTGCAGCACACAGATTGTGTACCTCCTGTTGATGTGGCTCTGCAGTGTAGACTAGGCCAACGGTTCCCTGTTTTGAGTGAGCGGCACCTCCATGCTCCAAATATGGCCCGCACAGGGCAGAATGTGGCCCATGTGGAACAGAATGGGGCCCACTGCCCCAAGCCAGGGAGAGGCCGCGGCCATGGCCCTGTGCCCATGGTCCCTTCCCCCCATTGGAGCAGGGGGCACCTGGCTGCCCCCCCCCCAGGCTACTCTGAGCATGCTTTTAAAAACTCCCAGCCTGGGAGAAGCTTCCTGCTGGCTGGCCAGAAGCCTGGGTCTCCCTGGCAACTGGAGACCCCAGCGGCATCCAGCCCCAGCTCCCAGGTTGTCCACAGACCCCCTGGAGCCGCTCTGCAGCCCCCTAGAGATCAGTGGCTCACAGGTTGGGAACCACTGGACTAGGCTATAGACTCAGGAAGTGAGTCTTCTATGCCAGAACACAAGATGCAGCAGCAGCAGGACAGAGAGCAATACTGGAAACACACTTTGTATGACTAAATTTATTGGGTTATGATGTGAAAGGCCCATTCTGACTTCATGCAACTCCAGCTGAAGTCAATGGTAGTTGCACTGAGGTAAATGAAGGCAGAATTTTAAATTTTTTAATTAGCCTCAAGCTAATCCCCAGAGTACCAGGAAGAGGCATCAGTCTGCTGGTGGGTAATGTACCCTGTGACTATTTATCTATCTAATTCAGGGGTCTAAAACATGCGGCCCATGAGCCCCATGCAGCCCCTAAAGCTATTTCCTGTGGCCCACAATGACACTATTGTTACCGATATTTGCAATAGCGTTGTATGAAAAGGTTTCAGTGGTGCGGCCCTCAGGATAAAATACCAGTCCTCATGAGGCCCTTGTGGTGATTTGAGTTTGAGACCCCTGATCTAATCTGTCTTGGTGTTGGGTATTGAGAGAAACTGATCTCTCCCTTCTGGTGTATGTGGAGGGGAAGGAGGTGGGAAGATACCTAAAAAAAGTAGGCCTTGGTGCATGCAAAATGCTGGGAAAGGATCTGGTGACATTTTGGCGGGCTCCTTAGCAGAAAACTGAAAGCTGTGTAACTTCCTGACACAGCAGTAAAAAATGGTGGGTTACTTACCAGTAATCATCCTTCTTTGAGATGGGCTGCTCACATACATTCAGTTGCAGATGTCTACGTGCCACAGTTCACGGTAGCTTGGAAAGTCTTTAGCCCTAGCCTGTCAGGTCAGGGCACACAGCCAACGCGCCCTCTGTGCCATGACTGTGGCTATATAGGTGACTGTGACCCTGACCCTGACCCTCCCAGTCCCATATACCTTCTCCAACTCTGTTAGTAGGGATGATGGGAGGGGCCTGAATGTATCATGAGCAGCCCATCTCAAAGAAGGACAGTTACTGATAAGTAACCCACCGTTCTCCTTCGAGCGTTGCTCACATCATTCAGTTACAGGTGACTGCTAACCATACTCATGGACAGTGGGAGGAGTTACAGTCTGCCCACACTGAGTACAGCTCTGCCCAAAGCGGCATCATCTCTAGCTTGTTGGGCGATGGCGTAGTGCATCGTGAAGGTATGTATCAATGACCACATAGCAGCCCTGCAGATCTCTTGGATTGGGACCCTGGCAAGGAAGGCTGTTGAAGACACTTGGGGTCTGGTAGAGTGGGCTCTAACGGTCCCAGGAAGGGGCGTTTGACCTTCCGTAGCAGTCGTTAATGCAGTTTACAATCCAATTGGAGATACACTGTGAAGATACTGAGAGCCCTCTCTTGTGTTCGGCGACTGCCATAAATAGTTGGGAGGTCTCGTGGAATGGCCAAGTGTGCCTGATGTAAGTCAGGAGCGCTCTGCTCATATCCAGAGAATGCCACCTCCTCTGGTTCTCTGTAACCTGAAGGTCTGGATAAAAAACTGTCAGGCAGATTTCCTGGTTAAGGTGGAAGGGGGTGGCCATCTTAGGGAGAAAAGATAGGTGGAGACGTAAGACCACCTTATCCAGGTAGAACCTCATATATGAGGGTTCCGAGGAGAGGGCTTTTAGCTCCAAAACCCTCCTAGCAGAGGTGATCGCCACTAAGAAGGCTACCTTCCAAGACAGGACCAGCGGGGTGGTTGAGTCCAAGTGTTCATAGGGCGGCTCTGTCATTGCTGGGAGTACCACATTCAGGTCCCAAGGAGGAGTGGGCTTACGGGGTTGGGGAAAAAGTCCCTCCACTCCTTTCAAGAATCTGAAAGAGGTAGGATGGGAAAAAACTGATTGCCCATCCAGTCTCTCATGGAGAGCTGAGATTGCCAATAAATGGACTCTCAGCGAGGAAGAAGAGGGGCCTTTTTCTCTGAGGTCTAACAGATAGGTAAGGATTAGGTGTATCAGTGCTGATATAGGGTCTACACCTTTGTCTCCTGTCCAGATGGAGAATCGCTTCCATTTGGCTGCATACGTGGACCTGGTAGATGGTCTTCTGCTACTAACCAGGACCTTCTTAACCCTGTCTGAGCAGAGCCTCTCCTGCTCGCTAAGCCAGAGAGCCTCCAGGCTGTCAGGTTTAGGCGGCCCGGGTTTGGGTGCCAAAGGTGCCCCAAGGCCTGCATCAGGAGGTCTGCGCACTGTGGAAGGCAGAGTGGAATCTTTATGGACATGTCCTGCAGGAGTGGGAACCAGTGCTGTCTGGGCCAGTCCGGAGCTATCAGTATCATGTTCACTCCGCCCATGCTTATCTTCAAGAGAACCCTCTATATCAGGGGAACCAGCAGGAATGCATACTTCAGGGGTCCTGACCAGCTGATGAGGAAGGCGTTGGTGAGAGACCCTCTCTCCCGGCCCCTGCGGGAGCAGAACTGGGGACACTTGCGATTCTGCTGTGTTGCAAATAGGTCTATCTGGGGTGGCCCCCAATTTGTCTGTCAGAAGGGAGAACACCCTGTCATGGAGGGACCACTCATGGTTCACTAGAGGCTTTCTGCTGAGCGAGTCCGCTAGCCCATTTTCCACCTCTGGTAGCTAGGTGGCCACTGGGGTAAAGTTGTGTTCTAAGGCCAACTCCCAGAGATTTCAAGTCTCCTCGCAAACTGCTGGGGAGCAGACCCCTCCTTGCCAGTTCAATAGAACATGGCTGTGGTATTGTCCGTAAGGATCTGGACTGACCTGCTACATATCTTGTCTAGGAAGGTCATGCAAGCTAGTCTGATGGCCCGTAGTTCCTTCATGTTTATGTGGAGAGGGTCGTCTGTGTGGGACCAGAGCCCTGTGTGGAGAGTTCGCTAGCGATATGGGCCCCCACCCTGAGTCCGAGGCATCCGTTATTAAGGTCATTGAGGGCCTGAGTGCTCTCAAGGGAATGCCCCCCATAGTGAAACTGGGATCCTCCAAACCTGAAGTGTCCCCAGAATCTCCTGAGGAACTGATAGTACCTTGTTTAAGGAATCCCTCCATATGTGGAATACCGTGGAGAACCAGACCTGGAAGGGCCTCATTCTCAGGCGTGCTATCCTGATCATGGATGTGGAGGCTGCCATGTGACCGAGGAGCTGCAGGCATTGGCAGGCTGTGGTTACACAGGACATCTGCAGCTCCATAATGATAGTGCAAATGGACCGAAACCTTGAGAGGGGCAGGAATACTGACCCTTTCTGAGCATCCAGATGCGCCTACGAACTCTGTGTTCTGGGATAGGCGGAGTTTTGGTTTTTGTTGGTTCATGCAGAGGCCCATATACCCAAAGAGCCTCACTGCTACTCTGACATGGCACTCTACCTGAGGCCTTGATCTCCCGACTATTAACCAGTCATCTAGATAGGGGTAGATTCTTATGCCCTGTCTGCACAGGTGCGCTGCGACCAGCACCATGCACTTTGTGAATACCCTGGGGGCCAAGAAGAGCTTGAAGGGGAGAGAGGTGAACTGGAAGTGGTGTTTTGCTACCCTGAATCTTAGGAATCACCTGTTGCAGGGCCATGTGGCTATGTGGAAGTAGGCGTCTTTTAGACTGAGGGCTGCAAACCAATCCCTGGGAGACAGAGATGGGAGGATCTGTGATAGGGAAACCATGCGGAACTTTTTTCTCTTTATGTGTTTGTTTAAGGCTCTGAGATCTAAAATGGGCCAAAGGTCCCCATTGGGTTGCAGGACCAGTAAGTATCAGGAGCAGAACCCTTTTCCCCGCTCCCACTTGGGGACCATTTCTATGGCCCCAAGGGAGAGGAGTTTTTTGCAATCGATCTCGAGCAGGTGGAGCAGTTCCCAGTTCCCGAGGTTTGGACAAGGGGGTGGTTTTCTATCCCAAGAAATTTAAAGGAACTGAATGTGATACCCCTCTGCGACCATCTCTAGGACCCACTGGTCGGATGTAATGTTGGCCCAGTAGTGTGTGAAGCAGTGCAAGTGGTTGGAGACTTGTCAAGTCGTGGGTTCGCTGCCCTAGCAGTGACCATCAAAAACGCTGCTTCCTTCCTTACAAGCGTTCAGAGGCCTGCCATGCCTGCCAGACTGTGGGGCATGGGTCTTCTCACTCTTGCTCGAATGGGCTTTGTCCTTGTCCAAGTTCCCAAGATGATGCTGAGGAAATTGGAAGGACCTTGGGAATGGGTTCTGTAGTTGAATCTGTTGTTTCAGCTGCTGAAGTTGTTGCTGTAGGAGTTGATTGGGTTTCAGGGAGCGTCTGCTAGGTTATGGGGTGTATATCCCCAGTGACTGGAGCATGGCTCTCGAGTCCCTCATACCATGGAGTTTCATGTCTGTGGACTCAGCAAAGAGGTCAGGGCCTTCAAACAGCAGGTCCTGAATGGTAAGTTGTAACTGTGATGGTAGGCCTGAGCCTTGGAGCCAAGCCAAGTGGCACATTACCACAGCCGATGCCATAATGCGAGCAGCCATGTCTACAGCATCCCAGGTAGCCATCAGAGCATCCCTGGATGCCGTCTCCCCTTCCTTGAGCATCGTGTCGAAGTCCCTAAGGCGATCCTTGGGAATGATGTCGTGACAGCCTTGCATGGCACTCCACAGGTTAAAGATATATCTTGTCACGAGGGCCAAGTGGTTAGATATGCGCAACTGTAGGGCTGCTGTAGAGTAGACCTTCCTGCCCAAAAAGTCAAGCTTCCTTGCCTCCTTATTTTTAGGGGTGGAACCTGATAGGGTCTGTCTTTCTTTCTGGTTCACAGCATTGACAACCAGTGACCCCGGGGTGGGGTGCTGGAAGAGGAAGGAGAATTTGTCCTGAGGGACGTGGTATTTCCGGTCTGCCACCCTTGACACCGGCGGAATCAAGGACGGGGTTTGCCAATGGGCCTTAACGATTTTGTACACCCCATCATGGAGGGGAACAGACACCTTGGTGTGTGGGGTCTTAAATCCAATGTCAAAGAGGGTGTCAGTTTCCTCCTGGACAACCCCTAGCCAGTGGTGTCGCTAGTGTTGGGCACACCAGGGCACGTGCCCCCAGTCCCAATGCTGGTGCCCCGGATCTCCAGCCCAATCAGGCCGGGTATCCGGGGCCCGATCCCCAGCCAGCCGCGGTTGCGCCACCGTCCCCGGTTGGGTATCCGGGGCCTGGCTGGCCACCTGGCAGGCCCTGCCCCTGGCCAGGGGGAGGCCACGCTGCCGCGAGCAGCTAGGCCGTGGCAGCAGGCAGCCAGGCCCCCGATCCCTGGCTGGGGACGGGGCCGCCGTGACCACCAGCAACCAGGCCCTGGATCCCCAGCGGGGCATCCAGGGCCTGGCTGGCCGCCTGCAGCAGTGGCGGCCCCGTCCCCAGCCAGGAATCCGGGGCCCAGCTGGCCAGCCGCCCACGATGGCGGCGGTCCCGTCCCCTGCTGGGGATCAGGGGCCTGGCCGCTGGCGGCTGCGGTGGCCCCATCTCCAGCCGGGGATCGGGGGCCTGGCCGCCTGCTGCCGCTTCTTGCAGCGCTGCACCGCAGCCTAGCCGCTTGCAGCCACGTGGCCTCCCCTGGCCCTATCCCTGGCCAGGGGGTGGGGCTTCTCTCCAGGGGGCGGGGCCTGCCCCTGGGGCCGGGGGCTGGGCCCGTGCCCCAGGTCCATTGCCCCCCCCCAGCGACACCTCTGCCCCTAGCTCCAGCTTTAGGTTTGCTGCCATGTGGTGGAGCAGATCCTGCTGGGCGTGAGAATCCTCATTGCATTCAATCAATCTCTTGAAGGTCTGCTCATCTGGTGAAGAGGAAGAGTGAGCCCGTGATCTACTACAACAGGTGGAGTCACGGTTGGGCTTGTTGTCTGAGAAATCTGAAGAATCTAAGGTCTGTAAAGGAGATTGGGCCGAATGGTGCCAAGAAGTTGAGGTATTGTCGGCTGTCATGTCCAGCCAGTCATGCGACCAGTCATTGAAAGATGCTCCGGCCTCAATGCAGCGTGGAGGAGAGCGACCCCAACCAGGTTGTGGGGTCTTTACAGTACTGGGGAAGGAAGGCCCCGTTGATCCAGATGTTGCCGGCAACTCTTTCTTGCTCCGTGGTTTGGGTGAGGGGGAATGCTTGTGGCACTGTTTCCTTGAACGTTCACCGGCCCCGGGTACTGTCTTGGGTGAGGGAGAGGAGTGAACAGAGGCGGGGGGGGGCGAAGTGGACGCCGAGCTGGACGATTGGGCTTTCGAACCCTGGTGACACTGTATGGACGGGTCCAGGGAAGAGTGTGGAGAGGAGGCCGCAGAGCATTCCTCGGTGCCGGATTGTGGTACTGGCAGTGGGCTGATTGGTACCGGGCTGGTAGGCGATACTGATTCCTGTGCCAACTGGGTTATGGGTACCAGGGTCAGTGTAGGCTTGGGTTTCTTCAGTGGTACCAGAGCCAGGTCCCGGGACTGTGTCTGCACCTTCACAGGGGCCAGCAGCGTCGATGGTACTGAGGACAGTCCTGCTCTTGAGACACTGATGGGTTGGTTCGGTGACCAAGGTGGCCAGCGCTGTGATGGTACCAACGAAGGCATTGCCCAAGACTTCGAACTTGGCGCCAAAGGGCAGTGCCGGGATTCCAGTGCCTGGAGCAATTGGGGTGCCGGTGGAGCACCTACAGCTCGGGTGGCATCAGAGGCATGCATACTGCTCCCAGCAAGGGAGCAGAGGCGCAGCTCTCTATCTTTGCGAGTCCTCTGTTTGAAGGACTGGGAGATAAGGCAGCTCACAGTGAGGTGTGACTCATCTAGGCATGCGAGACATTTATCATGAGGATCGTTGAGTGGGAAAACTTTCCAGCATCCAAGCACAGTTTAAAACCAGGCATCTTAAATTTCATGCAGTAGAAGACAGGCACTTGCTTCTGCAAGTTTCTTGGCTGATCCAAAACCGTCGCTGAGGGTGGAAAAAGGAACTAGGAGGGTCAGGGTCACGGTCACCTATATAGCTGCGGTCATGGCACAGAGGGGGCGTTGGCTGCATGCCCTGACCTGACAGGCTAGGGCTGAAGACTTTCCAAGCTACCATGGCACGTAGACACCTGTAACTGAATGATGTGAGCAGCGCTCGAAGGAGAAGCATAATAACCAGTGTCCTGACAAAAATAGTCATTTGCCATAGGCATCTCTAATACGTCCCCTGAACACATTTTTGGCTGGAAAAATGGCAGGTTTTGGATTAATGAAAGTTGCATCCAACTTTGAATATCTGGAGAATAACTAAAGGGTATAAATTATGTATCTTGACCATTCCAAAGTGTATGTGCCAGCCAGTTAAGAAATTAGTTAGAAGTAAAGTGTTGTATTTCCCTAAAGTTACAACTCAGTTGCAGTCTGACAGAATATTGTTGATTACTTTCCATCTAATAGGGCTGACATTTCTGTGGCTGAGATCTCTGACGTCTATTTTTTTAAAGAAAGAAAGAAACAAAACTGTGTAACGGGGACTATACTATGCAATGAACGTTTCCCTAATTTGGCTCAGGTGAACCCAGGGGCATCGCTGGCATCTGGCCTGTGGGGCCTGTGCCCCGAATCCCAGCACCAGTGCCCCGGGTCCTGGTGGGGCCCCTGCTGATCTGGCCAGAGATCCGGGGCCTGGCCGCCCCGGAGGCAGCAGCTGCTTCTGGCCCCTAGGCCCGGCGGCCCCGTGGCTGTGGCTGCTGCTCCCTGCCCTTTCCCCGGCCAGAGGCGGGACCTGCAGTCAGGCAGTGGGGCCTGGGCCAGTGCCCCAGGTCCTCACCCAGGGCAGCGACACTCCTGGGTGAACCAAATGAGATTCCAAAGATTAATTTCTCTTTTACAAAAAGCTAGTAAAAATTAATGCAGATGTAACTCTGTTATCCATACGTAGTTTCTGAGCACAAGGTCTTATTTTCCATTTAATACAAAGACTCTCAAAACTTGTATAGTATATGTATAAAGTGTTGTGTTAAGCAGATGGGCATTTCCATCTTTTAAATAAATTGAACTTTGGAAAGATTTTCATTACAAGATCTGCAAAAACATTATTTTTACCCAGTTTCTCTAACTCTTAAAAGAGCCTTACAAATACTTGGAATGATGTATGATGGATTTATATGAAGATGTAAAACTAAAAATTTTAGTCCATATTTCCTTTGGAATATTAGGGATTATTTCTATGATCGGAGTGTAATATTGCTATAAAATATATAAGGTTGACAGTGTAAATATATTTTCATTTTTCTTGTTGTAACTTTGAGATGTTTTGGCTCTCCTTTTCATCCGTATCCTTACTTAAACTGAAGACTTTACAGAACACATTGGACTGTCTCAGCTTGCTTTAAGTAGATTTATGTTGAACATAGTAGTATTTTATTCAATGGGGGGGAGTGGGAAAATATAAAATCTCTATGCTTTGAATTTAAGTATTTAAAAAAACCTGATTATTGGTACATAATTTTACATACTGGGAAAGCTACCTTATCTGTTCTTTATTAAAATTTTCAACATATATCTCCAGCATTTTGAAAAAAAAATATGTGCGCAAATGAATAAATTAAGTTACACTATAGAATTTCCTTCTGATTTATGAAGTTCTGCAGACTAAAATGTTCTTTCCTTTTCTCCCCTACATATAAAATAGTGAGAGACAGCATAAAGTTGTGGTGACCTATAAAGTTTTTGTTACTGGCATAACTTTGAGAAGACCATATTACTCATGACTGGTGAAACAGACAGGAGCTCAGAATCCAGAATGATGGATGTGTTCTAAGAGCCTACATAAACCTGAATAGAATAGAAAAGCCAGAAGTGAGTAATGCATGCCATTCCAAACTCATATTGGTAAAACCTTTATATTACATCACATGTATTCTTTTATACATAAAAGTGTTTGGGAGTTGGGGGGGATATAAAGAGATGATGTGATGAAGCGGAGATGTTCTTGGGGTTTTCTCTGAGGGCTGTGTGTGCTCACCTCACTTTCTCCCATAGGTTACTCATGTAAGGGTTGTGGGACCCACATGTGTGATCATTGCAGAGGCTATTAAGGGGTGGATGAGCCTTTCCAAGCCACACATCTGCAGATCAGATCTCTTTGTTCTCCTGAGTCACCTAGCTGCAACAGGTTGCAGCAGGCGGAGACCAAGAGTAGCCATTTTGCCTGGGAAGGAGACAAAGGACTAGTAGAGGGGCAAATGAGGAGTCTGGGAGACGTCTGACTGGAAGAGGCCAGTCTGCCATGTGGTGTTGGGGTCATAGGGCCCAAGAGTGGGAGCTCTGAGATTCTCCAGGAGATTGCTGCTATACTTCTAATTAAGCTGCTAACAAGGTCTTTCTACGCTGTGATTCTGAGAACTAATGAACCCTTCTGATTTTCACTCTAGCTGTGAATTGCTTTTGACTATGTAGCAGGCTGTATGGCCCCACTGGGGGAGAATTCCCCAGGATGTCATCCAGGGGGCCCCACAGGAGGAGTTCAGGTGGAGCAGAGATGCCGAACCCGCCGTAGGCAGATTCAGGACGTGGCCGTGTTCCGAGTGGTACTAGAGCACTGTTCCTGTGGGATTTCATCACAGATGACTATCCCAACATTTTGCTTGATGTCATCTCTTTAACAGGAGCTCTAAAACAACAAGTACATTACTATAGAGAGCTGTCACAATTGGGCAGGCATGCCACCAAAATAGGACCTGCCAGGTTAGATTATGAGACTACGGCAGAAGTGGATATTTATATACAGCAGCCACGCTCTCTAAAATTTTTTAAAAAGAAAAGCTGTCAAAGTCTAAAAATCAGCAAGAATTTATCATAATATAGCCCCAGTGGGAGTAAATGTCTGACTTTTATTTCTACCTAACTTATTTATAGAAAATTTTATGTTTAATTCTCTGTTTTATTTAGATGGCCTATTTGGCAGCTTTCAATTCTGGGCTGCTACTTTGGGTACAAGTGTCTCAAATAGAAGCTTTGTGTCAAAATACCAAGGCCAAAATAGAGTTTTCTATAGGATGAAATCATAAGGATCTGACTCTCACTGGTAATAGAAACAAAATGTGGGTTTCTGAGGTTAGTGAGGGAGGGGGTTTAAATAAAATACACCAAAAGTGTTATAAAGTCTTGTTTAAAGGAGAACTTTTCAATATTGACATTCCTTTATTATGGTTAGACTAATGGATGTTGTTGGCCTTAGACTAAGAGTTCAGGTGGTGAAAGATGCGAGGGCATATGTTGCAGACTAGCTAATAAGAAAGAGCCACAAATAAGACAAGGGAGAGCTATGAAGGAGGGTTCAAGGAATAGTGTTGAGCTATATTTTGCTGCTTTTTGGTAGAAAAAGATCTGAGAAATTAACTAGTTGTGTTTAATTTCCTCTATCCACAAGGCTTGTCACCCCATCATAGAAAGCTATCAGGTTGGTTTGAGACAATTTGTTTTTGACAAATCCATGCTGACTATCAGTTAACACCTTATTCTCTTCTAGATGCTTGCTAATGGATTCTTTAATTATTTGTTCCATTATTTTTCCTGGTACAGAGGTTAAGCTGACTGGTCTATAATTCCCTGGGTTGTTCTTACTTCCCTTTTTATAAATGGGCACTGTATTTGCTGTTTTCCAGTCCTCCTGGACTGCTCCAGTCTTTTATAGTTTTTCAAAGATAATAGCCAATGATTCAGATACCTCCTGAGTCTGCTCCTTGAGTATTCTAGGATGCATATGATCAGACCCTGGTGACTTGAAACATCTAACTTGTCTAGGTAATTTTTAACTTGTTCTTTCCCTATTTTAGCTCTTGATCCTATCCTGATTTCTGCCCTCCCCTGTGTCACACATCCAGTCACCACCAACCTTCTTGCTGAAGACTGAAATGAAAAAATCATTTGTGTGTCCCAGCATGGTGCCATTGCAGTCGTAATTTAGACTCATAGACTTTAAGGCCAGAAGGGGCCATCATGATCATCTAGTCTGACCTGCACATTGCAGACCACAGTTCCTTGCCCATCCACTCTTGTAACAGACTTGGAACCTCTGACTGAGTTACTGAAGTCTTCAAATCATGATTGAAAGACTTCAAGTTACAAAGAAGCCACAATATACGTTAGTTTAACCATGTCAGTACTACCAAGGAGAGGTGGAAAAACCTCCAAGGTGTCTGCCAATTTGACCTGTGGGAAAATTCTTTCCCAACCAAAAATATGGAGATCAGTTAGAGCCTGACACCTGGTAAAGAATTCTCTATAGTAACTCAGAGGCCTCCCCATGTAGTGACCCATTACTGACATTATTGTTGCTAGCAGTCGCAGATCAGCCACATGCCATTTGTAGGTAGTATTACCTGTCCATACCTTGGGTAGCTGCCTGAAAATCCTAAGATCAGGGTGGGCTGCAGAAGTAGAGCAAATTCTCCCAGCACTGGTCGGTGACACTGAAGTCAGAAATATTGTATGTTGCTTGTAGGGGAAACTGATTCCCCATACTGGTCATCAAAAAGCCAAAACAAACTGTGACAGCCTCCTCTACTGTGTTTCATTCTTTAGCTCCCAGTCAGTCAATGGATCTAGTAAAGAGATAAGTTACTTAAAACTCCATGCTCTTTACTGGAAGGGGTCTCTGACCCCAAAGGATCAGCTACATTATCAAATCAATATGAGTTTGGATCTTACCTAAATTCCAGGCTGCCAGCCAATCCTTTAGTAACTAAAACTAAAGGTTTCTTGTAACAGGAAATATACAAACTATAAGAGAACCGTTTAAAAGAGTAAAGCAATCACATGCATACAAATTATTTGAAAGTTCATATACATCAGGGTTTCAGTAGAATTTGGAGTTTGCAGGCTTGTATAATCCCTCTGGTGCATAAGCAGTACCTGGATGGCTCTCAGTCCTTTGTTTTTTCACAGCTTCAGTTGCTAGAAATCTAGTTTAAAGGAATGAAGACGAAATAGTCCATGTACAGAGTTTGTTCTAATTCTCCCATGAGAGTTAGCAGGGTGATTTCAGGCTGGTGCTGGAATCTCAATTTTGCAATCCAAGCTTTCCCAGAGAAGCCTGGACAGACAACAAAATAAAAGGATTAGGTTTGAAGCTTTCTTTATGGTCATAGCAAGTTGGGCATTTGCAAGTAATTTCCTCAAGTGGGTTTTAATGAAAGTGATGTTTGATCTTTACTCAATAGGTTTTTCTTCAGACAATGCAGTCAGCAATAACCATTTAAGCTGTCATGGTAGTTTACAGATACTTTCTTGAGTGGAGAATGGTAATGTATATTGTCCTTTTCAAGTAAAACCTTAACCTCCTAGGCACACATAGCCAATTAGCTGCATTAGCACAGTTAACAGACGGTTTATGTCAAAAGTTCATCTAGATGTTAATATCACCTTTCAACCTTGTCAAGGCTGTATCCCCACTCTGGCACTCTGAGTGCAGAAGGTGGGGGCCTACAACAGGCCTTAAAAGTCACTGGCCTTAAAGCCTGGTCTTAAAACTGTCCAAGGCCTCCAATTCCTGGCCTTAGAGTGGTATCGCTGCCACCATCCAAATGCAAAAACCTCTTGAAACCCAGGAAGGTGCACTTGGGAATTCTTTCCTGTGACGTGTCCTCAATTACTTTTATTCCTCTCTCAGGAGAGTGACTGAACCCCAGCTGGGATATCAGCTGGAAATGGAACAGAATCCCTCTTAGTTGCTGGCTGTGCAGTCTGAGGCACATGCACACAAACCTCTTGCTTTTTAGGACACAGAACCAGAGCTTACTTAAAAGGTAAAATCTTTAATTAAAAAGAACAGATAAGAAACACAGAGAGTTACTTCTCTGGGATTTAACTTAGGTAGTTACAGGGTAGTGGGAGGGGGTACATGTGCTCAGCACAGAGAAATCCAAAAACAAAGAGATACTCTGACCGTCTCTAAGCAAACATTCCCTGTTCTACTCACGCCTGGTCAGTAACAAATCTGAGCTTATCTTGGGTAAGGATCTTGCTGGATCCTTCCTCAGGCCCCTCTGGCCTCCTGATCCTCCCAGGAGCTCTGCTGCATCCAAACAGGAACAGGCAAGGCTGCTGCTCCAATTCAAAAACCTGTGCTTTGTTCCTATTGGCTGTCCTGGGACTCACTGACCAGAGTGTTAACCCCTTCCTCCTGAACGGTTACTACAAACCTCCTCATCAAATAGAATAATAATAGAAAGGAAAGCAGTTTATCTACCTTGTTAACCTCTAATGAGATGGATGTGAACATCATCAAATAACTACCAGCAATACAATTGCATATCAAAACTCTAGTCTACTTGAAAGGAATGACTCTGACTAAACAAACAAAAAAAAAAACCAATAACAAAAAGGAGTCCTGTGGCACTTAAAGACTAAAAGATTTATTTTTCTCATGAGCTTTCGTGGAAGAAGATCTCACTTTATCAGATTCTTTGAAGATGAGGGAACTTACAGAATGGAAAGAAAATAAATGCAAGGGAGTGTAAAACATGGGATCAGGTTGTACAATAACAGCAAATCAGAGCAGTTGTTAAGGTTCAAACCCTGGGAAGGGTGAAGTCAAATTACCTGTGTTATGGGGAAAGACACCATAGGCATGATTTAATCCTGCTTTCACACAATCTAGTTTGGATGTTAATTCTACTTCAATTGTTTCATGGACAAACAACATCCCTTACGTCATAACTTCAGCCATGCAGAACACAATGCCATCCACAGCCTCAGAAACAACTCTGACATTATCATTAAGGAGGCTGACAAAGGAGGTGCAGTTGTCATCATGCATAAATTGGATTATGACTGGGAGGCTTATAAACAGCTCTCCAACACAATGTTCTACAAACCACTCTCTTCTGACCCCACTGAAGAATACCAAAAGGAGTTATGACACCTACTCAAGAAACTCCCCAAGACAGCACAGGAGCAAATAAAGACAGACACACCATCAGAACCCCGGCCAGGGATATTCTATCTATTACCTAAAAATCCATTAAAAAAGGAAACCCTGGATGCCCCATCATCTCAGGCATTGGCACTCTTACCACAGGTTTATCTGGCTTCGTGGACTCCCTTCTCAGACCCTATGCTATCAACATCCCTAGCTATCTTCGAGATACAATGGACTTCCTGAGGAAAATCCAATCCATTGGTGAGCTTCCAGAAAACACCATCCTGGCCACTATGGATGTAGAAGCTCTTTACACCAACATCCCACAATGATGGATTACAACCTATTAGAAGAACCATCCCAGATACCATAGCACAGCTTGTGACTGAACTTTGTGACTTTGTGCTCACTCACAACCATTTCATATTTGAGGATAATTTAGATCTTCAAGTCAGTGGCACTGCTATGGCCACCTGCATGGCCCCACAATATGCCAACATCTTTATGGGTGACTTAGAACAATATTTCCTCAATTCTCATCACAAAGTGCCTGTCCTCTACCTATGCTACATTGATGACATCTTCATCATCTGGACGCATGGTGGAGATGCTCTTGAAGATTTCCATGGAGAGTTCAACAGTTTCCACTCCACAATCAAACTGAGCCCGGAACATGCTGCATAAGAGATCCACTTTCTGGAGACTACAGTACAAATTAGGGATGGACACAGCACCACCACCCTATACCAAAAACCGACTGATCAGTGTAGATACCTACATCCCTCAAGCTTCCATCCAAAACACACTACACAATCCATTGTCTACAGCCAAGCCCTAAGATATAACCACATTTTCTCTAATCCCTCAGACAGAGATAGACATCATGAGGATCTCTAGCAAGCATTTTTAAAACTACAGTACCCACCTAGGGAAGTAAGAAAACAAATTGACAGATCCAGATGGGTACCCTGAAGTCATGTATTGCAGGAGAGGCCCAAAAAAGAAAACAATAGAACGCCAGTAGTCACCACATACAACCCTCAAGTCAGACCTCTACAATGGATCATTAAGGACCTACAGCCTATCCTAATGATCCCTCACTCTCTCAAGCCTTGGGAGACAGACCTCTCCTTGCCCACAGACAGCCACCTAACCTTAAACAGATACTCACCAGCAACTACAGACCTAACAACAGAAATATGAAAGCAGGCACACACCCCTGCAACAAATCAATTGCCAACTTTGCCCACATATCTGCACAAAAGATACCATCATAGGTCCTAATGAAGCCAGCTACTCCATCAAAGGCTCATTCACTTGCTCATCTACTAATGTGATCTATGCCACCATGTGCCAGAAATGCCCTAATATACATTGGACAAACAGGACGATTCCTGTGCAGAGGAATAAATGAACATAAGACTCACATCAGAAAGCACAAAACAGAAAAAACAGTTGCTGAACACTTCCGTCTTTCTAATTGCTCAATAAATGATTTGTTAACAACCATACTCAGGGGTGTCAGTGGCACATCAAGACTTCAAAGAGAAACAGCTGAACTGGAATTAATATCCAAATTAGATTGTGTGAAAGCAGGACTAAATCATGACTATGGCTTCTTCTCCTATTACAACAGGTAATTTGACTTCAGCCTTCCCAGGGCTTGAACCTTAACAACTGCTTTGATTTGCTGTTACTGTATGACCTGATCCCATGTTTCACACTCCCTTGCATTTACTTTCTTTCCATTCTGTAATTTCTCTCACCTTCAAAGTATCTGACGAAGTGGGATCTTCTCCCACAAAAGCTCATGCGAAAAATAAATCTGTTAGTCTTTAAGTGCCACAGGAGTCTTTGGTTTTGTTTTTGTTTTCTTGCTGGACTAGACTAACACAGCTGCCGCTTTGGAACATGACTCTGACTACCATTGTGTTTTTCTATAATATGTCTTTAAAGGTAAAATTTGGGCTATGTATTTGCCAAGTTGCTCAGCCTTTTCAGGCCCAACATGACAGGCACTCTCATAGCATCCCCTCTCTTATCAGTCTCAGTCTTGAAATCGGTTACGTTTCTGCCCCCATTGCTCCCCTTGGAAGACTTTTCCAGAACCCCACTCCTCGGTATCAGTGCTACCTTAAATAATGTAGTGTCTGCAGTATGGGCCTTGTATATCTATTTATTCAGATATGAAAATATTGACGGACTAAAGTTTCACTTTGAAATACAAGGAATGCCGTGTCAGCAGTGTGACAGCTGTGCCTCTGCTCAAGTTTTGAACAAATTGTTGGTTTGGTTTCTTGGGCCTCATTGCTGCTTAGCTATATATTTATTTTACACTATAAAGTTAATATACAAGATAGGTGCCCTTTTTTCTCTTGGTTCTGAATATAAACAAACAAATCTCGATATCATGTAGGGTTCTTGGAGTTTACATTTTAGTTCTTTTCACTTGGCTGGCCTGTTTCCAGGAAATGGGGGTGGGGGTGGGGTTTTTTTAAGTTCTTGGGTTTTTTGCTCAGAGTAAGGGTTTATTTCAGAAAAGATAGGCTCTGCCATTAGGCCTGTTGCCCTTCCTATCTTGAAAATACAGTGTGGCTAATCCTTTCATTTGTTGAGAGTTGGTGTTCAATTTGGTTTATGTTTAGTCAAGAGTGAGGGCCTGATCTGAAGTCCATAGATAAGCTTTGGATCAGACCCAGAAGAGTGGCTTTTCCAGTTCCTAGAGAATATGTCTAATTCCATTCTTTATAGGTCTTGGACTGCCCTCATTGCTGTAGTGTGAGTGCCTTCCAGTAAATATGTTAAGCCTTGTGACCTAATATTTGACATTCTTTCTCTCATCCTCTCCCGCATGGGGGAGTTGTCTGTGTAATGTTATATTTTGTTTTGGTAGGCTTTTTAATATACACATGCTGCTGTATGTTTATATTAGAGATAGCACTATTAAAGAAGTGCCCCTGACACTTGGGGTGGAAAGTAGGGAGGTTTGTGGTGATCTTTAGTGCCTTCATGTGCATTTTCTCCACAGTGTCAGATTGGCTCTTGTGGAAGTTGTCTCCCAGGCATGTTACGATACTATAGTCCAGTCAAGAGGTCATCGTCAGAGTATATGCAATGGGCTAAGCCATTTAATGGCATCATTATCAGCCAGGTGGCCTGCTGTTGAAATAGGCCAATGATCACTCAATGATACGCAAGATAGTCTGGAGTTGACTGCAGCTGCA
Organism: Podocnemis expansa; assembly: GCA_007922195.1. NCBI lineage: Eukaryota > Metazoa > Chordata > Testudines > Podocnemididae > Podocnemis > Podocnemis expansa. The sequence goes on along the minus strand of ML681994.1, from coordinate 13,676,968 downwards.
TTGTGTGTCATAAGAAAGACCCAGTTTAAAGAACGAGGGCAACTCTGTGGTCAGTCCTGCTTGAAACCAGTTCAGTGGTGACCACAGATCCAGCCCTGTGCGGATACAAAAACATGGAACCTCGTCTGATACACATCCATTCAGTGATGGCATTGAGCCAATCCGAAATCCACATGCCAGGTTTTAGTTTCATCCATAACCGCATCTGTAGAGCCCTGCAAATGCGCGAGTATCCGCATCCGTGGGTGTGGATGCAGATAACCGTAGACCCATTGCTGCGGATCAGCTCTGGGATACAGCTTCTATTTTTAAGTTCTCACAATGTGATCCATTGCTGAAGCCCCTGTGCTGATCTGTGTCAGCAGTGTGCACAGGAACCAGGAAGTGCTCTGGCCAATCCTAGATTGTGATCTGCCAGCCAAACAGAGTCTCATGGTGGGGCTTGGAGATTCACTGCTGGCCTTTGATTTGCTCATTCCCCTGCCCACTTCTTCCTTTTCTTGTTTCTGGTTGGCAAGCCATTGCTGTCAATCAGCGATTTCATTGGTGGGCAGAGAAATCTGATTGGTAGCACAGCACGCGAACCACAAACAAGAAAGGAAAAAGTGGGTGGAACCCTTACGGGAAATGAACCAATCAAAGGCTGAAATGCTGCATGTGAGCCCAAGTTTGGCTGCAGATGTGGTTACAGATGCTGCTAAACCCTGGCATGCAGATTTTGGATTGGATCAATGCTATCACTGAGCGGATGCGGATCAGATGCAGTTCCACATTTTTGTATCCACACAGGGCTCTACGCATCTGCAACCAGGCTTGGGCTCACAGTGCCCCGAATGCCAGCACCAGTGCCCTGGGTCCTGCCAGGGCCCCATCTCTCCCAGTTTCTGGCCGGATCGGGCCGGGGATCCAGGGCCCAGCCGCCCGCAGCAGTGGCAGTTGCTTCTGGCCCCTTCCAAAGCTGAGGGCCACTCCCCACCCTGTCCCTGGCTGGTGGTGTGGCCTGTGGACAGGGGCAGGGCCTGGGCCAGTGCCCTGGGTCATTCCGGGGCAGCAACACCTCATTGTTAACTAATGTGGTGAGAGAGAAGTTTACTTTTATTGCTGGCTTGGTATATCTTATGGAAGAATAACCACCAGTCTGCGGAGGGTCTGCCTGATTTCTGAGCAGTCTGTTCTGAATCTGTTAGCCTCAGCTGTGAGCCACTGAGATACGGTGATAAAGATCCCTTCACTAATGAACAGTAACCATTTGCAGGACCATAGCTTGATCCAGCTCCTGTTGAAGTTAGTGAAAGTTGGCTCACTGCAAAAATCTTTATCATAACTTAGCCTGGTTGTAAGATCTTGTCTTATTGTTGATGCTAAATTGTAAGCACTCTGTGGTGCCTTCTGTTCCTTTTCCCTCATGAAAAATCAATTTTAGCAGGGTAACTTTGAAAGTCCATGGTTCTTTCTGGTTCTCAGAGCTGTAACTACGGTTTCTGGTGTCCGGGGCAGGAAGCCAGAAAGGCACTCTCCCTGGCCCAGATCCGGCCTGGGGTCTGATCCATCCTGATGGGGAGAAGTGCCTCCCTCGCTGCCAGGCGAAAGCGGCCAGAGACCCAGCATGGGGTACTTCCTCTGCTTCTGGGCGAGAATGGCCGGAGACCTGGTGGGAGAGGTTGCTTCCCCTGCTGCTGGGTTAGAGCAGTGGATGGCCAGTGGGGGAGGGGGGAGGTGCTTCCCCTGCGGCTGGGCGAGAGCAGCCAGGGATTCAGGGCAGGGTGGGAGAAACTCCCCCAGCCCCTGCCTGGCTCCAGGAGGAATGTTATTGTTTTAAGAACAAAACTAGTTACTCTGCAATTGCATCAAGCTTTTTGAATAAATAGGAGCCTGATAAGGCTTGATGCAATTGCAGAGTAACTAATTTTGCTCTTAAAACAATAACTTGTTCTTTGAGCATTTAAAACTTAAGCAATTTCTCACTTCATAACTTTCCTTCCCATGACCTTGTTTTGGACTACAGTACATGCAGATGGCCTACTTAACAGAAGGGACCCATCATATTCTGCCAATTTCCAGCTACTTTTAATACTTATGGATGACTCAAACATTTCAGCCTATGTGAACAAATCTTCCATTTATTTGTGGAAGGACAGATGCATGAAGCTGTTCTACATTCTGTACAGAGAAAATCCAACTTGTGGCATATGGGCAGTAGCATAGAGAAAGTATTTGATTTCTAGTTTCAAACAGAGACAGAGAAAACACTTTTTTCCCCCCACAAATCCAAACAGTGTGTTTGGTGCATCATTCAGGAGCAGAGGCCTCACAGAAACCTTCTCAGAAAAGTGATCATGGAAGTATTAAACTGAACAATAATTAAGAAGAAATAAAAGCTGCAGTAAACATTAAATGGTGAGAAGGACTGAGTATTATGAACAGCAATGTAAAGTACATTCTATCTCCAATGGAATTATTTACAGAAAACTCTAGTTCCTATCTTTGTGGGTATGTCTAAACTTACAATTTAGGTTTGATTTAGTGAAGATTAATTCAAACTAAATTAATGCATGGCTACCCTGGCTTTCATTACTTCGAAATAAGGAATTCCTTAGTTCAAAGTAATGAATGCTTACTTTGAAGTTATAAAAACCTCACTTAACTTCAAAATAATGGTTAATTTGAACTTATTAGTTTGAATTAACTCAATGGAGCCACATTAATTCAAACTAACTGTTCAGGGGCCATGTTGCCACACTTTCTGTGGTCCCCCCCCCCCCATCAAACTAGCAAGTGCTGTCCATGAACATGCTAGTTCGATTTGGGTTTCTGGTGGGACGTATTAGTTCTAATTAACTTAGTTCAAATTAGACATAGCCTATAAGACTGCAGTTATTACAAATGGTGGTAGCCAGCTAGTTCTGAAACATCACGAGCAAAAGATAAGAGCAGATTAATCCAGTTTATTTAAAGATCTTGGCTTTCAGTTTAGATATTTAAAAAAGAATCCAATAAAATGACACCAATTGCAACTTTTCCTTAAGAAAGAGTTTCAAAAATAAAACTGAAACCATACTGAAAAAATGAGAAATTGGCAAAGTTCATTTAAAGGGATTTTTACCAGAATTTTTGTTGTGTTCATGTGCTCTAAATGTAGCCTATATCACTGCTCATTTATCATCCTTGCAGTTCATATGTAGTTGTGAACAAAGCAGCAAAGTAAGCTGTGTGTGTCTTTGTGTACCATGTTAGAACTTGGGACAAAGAGAAAATTGTGACGGAAAACAGTTTGTGTATATGTTTTTATTGCTAATGCAAACACCTGTTTCTGCATATGTTTGTGTATTTATGATTTCATTTAAAACTGCGAGGGGAAGGCGAGGGAAACAGCTTTCCCAAAAAACTGTGTAAGGTACTAGAGGAGGAAAAAAATAGTGACAATGTATAAAACTAGTTGCTGAAATTCAGATAACCACCACGTGTTGGGGAAGATCTTGTAAAAACCTTCAAAATAGAATGTTCGAAACCTTATGAAACTTTACAACTATTTCTCCATAAGAGAGCACACATTTGCATTGAGAGTTCTTGTATCTGTCAAAAAGTGGGCTACTTACTTCTGAATAAAGTATATTCTTCTGAAGTAATGGGACATGACTTTCCTCCAAGACTGTCAGGGAGGGACTGCTATTCTATCCCAGGAGTGCAGAGCCAATGGGAGCAGGAAGTACAAAGGGTAGGACTGTCACCTATAGCTCAGAAGGGGGGCAGCTCCTGAAGGGGAAGGGCATCTCCAGTCTGTTACCATGAGGACTTGGTGGGGCTACTGTTGACTGACAACATCCCTTGGCTGCAGCTACAAGGGTGGAGGAAGTAACCCAGAGGTTAATGGCCAGAGACTTTGGTCTGGTTGGGCTTGCCTTTGAGCTTTTGACAGAATATTCTGTCATTGGTAGGGGCACTGGGGTGGACACAGTGGATTTGAGTGGGCCTACATTTCCTTCTTCCTCTGCAGTGGTCTCTTTTTTTTCCCCAGCCTGTAAAGCCTCCAAGGTCCATAGATCATTTGTTGGTCCCACCCTGTCTAAGGGCTGGGAGCCCTAGACTGTGTACCCGCTTGTGCCCAGGAATATAGACTGCTTGTTTGCCCTGCTCTCCCACAGGACCTGGGCTACAGACTGCTTGCTCACCCTGCCTGGGGCTAGAGACTGATATTTGCCCCACACTGCCTGCGGGCTGGGGAACTGGAGACTGCTTACCTGCCCTGACTGAGGCTTGAGACCACTTACCTTGCCTGTCCCACTGTACTTGAGGGCCAACTATAGACTTTGTTTGCCCAGAGTGAGACTATACACTGGTTGCTTTGCCTGCCCTTGGTTTTGTTACTGGATGCTGAGAAGCTAATCCCTGATATCAAGTTTGCCCCTGTGGGTGTGTAGCAAAGGGGCATGGCCTCCTTCCAAAGCTACCAGGGAGCAACTGGCCATATCCCCTACATCTTGTGATCAAAAATCACAATCGTCTAGTAATGGTTAGGTTAAGCAAGAGTATTAGTGAACATTCAAAATCTCACACTAAACTAGAGATTGGTCTGGCAACATTTTGACATTATATGACGGGTTGTCAGTAGATTCAATACAGCCACAACCTGCATACTGGACATTGGAACTGATAATAAATTTCACAGACTCCTGTGTTTGTGTTGTCACAGTGTATTTCATTCATTTTAATACAGCCTAATGCTGGTATTGCTCAATCTGAAAAGCTGCTGCTGCTTGTGCAACCTCTTCTGCTGAAGGCTCTCCATTCTTTCAGTAACTGTGTCCGAGGATCGTTCTAGGCTAGGGCCTTGTTATTTATTTTCTGGCCCACCACCAAGTGCCTTGTGGCTCTTCCTGGCATTTGATTTTTAGCAATTGCAGTTTTTTAAATCATTGAGCAGATTCGCTGTTGATATTAATTGATGCAAACTCACTGAATTCAATGGAGGTATGTCATTTAACATCAGCTGATGGTTTGGCTCATTACTGCCTATTTTTTTTTAATTGCCAGTGAAGAATCTCTGGGTCTTGACCAGGAGTTTCTCCTTCCCTATCTAGAGGTGGCACACATGTGAGGCTTGCATACTTGGGTCTCAGGCAGAGAGAGAATTTGCTGCCTGTGCGAAGAGCACCTACGAGCACCTACCACAAAACAGGACACTATCCCTTGCCTAGACACTGCCACCTTTTTCAGACCTTCATCCCAGGGCATGGAGAGAAAGGAGAGCTTCAGCAAGAGTACGTTTCTGCTTCAGTGTCTCATTTGAAGAGTCCTCCAATCTCCCACTTTTGGGCATGTGTTGCACAGGATTCTGGCCTGGGCCCTCCTTTATCATTTTATTGTGGGTGGAGGAACTTGAGCAGCCCTATGGTATTAGATCAATGGGATACCTAATCCAATGTCCTCTTTTTAACTATTTCCAGTAGTGGATATTTTAGGGAAAGGGACAAACCCTCCATAGTGCATTGAACTATAGAGTGCTAATCCTACAGAACAGAGGGCTCTTCCTAACTAGCTGGTAAGCTCTCACTTCTTCATAGCATTTGCTGTATCATGTCATAAGGTCTGATCCAGAGTTCAATGAAATCCGTACAATGACTCCCATTTATTTCAGTAGGTTTCGAATCAGGCCCCCCTTTTCTTAAAGTCATTCCTTCCCATTATTCATCCCTTCCCACTTATCATGCCCCTATGCATTTTCATTAACTTTCCTTTGACTTCTTCTGGTTTTTGAGAAGAAGTGACAAAAATAAGACTGTAATATTGGTTTGTATAACTGCATCATTATGTATCGATATTATTCTCTATGAGCCCAATCCAATTCCCTCTGACACAGTTGGTTTCGGATGGGGCCCAAACCCCATTTTATCTCCATTTAAATGCTGCAGTATATCAAGCATACTTTTTTATGGAACTGACCATAATTATGCTTGGATTTTTTTTTTTAAAGATGTTACTGTAAATTCAGGACCCATCAAGGTGTTCACGTGGAAACATTCAGCTCAGTGTAGGACAGCAGTGCAAGGCCAGTGCCCAATTGAAGAACTGTGTAAGATCTCAAAACAGCTTTAAGTATGTCTTCAACTGTGTGTAAATCTTGGACTGGCCTTCTGTGCAGGTATGAATTTAATCCAGATGGTTTAGGAACCAATCCAGTGAGGTACTGATAGTCTTCATGTCTCAAGGATGCTTAGCAGTCTACAGGGCTAAGCTCTTTATTTTGTGCACCATTTTTTCTTGGGGTATTTTTTCCATCATCGCAATGGCCAGTTTCTACATTGTCTTTATATTGTTTCATCACAGTTTTTTTCTAGTCTTAACTTTGTTAAATAATTATATAACCAGAAAATATTTTGGAGTGTTTAGATTGACATGACTTACTATTTTGTCTAGCAACAATGACTTCTGGATGCCAGGAGCAGTCCGAAGATGCTAGGTAAGGTTTCAAGTTAATTTTTAAAAATATGATTATTACCACCCCCTTTTTTTTGGGTCTAAATTCCAGGCATGTAGCAATAGGGATTTTGTATTGCTTAAGGCAAACAGTAAGTATTTTTTTTAAAAATTCAGCATTGGAGGATTGCCTGTAATACTACTGTTCAGATTTTGAAACCATTTGGTGAAGGGTAATACTGAAAGAACCAGCTTCACCCTTTGGAAGCACTGCCAGTCTCACTGCAAGATGAATTTACAGTTGCCCAAAATATTTGGTTTAACCACTGTTAAACTAAGGAATATTGCTGGCTGTAGATAAGTTCTCAACTCATTGTTGTTTTTGGTAGGCAGTCAGGTCTGAAAGTGTCTTTTTAAAAATACCTAAAATCTCCCAGACACTGGATTAAGAAGACTACAAAATGGAGGAAAGTAAGACTAATTTGTTGACTGTCATGATGAAAGATGACTTTGGAACAAGAGAATAAAAAACCACATACTAATACTAACAGGCTAGAAGAGTTTACTTTGCCAATGCAAGCTGTGTGAACTGAACATTATGTAACACAGAATGACGACAGTAGACAAAAGGAGGACTTAGAAATAGTGCCATCTGTTTATCCCAAAAACCAAAAAGAGCAAATGCCAGAGGAAAGCTTGCATATTCACAAGAGAACTAAAGCTTTCTGAACCTTGGCTCTTACTCATGTCTCCAGCTGTTTCAAAATCTATTCTGCAGCTACTTGTGGATCTTTCTGAGCTTGCCACTTTGATGGTCTTTACACATATACATTTTATGCTGAAATGCAAACTAAATTAAGTTAGCAACCCAATAAAAATCATATCTCTGGCATTTTTTGATGCCATATGTGTTTATATACTTCAGCTTTTTAGTATGACAGTCCATTTTCATGTCTTCAGGGCAAAAACAACACAATTTCATCATGACCAAAAGCACTACTACAAAAGGTTAGACCTTAACTTTCCTTCACCATCTTTTTCTATCTTACTTATGAAAACAGTTATATTTCCATTATTAGTCCCCAAGTCAGATTCATTCCTGGTGGAATTCCATTGACTCAAATGTACATGTAGGAAAGCATGGATTTTTCTCTTTGTGTGAATGCATACATTGGGTAAACAACAATTACATTAAAAATTCAAACTTATGTCCACGTACAGGGCTTATGATCTGAATTTCAGTTTGCTCAGAGTGAAATTCATCTTTTTACATTAAAAAAAGTTTCTCTGTTTTGAGTCCTATTTTGAGAGCATAAGTAGTGCTGGCCCTCTACACAAGAGGGATATTTTTTTTCCAACAGAGACACTAATTAACTAAAATTGTATTTCAATTAATATCAAGTTACTGTCAAGATCGATTCCAAGAAGTACAGAATCAGTTGTGCATAGGGCTAGTCCAGATAATAATACTTTTTTGTATGTATTTTGCCTAATTATAGTGAAAACATGTCTTTTTTTAATAAGATTGAAATTATTATGTAACGGAAGACAACCTTTAAGAATCACAATAGCAACCACATAAAGGAACACCAATGTCATTCTTTAAAATGGTAATGTTTGACTTTGCCAGGGTCAGTCGCATGAATGAAACCCAACATAAAACAACAACCATAAGAAGTCCTGGGTTTGCAGAATCTCATCATGTTTTTTGGTCTTGAAATGCCAACACTGTGACACTGTGGGTATGTCCACACGAGAGTTTTATTTTGAAACAACAGCCATTGTTTCAAAATAAAACTTGTTAGGTCCAGATGACATTTTGTTATTTCGAAAGGACGGGACTCCCTCCTTTTGAAATGAGGGTGGTTATTGTGAAACTGCTAAACCTTGTCTGAAATTGAAATAACCCTTGTTTTGAAAGGGTTGTTTCGAAACAATGCGGTTAAGACACATTGTTTTGAAACAGCCCCTGTTTCGAAACAGGGGTTTGACCTTCTCCCAGGGTGCATGGCACCCTAGGAGGAAGTCCCACTACCCCTCAGCACCCTGGCCAGGGTGCTAGGTGAGGCAGAGAGGGGTGCAGGAGGGTGGCGGGTCCCAGCTGCTCCCCTGCTGGCGTTCCCAGCTGTGGGCTTGAGCCTGCAGCCAGGGGGACCCAGCGCTTCCCCAGTGGGCTGGCGGGAGCAGGACCGCTAGCCCCACTGGAGCCCCGGGGCTGCTGCAGCCCAGGCAGGGTGGTGGGAATGGGACCTGCTGGTCCCGCTGGAGCCCCAGGGCTGCTGCAGCCTAGGCGGGGTGGCGGGAGCAGGACCCACTGGAGCCCCAGTACCCCCTGACTGCCCACTTGCCCTGGTGCCACTGCAGCAGAGCAAGTGGGTGGAGGAGCCACAACTCCCCCCCCCCAGCTGCTGGCAAGCCCCCTTGCCCATCCAGCTGGCTGAGAGACCTGCCCCCCCGAGTGCTTTTTCCCCTGCCTGGCTCGCCAGGTGAGAGCCAGGCAGGGGACTGGGTGGCAACATGGCCCTGCCAAGGGGCCACGTTGCCACACCTCCCAGGGTGCCCCTCTCTGGGAATTGAAATAGCATGTCCACACACAGGGCATGTTATTTTGATTGGAGGGGCCTGCCTTATTTTGAATAATTTTTTAAAATTTGGAATAAGTCATTTTGAAATAATGTTTTTATTTCAAAACAAGTCATTTTGAAATGACTTATTTTGAAATAAAACTTTGCACGTGGACATAGCCTGTGAGACCTGGCTGCAAAGCCCCATGTGTCAGATCTTTAGATTGGAGTATGGTGAAGATTTTGGATAGCAACAGCTTTGAACTGTCTGTGCACCAAGCCATTTTAGGGAGCAGTTTGACTTGATTACAAAATCCTTGAGATTGCAAAGTTACATGAGACTCCTTCCCCAGTCACTAGCAGATAAAGAAAAAATAAGTATTTCTACAATGTACTAAGAAATACAAGTTTGCCAGATAGTGTGTATGCTTATAGTCAAGAGCTGAGGCCCTGTATGATCTTGCTAGCCATATTAAAATGTGTTCGTGCGTTTTTGTTTGTTTGTTTGTTTGTTTTTTGTGTATTGGTTCCCTAACCCTGCAGAAGATAAGTCGAATGAACTTCCATTTCTCCTCAGCTGATACTGGCACCAGAGTATTTACTACATACTGATGGTCTTTCTAGAGAAACTGAGCTCCACCTGTAAAAACACAGGCAAGAAATGATGTTGTACACCTCAGAAGCTCCTCTTGTACTTTCTTAATGGGATAAATTCATCCTGGGAGTAATTCCGTTGACATCAATGAAATTACTTAACTCTATTGACGTCCCTGGAGTTACTCCAGAGAGGAATCTGGCCTGGCACTTACAAGTAATTTTTTATTTGGAAAGTAAAACATTATTAGTCAAAGTTTTTGACAACACTGGCCTTCCTTAGGGTTTAAACATACAAATGTTCCACTTCCTGATACTGAGGATGAGAAGTACAGGTTTGAGATTTTTGTTATTTTAGATAATTCTGGCTGTCTCAGATTAGCATTCTGGAATAATTTTACCAGAATATAAATTAAGAGTGCCAAAAGTTATATATTTGATTAATGATGCTGAGAGGCTGTTGAGTAAAGGTAAGTTGAACACAGCTTGAGGCCCTGTTCAGGCTCCCATTGCTATCTGTGCAGAAATTCCAATTGACGTCAGTGGTGCAAGATCATCCCTTATGGGTTGAAATCCAAAGAGTTTTGTCACATCCCTCACTCCTCTGCCCAGTTCAGAAGAGAAATGGCCTCTGCTGAGTGAGTAGAAGAGTAAAGGGAAATCCCTGGCTCCTTTGCTGCTTCTACTTGATTCAAGGAGCGAAGATGGTAAAGTTGCTACAACTCCTTTCTACTGGGAGTAGAAATGGATAAATGGTGGTGGGGAAAATGTTTGAATAGTTTATTTGAAAATATGAAATTCATCAAGTTTAATTCAAATGCTTGATGTGCTGTAAGTGGAAGTGAAGATACAATCTGTCAGCAAGAGCTGCTAGTGACCCCTAAAAATTCATGACTAGAGAGATGCCTGCCCCAGTTCCAGAATGAAGAGGAGAAATGTTTCACCAGGTAGATCACCTTTTGTAGTTCACTCCACTTACAAAGAACTTTTGGATGGGGAAAGGGATAGAAATACACTTGTTCCACTGTACTCGACATAGGCAGTAGTAGTAATATTTGTACTTAGCTTTTTATCTTTTTAAGTGTTGTAAGGATTCTCTACATTTTACAAATTGGAAACTAAGACCAAAAGAGGTTAAGGCCAAAATTTTCAGAAGCATCCACAAAGTTTGGATGCTTCACTCAATGCACAAGAGTATCTGTGATCCCAATCAAAGTCAGTAACAGTCTTGGATACTCAACATCTCTATCTGCCTATCAGCACCCCAAATTAAGCATCCAAAACTAATGGACAGTAGGAAATTTTTCCTACATATCCTGTCCAAATCCATACAGTGAGTCATGTCTAGAGATGGACCTAGAGATAGATACCCCAAGCTCCCTAGTACCATGTTTAGCCCAAAAAGCCATGTGGCCTCGGGTACAATATGGGACAGTCAATTTTGCTGAATATAACTTCTGCAATTCTTTTTTGTTTTGTGTCTAAATATTACTGTAACATTTTCTCCTTTGACATCCTTGTTGAAAAGAGAGATAAGAAGAAAAACTTAAAAGTAGATTCATTTAAGTAGATATGACTCATTGGGTTACAGACTACACGTATCAATAAGTACACACACAGTCAGCAATATAATTGACAACCTAATAGGCTTTTTTATTACTACACATGCACAAAAATAAATTTTTGAAATAATTTGTTCTAACTTCACATGGCACAATTACTCACTGAGGATTGGCTACATGTGATGTTTGAAATGTTAAAATTAAGGTGTGGGATCTTTTGTATTTTTGTCATGGAATTGCTAAGACCAGGCTGGTTCAGCAGTCAAAGGTAAACATAGAAACTCCCTGCCTGCTCAACCAGCTGTGGAAAGTGCTGTAAGGGAAGAGGTGAGGAGGACTGTGGAGAGAAAATCTTTCCAACATTTGACAGAGAGATTGGAAAGCCCACAGAGGTGGGAAGCCACACAAGGAACAGCAGGGGGCTTGAGAAGGATTAACTGGCTGAACAAGGGATCTGAGCTAGAACCCAGTGGATAGAACAGGCGTGGGTTTTCCTACATCTCTTTCTGCAGATTAAGGAAGAGAAAAAGTAAGTGGTCATGGACTAAGAGTGTTAGAGCCTGGAGGATAGAATCCAAGACCATTGAACCTTGAGTTCTGTATCTTTACATTTTTCTGTTGACTGAAGAGGGGGTTACAGTGAGCATGGGCTTAGTGAAGAGCTAGGCCATGTAAGATCATAGACTGCCTTGACACCTGATGGGCAGGGAAAGTTACACTGAATTGAACCCTACAGCACCATGCCTGAACTCAGGGACATGCTCTGCAGACAAGGTCATGCTTTTACATAATTATAAAAACAAGATGGAATGTTTTTTTAAATAGGAAATGTCTGGATTATTCTCAGTTGCCTAATTTAAAAATGCAGAAAAGATTGTGTTCAAACTTCTAGCAAAAAAAACAAGGAGTCATGTGGCACACGACTCCTTGGTTTTTTTGCTGGACTAGATTAACACGGCTATCCCTTTGGAAATTTTCAAACTTCTAAACAAAATTCCCTTTTGTGAGGATGCTAAGCATTGGAAAAATCCCCAAGAGCAGGTGGTTTATACTGCAAGCTGGACTGCAATGTTAGTTTTAGCAGTAACAAAAGTTTGCACTATCATATAGCAAGCAGTTTCTCTGTTGCAGATAATTATTTAAATATTAATTTCATTACAAAACCAGCCTTTGCAATTGTAAACTGCACAAATTCAAACTAAAACAGAAGAGGGTGGGGAAGGAATAAAGCAACTTAAAGTCAAATAACATTATGAAAACTGGTGCAGTTCTTTGGGAAATCAGCAGCATTTTTTAAGAGATGGTTTTAACATAGGCATTGTCCAGTATTCTGTCTCAGACAGTAGTCAGTGCTGGCTGCTTTAGGAGACACTGAATGAAACCCTATAGTACACAGATATGGGATAATCTGCCTCTCTTGAAAGCCATACTCTAAACCCCACTAATTAGAGATTTATCTGATGCATGAAGCTTGCATATCTCACAATCTTTTTAGCAGTAAATTATTTATAACTCTCAGTATACTTGTCATATTGGTTATCCATATAAATGCCCATACCCGCTTTACTTTTTGCTATTTTTTGTTGTTGATGACACCCTGTGGCACCAAGTTCCACAACTGTGCATTGTATGAGAAAGCATCTCCTTTTTATAACTACTTAGGAAGTTTTAATGGATTAACAAATCATTGCCATGTGAATATTAAAACCAAAACAATATTCATTACAATGCGAACTTTTTATTTAGCGAAACATGATGAAGTAATAAAATCTCCATCTATTAGGGTGTTTTCATTTTCAGAGGGATCCTCCTTTCTATTATCCAGGACATGCTGTTTGTGGTTAATTTTATTAAATGGACTGAAACTACTGACTCTCCTCATAGTTATCAAATGAGCATGTCTATCAAATGTTAATATAAAAATATTGGAGAGGTGGTACTTATTAAGATGAATGTGCTTTGAGTATTGAATAAATAATAATAAAGTATCTATTATTCATTTATTCCATCTATTTTGCCTTATATGTAAGTGATGTATTGAGTACAAAAAAAGCCTCCCACATTTTCTAAAGAGCTATTCCTCTAAGTTTGGACTATTTTTCTTTTGCCAGTCAGTGATGCTTAGTATCCAGTGGCTACCAGCAAATGAGAGATTACACTCAAAGAATGACAAATTAAGCATGATCACCATAGCCCTGCCAGTGAGTGGATCACTTGGTAATACACAGCCAAATATGTCTAATAAATGATTGGTTACAAATTGCATCCCGATACTTCTGAATGACTGGCTATGTCCATCTATATGCATAAAATCTCCTCTATCCAAAACACTTCTCCAGTATTTATCCCCAATTTATTATTTATGACAACATCCCAGAAGTTCCTTCTGGTTAATCTTCAAGTCAGATATCTGAGCCTTGCTTAGCTTCCCTTTTGCTGTTGCTGGTTTTCTTTTCTTTTCTTTTCCTACTCTTGTTTTCCTGGGTTTTACCCACTATTGTGATTTTTGTAGCAGTTTATCATTAGCTCCTACCTCTGGAATATTCATTTGCATGTCTTAGATTTGCATTTCTATTCCAAATGACCAGCTTGCAGTCTTATTTGTCGTCTCTTAGGTTATGTCTATACTTGGGGGCTCTTTGAAGTCAACTTAACAAGGTTGACTTTAAGTTGACTTGAAGTTGGTGTTGTTAAGTCGACTTCAGGGTCTGTCTACGCTATAGATAGCCGGCTCCAGCAAGCCACACTGAGCCCGATCAGGTCCCAAGTCGCCTACTGCAAGCGGCAGGAGGCTCAGAGCTGCTCCTGCCACAGGTGACAGGGGACTCAGAGCTATATCCTGCTGCTGCTGGCAAGCAGCAGAGAGCCTGATCTGGCCCCAAGCCCCTTGCCACAGGCAGCAGAGGGCTCAAAGCCAGCTTCTGCTGCCACCAGTAAGTGGTGCAGAGCCTGATCCAGCCCCAAATCCCTTGCACCAGGGGGCCTGGAGCTGGCTCCTGCTGCAGGTGGCAGAGGGCTTGGAGCTGTATCCTGCCACTGTCAGCAAGAGGCATGGAGCCCATTCTGGTCCCAAGCCCCTTGCCGCAGTCAGCCGTGGGGCTCAGAGACAGCTCCTGCCACAGGTGGCAGGGGGCTTGGAGCCTGATCTGGCCCCAGGCTGCCTGCTCCATGCTTTTTGCCAGCAGTGGCAGGAGCCAGTTCTGAGCCTCCTGCCACTTGTGGCAGGCAGCTTTGGAGCTGGACTGGGCTCTATGCTGCTTGACGGTGGCAGCAGGAGCCAGCTGCCAGCCACTTGCAGCTTTGGAGCTGGATTGGGCTCCATGCCACCTACTGGTGGCAGCAGGAGTCAGATTGGGCCTCTGGGGCCAGATAGGGCCCCAGAGCTGGATTGGGTCCTGGCAAGGGGTAGGGTGTGGGGCCTTGGCCCAGGCTCTGGCTCCTAGGTCAACTTAAGGCTTAAGTTGACCTTAGGAGCAGGTTTTATTTAGTCAACTTAAGCAAGAGCTTAAGTCAGCTTAATACAAGCCCAGTTAGGACCTGGAGTTCATTAAGTCAATTTAAGGGAGATTAAGTTGACCTAAGGCGCCAGTATAGACATACCCTTAGGGTACAATACTGACTTGGAAGCTGAATGAGAATTTAAATGGACATCCCTATCTGTAGTATCTTCTGCCTAAGTCGTGCTGTTTTATCTCTCTTTTCTTTTTTAAGTTAGGATAGAAAGCTCTTGGAAAAATTTGAGCTGGTAGCATTTGACAATAAGATCTAGATGATCTCTAGCTTCTCTTAAAATGAAATCACTCATATGATGATCAGATCTGAGTCCATTATCAGGCATTTAGAGGGAATAGTGCCCATACCAGAGTTGTCAAACTCATTTGCTATGATGGACCAGATTTGATTTAAATGTACTTCACATGGGCCATACATACCATAAATAAAAATCCTACAGTACTTTCACAGCATCACAGAGTGCTGTGTATTTGAAACTGTGCCCTGCAATAACTCTCTCTGTCTTAGTGAGAGCGTGGTCTTGCAGAGCACAGTCTCACATACCCAGTACTCCATAATGTTACAAGACCTGATACTCCTGCAGTACTGTAGAGCGCTGGGGATGTGAGACCTCTCTCTCTCTTATGGAGACAGCATGGTCCCATCGAGTGCAGTCACAGGCTTGATGGAAAAGGTTTGTGGGCCACACCTTTGACACCTCTGCCCTATACACTCTGGCTGCTTTCACTTTTGCCAAATAGGTCGTCAACTCTGCAATCAGAGGTTTTTAAGTACAAGATTAGATTTCCTTCTTCAGCATTTTCAGGCAACCCCTTAATTCTAATGTCGGTTCTCCTTGCTGTAGGTTATTTTGTATCATCTATTGAAGCTGCACCATTCTCCGCTTCAGTGGTGCTGCCATGCAATTCTGCATTTATTTCTCACTCATGTGGTTCTCCTTGGTCAGTTTGTGGTACACTGACATGATCTTCTAAGTCAGTAAATTTCTTCTTTACTGCTGGAATCTTGGACGTCATGGCCTTAAATTCAGAGATCAACTTTCAGAGGTACCCTTTGGTGGCCAATTAATTTTCTTTAGCCTTGCTGTTCCTGTCTGCTGCCATATTTTCACTTGGCATCAAAGAGGCCTCCCCATAATGTGAGCCTGAAATAATAGTCTTAATGAGGTAGCTTTTTAAAATGGAAGATTTGGGTGGGGGAGATGGGTGTCTTTTCTCAGCTACACAGTGTTTTGCTTTTCTGGAGAGTATGGCTGGTTTAAGGAGTCAATGGGGGCCCATTACTTCATTATTCCTGAATATTATAGACTTCAGGCATTCATCTTAGTTCAGATTCCTGCCAGTTTGCAGTATTTCCTTATATCAGATTTGCATTGTTCTGCTTTCAATTTAATCAAATGGCCCCTTAATTCTGAGAGGGGTCAGAAAGCAGACAGTTTTATCATTGTGTGCATAAAATGTCTGTTTTACTTATTAAGTTGTTTCACAGTGTTGTTACTGTAGCTATGTTGGTCCCAGGGTCTTAGAGAGACAATTTGGGTGAGGTAATAGATTTTTTTTAGACTAACTTCAGTGAGAGCCCAGCTTTTGAACCTTCACAAGCTATTACCTCATCCACCATATCACACTTATTATGGGCAACTGTGTCTTGTTTTCAAGACTGGGTACAAGTTTCACCTTACTCTCCTGTAAAGACTGCCCACCTCATGCATCATTGTACAGGGATGTAGGGGGTGCTGTGTTTTGGAGGCTGCTGCTCCCTCTCCACCTCACAGAGGCAGGCTGCACAGCTCAACTGGCACAGAAGGTATAAAACATTGGTACAGACCAGCAATGGATTACTTTCACTGCAGCAAAGGGAAAACAGGGCAGGAATTGTTATTGTCACTGTTTCCCTTCTTGGTTTGGCCTTGTTGTCACAGCGATGGTTTTGTCCCCTACACAGTGCAGATTGTTAACTTCCAATCAAATCCTGTATTATTTACTTGCATGTTTGTTCTCTGCTTGATTAGAAATATTGTCCAAAGAGATTCTTTTAAACAGAATTCCTTTGATCACCAAGAGCCATTGAAAATTGAATATATTTACCACCATCTTAGTGGACTTAAAACCCAGCTAGTCAGTCTCAGTGTCCAGAGACCACATATCACAAACTGACCAAGGCAATATTGAAGGATACTGTGGAGTTAGTTATGAGACAAGACTCTTTCACTTAACAAATTTCATATATTTTATGCTTCTTAGCTTTATAAGAATTTCATGTTGTCATCCGAAACTATATCCAGTCCACCAAGCTAAGGATTCTAATGAGATTCCCAAGTTTAAATCATATTTTATTGGGAATAATTTTCTGATTATGCAAAGTAAAACTTCCATACTTCTGTACTAAACTATTGTTTTATTATATCAAATACTGAAGTGATCCAGCCTTCAAGCATGTCAAAGGGGACAACATATCCATGTAATGTGTAGCCTTGGACATTGCAGAAGATTGTGTATACAGCACTCACTTTTAAATCTATGATGCAGTTTCTTAAGCAAGGGGCAAATTCTGGCTAAGATGTAAAAAGGCATTGACAAAAGTTGAAGCTCAGGGAGACAGAGATGTGTCTTCTACTAGTTGCTGTTCACCTTTTCTCCTATTTAACTTACTACCTTTCTGCTTCAATTTATTATTTGTGTTGGATTATTATGCTAGTCTATTGGCCAGAGTAAACTTATTGCTATTTAATCAAGCGTTGTTTCATCCTTTTGGTTCTGCATCCTGGCTTGGCGTATGTGTTTGGTACGGGGCTTCTTTGACTGAAACTACAGTTCCAAAGGGGGCAGCCATGTTAGTCTAGTTCAGTAAAACAAAAAAGGAGTCCTGTGGCACTTAAAGACTAATAAATTGATTTATTGCACGAGCTTTTGTGGGAGAAAATCCCACTTCATCAGGCACTTTGAAGATGGGGGAACTTGCAGAATGGGAGGAAATAAATGCAGGGAAGTATAAGTTCATGGGAACAAGTCACACTGTAACAGCCTGTAACAAGGCTTCAAAGAGAAGTTGCTGAGATTGAATTTGCAAATTTGATTGCGTTGCTTCAGGACATAATAGGGACTTTGGATATGTGTCTCATTGAAACTACAGTGTATGCATCCTCCAAGTGGCTACAATAAATTCAGTGACACTAATGAAATGTTCATTATGCTTCATGCTGAGTTTATAAATTCAGATTTCCTAACCTTTCCCACCAAGAATGTCTAAATAGTGTTTTTCATTAAGTTCCCCTTCCTTTAAGTTTATTGTGAGTCCTACTTCCTTGTGAGACATCAAATGCTAATGAGAAGCCTGGTGGCACTTCTAAAGACCAACAAATGTATTTATCACATGAGCTTTCGTTGGAGAAGATCCCACTTCACCCCCATCTTCTGGCACCTGATGAAGAGGGATTTTTCTCCCATGAAAGCTCATGTGATAGATAAATTTGTTAGTCTTTAAAAGTGCCACTGGACTCCTTGCTTGTTTTGCTGAGCTAGAGCAAGCTACTTACCCATTTGAAAATAACTGCTATATAGCACTGTCTCCTGTCAGGACACCCGTTCCTTAGTCTAGTGGCTCTGAACCTTTTCAGACCACTGTACCCTTGTTGGGAGTTTGATTTGTCATGCACACTCCAAGTTTCAACTCACTGAAAAATTAAAAATTACAAAATCAGACATAATAATACAATAAGTCACAGAACATTATTACTGAAAAATTGCTTTCTCATTTTTATCACAGAATTATAAAAAATAAATGGATTAGAATATAATTTACGTGCTTGCATTTCAGTATAAAGCAGCACAAACAAGTCATCTATATGAAATTTTAGTTTGTACTGATTTCACTGGTCTTTTTTATGTAGCCTGTTAATAAAACTAGGCAAGTATCGAGATGAGTTGCTGCACTTTCTGGAAGACCTCTGCTTACTCCCCGAGTTTGTGTATCTCTGATTGAGAACCACTGCTTTGATTAACCAGGCACATCTCTTGTATTTACTACCTGAACTAGACTGTCTGCTTACAGGAAGATGATGGTTACACTTTTAAACCTAAGGCAAAAAGTACCCTATAGAGAGCAAAGATGCAGGTGCTGTCAAGCAGAAAAAATGTCATACAATTCTCCTGGCTGTGGGGAACCTTAAAAGGAAACTTTTAAAAAATGTTATTAATAAAAGAAACGGAGACTCAGCTGAATTTAATTTTATGTTTAATATATATATCAAGGGATGCATTAGCAGCTGGCAAGTCTTAGACATCAGTCTTAATTGATAGTGTACATTATCTGTAATATAAAAATCAACCATTGATGACAAACAATATTTCTGCACATGATAAATATTCCATGGAAAGCACAATTTCTGATGAATTAGCCCAACAGCTCAGTGTTTAGCACCCTGTATGGAGTCAATGTAATTTCATTTTTATGTCTTATAGTTCATGAAGACTATTTCTGCCTCCAGATAGTAGGCAAATGCTAGGTCCTGGTTAGTTATCATATGACAGACTCTTACATTACTATAACAAATGTCCATTCCAGACTCTTCAAATACAGTAATAGTTTAATAAAAAAATATTTCCAGTAGAAAAATTTAGCAGCATATCAAGTTTTAGAAGCCCTTCAGTAATGATGTTCAGTTCCTTTATAAGTGGCTTCCTCCCCTACCCCCAGTTCTCTTTATGTTGACCCTAGGGCAGGCCCTCCTTCTGCTATCATTGGTT
Source organism: Podocnemis expansa (assembly GCA_007922195.1). Classification (NCBI taxonomy): domain Eukaryota; kingdom Metazoa; phylum Chordata; order Testudines; family Podocnemididae; genus Podocnemis; species Podocnemis expansa. The sequence continues at coordinate 13,657,576 of ML681994.1, read as the reverse complement.
AAAGCAGATGCTGGAAGACCTACAGCAGTCAAGCAGTGTTGAGACATCAAACCACCTAATTTCCCTCTGATCCTTTCAGAAAAAGTAATACTTTATTATCCCTTTCCTTCCTGTTACAGTCTTCAGCTTTAAGCTAGCCACCAGCAACCATCATTATAAGGCCCTTTTAGTCTTCCACAGGGAAGAAGAAATGGGCACGTTCTTACAAAACCACATGAAATGAGGAGCAGACAACATTTTTTCAAGCTGTATCTTCTATCTAGGATATTTATAAAGTACATACTAGCTTGAAAGTATAAGTGCTGAAATCTAGTAACCATAAAACTATAGGTCTTGGAACAAAGATACAGTATCTACTCACATTTTCCTCCCACCAAGTTTCTTGCAATATAACAGGGCATAGGCTTTGACAAAAAAATACTTAAAATATGGGAGAAAAGCACAAGCTAACATGCTAATTAAAATTAAACTCATTTTAATGTTGTTCATTTTCTGGACACTGTGCAAACAACATGCAAACTGTATTTTCGTTTTAAGACTATTGCCAAACTAATAGAAAAACCAGGATGTGTTCAACAGTGAAAAGTTGAGGACCCCATTTTACACTTTTGACAGACTTTGGAAGTGCTTTTTCAGTCACTTTTTAATACTATTTTTAAAATAATCAGACTATTAAAAAATTAAAAAATATTGCAAGGATGCTAACGAAAGAGAGTTCATTCATGAGAAAAGTAAATTCAGAAAGACTATTAGTATCAAAAATGTCCTTGAATATGATTATATAGATTGCAGAATTGATGCAGTGGCTTCATGTCGTCTGAGCACTGAAATCCTTTGTTTCAATGCAACCTTTTCTCTACTAATAAAAAAAAAATTCTACAGGGTTCATTGATAAAAATATGTCTCTTCTATCAAAAGTTTTCATGTATTTCTGTTGATATCCTTATGGTAACTCCCTAGAGGAAAAAGAAAATCAGATCACTTTAACATGATAAATTACGCAGTGTTGTGTCATGCAATACCAGGACCTATGGTGGGGAGCAATGCAGATGTTTTAATAAACAGTAGAACACAGTGAGAGGGTTTGGAATTTTGGAAAGGAAAAGATTTCCTTTCAAATGTGCAGTTTTACTTGTAATGCACAGATAGAAAACTGACCTGTGCTGGTTAAAAATTGTGAGAGGTTAGAGGCTGAAACTGCAGCATGTGCATTGTTTGCACTGGTTTAAGACTTACCCTTTCGCTGAGTGGAAATCTGCTGGAATATGAACGAACTATGAAAATTGTTGGAGGATGCAAGTTAAGATAAGAGATTTGTATTTTCTGCTTAATTATCTTAATAAAGCCATGTGTGGTGGGCTTTTTTTTTTTCATGGTAAATAAATAGCATATATGGTTCCATTTTTAATGCAATAGCACTTTGAGCTATGTGTAGTATGAAGCTGCTCTAACAATCCCTGGTTCTTTGGCTGATGCACTGTGTGACAGACTGACCATGATTTATGAGTCCTACTGGTGGGGGAAAGAGCATGTATGGTGATAGGAATGCATGATGCACATGTCTTATTTTCAGACCACAGATACACAGTTAGTGAAATGGCAATAAGTATCTAAGAGGCTCAGTACTAAACTGTCAGCTCAATTCTACCAAATTATGATCCATCAGCACTAGAAGGTTTTCACTTTAATATTTTTTAAATCCGTTTGTTAAAAAGGAAGAATGAATGACAACTACATCCTTCCACAAATTATTGGACGGTACAACTCAAAGTGTACAACTTTTTTAAAAAAAAGTGTCTGTGGGAAGTCTGAAGTGCATTTTTACACTTAAAAACACACACAAAAATTAAAAAAAAAAAAGAGAGAAAACCCAAGTCAAAGTGAGTAACTTTACTTTTTTTTGGGGAAAAAAAATCTGTTGGTCTTCAAAAGTGCCATGGGACTCCTTTTTTTTGTTTTGCTGAACTAGACTAACATGGCTACCCTTTTGGATCTTTATTTTGTTGGTACCATGTTACGCACTTTTACCTACTGTTTAGAACAGAGATTCCCAACCTTTTTGTCTTAAGGGCCACAGATATTATTTTTACAATTCTGAAGGACCACCAGTCTCCATCAGCAGTCCCCTCCACCCCATTGCAGCCAGATGGAAGGAGTGCAGCTAGGTGGCTGCCTCCTCACTAATTTCCCATCCTTTGGGCTGCAGCAGGGAAACTGCATGCATCCGCTGGCCCTGTGTGTTCCACCTGGATCCCTAGGCAATGATTCCCGATTAGTGCTCGCCTCCCTCCAGCTCCAGTGCTCATGGACTCAAGCAAAGTGCTTTTCCACACTGCCTGCTATAGCCAGGGGGAAGGGCGCACTGATCTCTCATTCCCTTGGCTGCAGTAAGGAACTTGGGCTGGTCTTGTAGCCCCATGGTGACACACTCCACCTGGCTCGGTAGGCAGCAGTTCCCTGGCACAGCCAGCAGTAGGAAATCAGTGGGCCACTTTAAAAGACCCCAAAGGTCACTTCTGGCCCCCATACCATAGGTTGGGAACCACTAGGTTACAGGCAAAACACATAGGCACATTAGTGAAGTTATTAATTTACCTATATGGGCTCTGAATGAGGCACTTAATACTCTGGTTTTTATACTTAATTCAGAATGATTCAGTAAAAAAAGTTCCTGGTGAAACACCAAAAATATGCTTCATGTTATAAAATCTATACCTGAACACTTTTGAACTTCTAGCTCAGGTAAAATTATTAGTTTTTATAATGCTTATCACTATATAAGTGATAGTCCTTTGTAACTGCTGCTTAGGTTTATCAATACCAACCTGAAAATCTCTAATGAAGGTTAAGAAGAAGAAGATAAAACCAAAGGCCACTGTCCATTCGCAGATTGCACTTGCAAAATGATAAGTATAATCCTGATGGAAATGAAAAACAAAACACTCTACCATATAAAGCACAAAAACAAAATTAATATGGAATGCTAGACAAATGGCAAATCAAACAAAACCAGAAGTTCTTATTAATGTACATGCAGGGAGTATGGAACATCTAAATGACTGGGCTGATGTAAATTTTTGGAATTATCCATTCTTTAAGGCAGTGGTCTCTAACCTTTCACCAGCGAACAGCGCACTGCTCCTTGGTTTTAGGGGCGACTGAGCTTTGTTTCAATAAAAAGACCTCAACCCATAACATAACACAACATGGAGCTTGACATTTTTTTTAAAGAAAAAAAAATCTAATGTGAGAAGATTCATCTTTTCATCTGTTTTTCCACTGTTTTTTGTTTAAGCAACAAGATACAGGCACTGTGTAATGTTACTTCATTTGTGGTGAAAGTACTCCCTCCTGTGGTATAGTTTGTCCACAAATCCAGAGAGCCTTCCCACCTAGAAAACTGCTCTGAGATCCTGACCCACAAGCCATTAAAGTTAATACAGAGATTGTGATAGACTCTAGCTTGCTTTAGATCTGACCCTAAATGCTTAACCAGGGGGCAAGGACTTTAATTTAAAGGGATGCTGAAAACGTCCAGTAAAATAAAGACCAGAGCTAAATCAACATCCGTAATTCAAACCATTTTTTCTGAATGTTGAATGAAGATCAGATTTTTTCAATTAATTTTTAAAATTTTATCTTTTGAGGGTGTAGTTGCAGAAGGAACTAAAAGTGCTGAAACTACTCACTTCTAGAGCGGTTTTATCATAAGATTTCTTGCTCAATTTTGCATAATCAGATTATCAGAACTTTTGGGTGCTTACTTAAAATGAAAGTCTGACCTTTCTGAGACTTCCTCATCACTAATTTTAAGAAGCCCAGCTGTTAACTGGTCCCTAAATAAGGAAATGCTAGAAGTTTGAGAGGTCATGATCACATGCTATTTAAATTCCTTGTGATCTTGTCCTTACCAGTACCTAAAGTTCATAGTATTATGTACTCAAGCTAATGTGCTGTAGGATTATATTGGTTGCCTAGTGAGGTTTTACCTTGTCACCTTGACTCCAGTCAACTTTTGTTACGGAAACTAATGCGGCACATACAATCACTGGGAAAAATAATGTAAAGGAAACCATAAAATTTGCTTAATGAATAATGAAAAGTATTTTTATTTCTAATGCATTCTGTGTCCCCATTCTCTAAGACTAAAGAAATCTGCAGTATAAAACCAGAATATTTAAAAAAAATCAAGAAAACACAGTATATTCCCACAAAGGGGCACATAGAGATCAACACAAAAGACATTCTGAATATTAAGATTAGAGGTCTCTGCGAAGCAGGGAGAGTGACATGAGGTATTCTTATAGACAGAAGAAACCAAGAAGAGACTTGACTGTATAGCTGCAATGTTCATTTACAGTGCAATTTAAAGCCCACTGAAATAAACACAATGATTCTCACTGACTTCACAAATTAGGGGCCTGTACCCAAAGCCCACTGGAATGACACTATGGTTGGCCTCTAAGAAGGTAGTTTGGTTCCTGATCAGAGAATGCCCACAGAGATGATCTAGTTAAATATAAAGGGAAAATTGTGGATGCCAAAATGAAGGGGCAGAGATGGATCCCAGGAGCAAGCTTTGATCAACTTCTGACTTCTTTGGCTATATGTGACAAGAAGAAACTTAAACACCTAATGAGGATGGAGATAGCACCATGATGCAAAACTATCCCCCAAAACATTTTGTAGCCTGGTGTTTAACAATTTCACTCTAGTTCATCTGTCAGGGGATTTATTATATGCTTAGTTAATGATAACAAGGAGCAACTACCAGATCAACTCTAGGGGTAGTGGTCCAGTTCATTACAGTTTACCCATATGTACCAGGAATATTAAAACAATCACTGGCAGAAATGACCTCCTCTGGGGGCTTGGTTTCTATGACTCAGATCTAGCAACTGACAGTAACATATTTATACAGGAGCACTGTCCTGTCACTTACGACGAATGCACCAATAAAGCAGTTGGCTCAAAAATGATCACAATTTTTCTCTATGTAAAACTTAATTTGTTTTATCTGTATTTAAAACACATTTTATATACATGAGACCCCATTCTGTTTTCTACAGGAACTTCACTGCAAAATTCTTGGCTCACTAACATTGTACCTCTTACAAGCTCAACAGAATCATGACCGTCAGCAATTACAGATTATGAAATTAGTGAAGATTTGTCATGTTTGTTCTGTTTTTCTCAGGCTCTACATTACACAACCAGGCATCATCATAAAGCAAACTTCATTTTTCTCAGCGCAAGCTTTTTTAACTGATTTACAAACTAGCATTTCTGACCTCTTCACATTGACAAACCTATTACAAACATTTAAAATCTAAAACAGTTCTAAGAAATAGGTTGAAGTGAGAAGACTAATTCATAATCATATTTTGTATTATCCAGCATAGTAATGTGGGTCAGCTAGAAAAAGCTGAGAGTCCTTTCAGTTTAAGGATTATTTTGTTAATAAATGTAGATTCCAAGTAGCAGAGTAGCTAGAAAGACTGTGGATTATTTTGGGGGAATGCAATGAGAGGAAATTGAGACAGAAATTATTTACAGAGCCATGCTTGGTCACCAAGGGGTACTGTGGAGCATTATACCCTATGACCCTGAGGCTTTAGAAATACCTAGACTGACTCTGCTCTGAGGAGATGATTGTGTGTCAAGTGAATCTGACCCTTTGCTTTTAGTAGCTCTGGTGCTCTAAAAGGAAACCATTTGACAGACACAGAATGGAAACTTACGTATTTCAGTATTTATTTCCTCCAGCTAACTATTAAAAGATGGCTAGGTTGTTTACTAGGAGGAGACAGTACAAGGTTCAAGGATGGCTGCTTGCCTCTTCAGTAAAGAGAGCCAAATGAGGTTAGACTCCCACCTGGCTTAAAAGAACCTTTTTTTTTTTCCCTTTGGTTTTTGTGAGAGGCTCAACTACTCTATGTGTTGGTGGCTAGTTGGTATAGCACTTGTATATGGGTACTGGACTGTATGTTGCATTTACATTCACAAGCCGCCTCTTAGACTAGAATACCCTTTGCTTTCTTCTTCCATCTCCAGACCAAAAAGTAAAGGGCATGAGATTTAAATACACTACTGACAACTGAAGAATACCATGGGGAAAGATCTGATAAACTGAGATTACTTACCATAACTCAAGGTTCTTTGCGATGTGTGTATTCTATCTGGATTCCATACGTAAGAGCACATGCATACCATACGCCAGAGCCAGAAGTGTCTGGTCATATCTGTTGGTCCACACGTAGGATAGTGAGCACTATTCAGTGTGAAGGAAGGGCTTGGTAGAAGTGAGAGTTTGGAGAACTGCACAGCCAACTGCTGCATCCACCACTGCTGGTTTGATGGCTTGGTGAGCATGTGCCTGTGAGGAGATTCAGGAGAGGATGAAGGTGGATTGTTAGGCAAGCAGAGAGAATGGAGCTAGATTGGAGAGTGAGCAGAGGCAAAGAAGGACAGAAAACCAGTAGTGGTGAGGGCAAAATGTAGCATTACCTTGTGGATAGTATGGAGGAGGAGTATGGGTGGAAAGGCATAACATTACCATTATGCCCATGGGAGGAGATGTACAGCCCCTTGAGAGCCATGCTCAAGGGTGCCCCTGGGCCAAAAGAAGGGAAGCTCGTGGTTGCTCACAACCACAAAAAGGTCCCAGTGAGGTGTGCCCCACTAACTAAAGATGGAGCGAAGAGTGTGGTTATAGTTTCCACTCTGGCTGTTGTGGAAGGAGCAGCTGACAGAAATGGCATGAAGTGTAATGTCACGTCAGGGGCACCAGTTCCACAGGTGGGTTACCTATAGGCAAAGTGCCGGAGATCTGGCCCTATCTTGTCTGTTTATATAGATCGCTATTGTCATGTTTTCCAAGAGCAGCTGTATGTGTTGGGAGTAGATGAGAGGAAGAATTGCTTGGCAGGCGAGTTGGACAGCTCAGTTCTAGGATGATGATGTGCATCCTCACTTTCCCGGGGGACAAGAGGCCTTGGGCCATATGATCCTCTATGTGAGAACCCCAGCCTTCAAATGAAGTATTTGTGGTGAGGCTGGTAGAGGGTGTAACAGGATGGTTGAAAGGAATGCTGGCCATGACCTTGGCTGGCTTGCATCACCATGAAAGGCAAGTCAAAACCAAAGAGAGAAGAGTTACTCATTTGAGGTTATCTGTCTGGGGACTGTAGATGGAATGAAGCCATAGCTGAAGGCACCTCATATGTAGTTGTGCATATGGAGTGATGAAGAGGCAGGCTGCCATATGTCCTAAGAGTATCAGGCGTTGTCAGAGAAATATGCAGGGATGACAATGCAGTTGTGTGATGAAGGAAACAAGGGTAAAGATGCAGCCTGGTTGGAAAAACCTTCCCGCCAGACTGCTCTGGCACCCTCATTTTCTACATCACACAAGGGAGTTCAGTCAAACACCTATGAAAATGAGTTTTTAAGTAGCAGCGAGGGTAAATCTGTCCTCATTAATTTAGATCCCTAAGTCGGTGAGGAACTTCCACAGTGTGAGAGTCATTTGTGCGAGAATGCAAGCAGGAGTCAGTCGTCCAGGGGACAAGGGGTATCCAAGGTGTTGCATGTAGACTGCTATAACTGCAAAGACATTTGTGAATAGCGGGGAGGGGGCAGTGGTGAGATCCCAAAAGGGAGAACTTGGAACTGATTGTGGGAGTGCTCAGCCATGAAGCGAAGGAACAAAAGCATGCATTTTTCATATCAAGAGCCATGAACAAGACTCCTGGAGGGAATGATCTGGGAAAGAGTGACCATGCAGAAGTGGAACCTGTGGGTAGAATGGCTCAGAGTTTGTAGATCCAAAATGAGGCAGAGGCCACCCCCTTTTTGGTACAAGGAAGCAGGGGGATTAGAATCCATGGCCATAATGTCACTGCAGAATGTGCTCTATGGCATCTTGCTGGAGGCGAATGTGCATTTCCTCCTAGAGGATGTCTTGTGGGGATGAATCTCCCAGACCTCCATGGGTGGGCGAGTGATGAGAAGGGAAAGAGAGAAATTCTATGAGGTACCTCTGGTGGATGATATCCAGCGGTATTGGTGGTAATTGTGGTCCAACTGCTAGTGAAGAGAGCAAGATGAGGCCCAGAAGACTACCAGAGAGACAGTAGGGGGAGTGGAGGAAGGATCACAGATCTCAATAGAGGAATCAAAATTGGTATTTGGAAGAGCACTGTAGAAAAGCAGAGGAAGTTGATGTTGAAGTGGTGAGATATTGAGGCTGTTGGGCACACTGTCAATGGCGTGGCTGTTCTTGCTAATGAGGAGTGTAAGGTCGATAGGCAGCTCAGGCAGAGTATCGGGGACAAAGATATCTGATGTTGGGGGCAAGTTGGAACTGGTATGCGAAGGCAAAAGGATTAAAATGTGACACAAGACACTTAAATGGAATAAGGACTCTTGCCACTGAAAAGCTTTTGGTTGTTGACTGGGAGGTCTTCAAGGGAGGTCTGGACCTCCTTAAGAAACCAGAAGCCTGGACCTAGGAGTCCCTGTTGAGAACTAGCCCTGATGCCAATGCCACATGTGCTGCATTGACTGCAGCCAGAAAGATACCTTGGCCACCAGCTTACCCTCAAAAATGAGGCATTCTTTTATTCCCTGGGAGGGAGGCCTGAAACTCCACCAAATTAGAATATGCCTGAAAGTTGTATTTTGCCAATATAGCCTGATAGCTGGCATTATGGAATTGCATGCCCACTGATGAAGAGACTTTGCACTCAATTTAAATCAAGCTTTCTTGGTTGGTCAATCTGGAGGAGTGGTTTTGAAGTGGTGTTGTCAGGCTGGGCCACAAGAGACTTCAGTGGTTGTGTGTGAACAGGAAGTCCATGCCCTTGCCAGGGATGTAGTAGTATCGTTCTGCCCACTTGGGTGCAGGGTGCAAGATGCTGGGGTATGTCATGTTTCCTGGGCAAGTTAGAGAAGTGCTCTTTGAATGGGGAGTGTGATGTGTGAATGTCCCACTGGTTGGATGATATTCAGGAACTCATCTTGGGGATCCTTCCCATCCTTGGAAGATTGAGGACCCCTGCAACCTGCGATCGAGGGTACTGGCCACACTCGTCTGGGAGCAACAGAGAAGGAGGAGTGGGTGCCTCATTCTGAGATGAAGAGACCAGTTGGTGGTGCCAGCAGTGCTGATAGTGAAGAAGGCATGGTGGTGTCTCACGGCACCTCACAGACCAAGTGGAGTGTGAGGTAAAGTGCTGAGGGCTGATGATGAGAAGGAAGCAGTGCTCTGTGTCCCTAATAGGGGTCACAAGAATGCCAGTAGGGCCATGCATGTGAGTCTGTGGATGCACGTGGCCCTTAGGGATACTGAAACTATGGCTCCACAGACTGACCATATGTAAAGTAGGTGTCATGGCTCTGGGTTGTATGAGTGTAATGGCAAAAAGGTCAAGTTTGCTACCAAAGATCAGTTACAGCCAGAAGGTTGGTCTGGAAATGGTGGTGCTGTCAGAGCAGGTGGAGCTGATGGCGCGTAGTGAGCTAGTGAAGACCCAGGTTGTGGTGCCAGTGATGCAGACGTGGATGGAACTGGGCATTAGCAAGCATTCATCCACTAGTGATAGAGGTTGCACCATTCCAAGCAATGCAGGATGGTGCATCAGGGAGCCAGCATACAGGAGTAGCAGCTAGGCTCCTGATGTGAGGTGGGATTGTGATTCTGATGTGCACAGAACTGGATGCAAAAGGCTAGAGTCCCAGCAGTGTGGACAAAGCTGGAATAGAGGGCAACAGTTCAAACAAGGCATACGACAAAGGTTGCTCTTTGCAATGATTACACTTGTGCTCCATTTTAGACTTCTTGGGAGGTGAAACCACCAGATCAATGAATGATTTCTCACCCAGCCTGGGGACATGATGCCGCATTTAGAGGTGATCCCTCTCGGGAAGCCAGCTTTATGCCCATGGCTGTGTTTCTTATGTGCACGATGGGTGCTTAGTTGGTGCCTAACACTGTCACTGCAACTGAGGCTGGGTGCTTTGGTGAATCTGCTGGTGCCATACTCAAGTGTCCCTTCCAACACTTCCATGGGGATTGGAGCCTTGTCTAAGCTCTTGAGCCCCATGGATCTGTGATGGAAAGGAGTGGCAGATGAAGCAGTGGGCAATAAAGGCAGTGTTGGTGCTCCTCAGTCACTGAGAAGGAGTGCAGGCATAAGACACAGTTTTTAAACCAGTTTGTTGGGGCATAGTCCCCTGCAATGGGTAGCTTGCATCTTGCCAAGTTCCTAAGGGACAGCCGTGTTAGTCTAGTGAAGCAAAAAAAGCAAGGAGTCTTGTGGCACTTAAAGACTAACAGATTTATATCTTCTGTAAGTTCCTCCTCTTCAAAGTGTCTGACAAAGTGGGATTTTCTCCCACAAATGCACATGTGATAAATAAATCTGTTAGTCTTTAAGTGCCACAAGGCTCCTTGCTTTTTTTGCAATGGGTGGGACACTCTGCACAAGGTAAAATAATGGAAACAAGCTACCTATAAACTACTATCAACTTCAGCAAGAACTATATACAGTGCAATAAGCTATCAGAACAGTCTTATTTGGACAAAGAAATAGACAGGAAGCTCAAGAACAAGAAGGAAAAGAAGTTCTGACTGTGGCCATGTAGTGGTGAGAGGGAACTGGAAGGACATCAGCCTGCATAGTCTCATAAAACGGGACACACCGTGTGGTCAACACACAAACAAAGAGGTCAACAGATACTACTTCAAGCAGTTCCAGCTTTGGCATGGTGTGCGTGCACACACGTATGGAATCCATGTAGAGAACAGCACTTGAAGGAGAAACTGCTATTCATGCTAATTAAAATACCAACTTGTTAAACATGGTACTCCATCTGCAATATAAGATGTAGTCTGGTCTTCATCCTATTTCATTAATGATTTAATGTCAGAGGAGGAATATTAGTTTGTAAAGATATAATGATACACAAAAAGGATACTGGGAATGACAGCTATGCATGACACGATAGAGATGACCATCCGTATATAGCACGTACAGTGACTGTTCCATTCTGGACATGACTTGAGAGAGATGACAGACTGAAGTGTAATGTAAACAACACCAGAGACAAAAGCCACAAGAGCTCCTCCATCATGTACGCTGGGAACTGATAACTCCTGGAAGAAAAAGCAGAGTGGTTATCTATTATTTGTATTATAGTATTGCCTAAAAACCTGTTGTAAAATTAGGCCTATGCATTTGCACTCATTGTGAGCTGAACTGTGAGGATGAATTAAAAATAAAGGAATTTCAAAATAACCTATAACAACTCTTGTCAATGGGAAACGGAGCAAAAATGAGACACACTGAATCATACAAACAAACTTTTCCCACAGTGCTTGAATTTTCTTAACTAGTACACAAGAAGAGAAGAGGAAACCAAAATGGGTATGTTGGAAATCAGGGCTAACTGGTGGGGGCGAAAGAAGGAGATGGGGTCTTCCACTTATTACTCCCTTTTTGAGTCCTTAAAGAGACTTTGGGGAGAGAAATTGGTAGTAAGGCAAACTCCACCATCACTGCCACCACCTCACCACTTTCTGGTACACCAAGTCTTCCTCATTGTGAGAGATGTCCTGACTTGACCAGGCCAGAATATACTGCCACCTGTTAGTTCCAGCTAAATCCCAAATACCACCTGTGCAATTTAGTAATTGGGAAAGATGCCAGATTGAAGGTAAACTGGTAAACTGAGTGCTTTACCCACAAAAGATGTACAACATAGGCAATGCAAAATTTCCTCTGCTATCTGCTGACATCGCTCATTCTATATTTGAAGGACTTGTTTTAGGAATGATAAGCTTGTATGCTCTATAACCAGCCATGCTTTTCTGCTCCAATTGTCAATGAAATATTTCCGTGGTGTTTTCTCTCATTGCTAAGAGAATAGAACTGTCAAGTCACTTCCTGTAGTCCACTATCAGAGAGTCAGCCAAACAGTGTGCTATATAAGGCAGAAGGGAGACATGGTTCAAGCCAGTGACTTACAAGTGAAAATCTCTATATCCTTATCTCAACCCCCCCGAGCCCCTTTCCCATTCCATGTCATCAGCCATCTTTATTTATGTTGTGATCTCCTGTTGGATGGAGATTCTCACTCTGAACTATACATGGAAGTGAACCCTATTGTAAAATAAAATATATGGGAAGTCAGAAGTACTTGGATTCTCTAAATGTAGTGACTACATTAAACTATGCCTGATACCACCTCTGTGTCAGAGGAATCTCCTCATAGCCAGTTAAAATCATTTAATCTATTTTCTGCTACCACAGAAATGCAAAGTAACATTAACAGCACATGTTGTCTTTGCTTTTGTTTTATCTTCTTCCCTTTCCCAACTTTCTCTCCTTTTTCTTTCTATAATGATGTAATTTTACCCTGTTGTCTTCAGCATCTGCTATCCCCCACCATTCTCTTTTGCTTCATTCCCCACCCCCACTATTGTGTTTTACTCTGTTTGGATTTTTATACTATGCCAATGGCTCCTCTATATTTTTTCCCCTGTCCCCCTGTTATCTTTATATGAAAACAGGATCTCATAATGGAAAGTGTTAGGTAAGGTTAACTACAAGAGTTGCTACCAGCACCCTGTACTCTTCTAACTTGTATCTCATTTCATGCACTTTCCCTACTTCCCACCCAACAACTCCGAGCTTCATACATTCTAAAAAAGGGCTCAGTTTATTTACCAGAGACCTACCAGCTAAGCCTAAGGGGAGGGGAGGGGCCGCAACAGGTTATGACAGAACCTCCTTTTCATCCAGGGGGACAGGTAAGAGATGCAGTTAGGCCCATGATAGCAGACTTCTGCTTTGCCTAATTCAACATGCACTGAGGAGTTTCCTCTTAATTGTCAGTCTCTTCTTAATACCACCCCACCACGTATTTCACTTCTGTATTTTAAAATACTGTCTGATTAAAAATAGAGAGCAAACACCTGATTCACCTCTGTTCACCTTCAAAGGTCCGTTGTTTTTAGAAGACGCTGCTAGCTATGTTCCACCCACTCTTCCCAGTGGTTTTGCTGAGCATTCAAGAGCAATACCATTGCGCAGGAGGTCAGACTAGATGATCATACTGGTCCCTTCTGACCTTAGAGTCTATAAGTCTAAAGTATGAGTCTAAAATTATGCTTGCCACCCTACCTTCCCCCACCCCAAAATGGGGGTGGGAGGGGGGAATCTTTCCTTGCACCTAATTTTGCTGATTAAAAATTCGTAACAGATCTCACAACATCTTTTTAGCTAAAGTAAATTATAAAATTCACAGCATGTGTGAAATTTCATATTGATGTATTTTTCACAAAACATGTAGCAACTTATTCTGGGGAGAGATAGAATGAAGTGACTGTCTCAGGAGTCTCATTCAGCCCAACTACAGCATTTTATATGCTGATTTATTTCACTAACAGGAAAAATGAGTGTTCACCAAAAAGAAAAAAAACCACCATCATCATATATGAACTTTCTAAGTGAGCAAATGGTACATTATAACCCAGTGGTTAGAGAACTGCACTAGGCTGTCAAGAGAGCTAGATTCTAATTCCAGTTTAATGGCTGATCTTCTGATTTTAAGAAAATCATGTGACAACTCTCTCCTCAGTTTCCCCACTGGTAAAAAGGGGATGATACTCACCTTCATAAAGCTTTATGAGATTTACAGATGAAAAGTACTATGTCAGAACCAAGTATTGTTGGTGTTTAGCTCACATACCACACAACGACAGGACTCAAGATACTGAGAACTCCCAATTCCCATCAGTCTGATAGTTGAGAATGCTCAGAAATTTGCAGGATTGGGTGCATATTTTGTCATGTCTTTCATGCAGACTGTACCCAAAATACAACCAAAACAGACAGTAGAGAAAAGACAAATTAAGAGATGAGATGGTAAAACAGGCAAGATCAGATGAGAATCAAAATTAGCAATTGGACTGGGCTGCCTCTCTGAGTTTTATGTTGAAATTGTTTTCTTGGCTCTACTTAACTATTTTTCATTCCTCCTTCAACTTTTCTTATCGGAGTTGGTTTTAGTTTCTGATGGAGGGTGCTTTAATATGCATTACCACCAGATGGTCTCACGGGTACAAAGGGATTTGTCTGTTACCTACAACAAATCAATAACAGCAGATTATTTTTAAGATGCAAAGCATGATTTTAATTTCTACAGTATACAAACCTTTGAATAAAAATATTGCCTGAAGCTAATAGCAACAGAGGTGGATGGTGCACTGGAGACCTCTTTATCCTGAAACACCCAATGTTTATTACTTTCAAAACTGTATTCCTTGTTTTTTGAAACCACGCATGGATTTGCTAAATCGTAAGCATTATCTATTTTTTCAGGAGTCATTCACAGAATCATAGGGTTGGAAGGGACTTCATAGGTCATCTAGTCCAACCCCCTGCCAGAGGCAGGACCACTCCCACTAAACCATCCCAGTCATGGTTTTGTCCAGCCGGGCCTTAAACACCTCCAAAGATGGAGACTCCACCACCTCCCTTGGCAGCTCATTCCAAGGCTTCACCACTCTCCTAGTAAAAAAGTTTTTTCTAATATCCAGCCTCGACCTCCCTAACCGCAACTTGAGACCATTACTCCTCGTTCTGTCCTCTGTTATTACCGAGAACAGTCAAGCTCCATCTTCCTTAGAGCATCCCTTCAAGTAGTTGAAGGTTGCTATCAAATCCCCCCTCAATCTTCTCTTCTGCAGACTAAAGAAGCCTAATGCTTTCAGTCTTTCCTCATAGGGCTTGTGCTCCAGCCCTTTAATCATTTTGGTTGCCCTCCTCTGAACTCTCTCTAGCATGTCCCTGTCCTTTTTGTAGTGGGGAGCCCAAAACTGAACACAGTATTCTAGATGTGGCCGTACCAGTGCAGAATAGAGGGGAATGATCACATCCCTTGATCTGCTGGTAATACTTCTTTTGGTTGCTTATTATTGTTTTCTAGCTCCTTCCCTATACACAATGGTACATTGTTAGTTTCCTGTACAAGCACAATATTGTGTACAAAACAAAATGGGCCTATACTATGGCCTGACAATATTCAACTGAGTTTGTTATCAGCAAGTCACATAACAAATGTGGCAGAATAAATAGATACGACCTTAGCTTCTTCACTCTAAAAACAAATATTTTTCTATCCTTGTGTCTCATTAAAGTGATTTCTTCCACTCCAATGAGAAATCTTCTACTATCAGTATATAAAACATACAGAAAATGTGATCACATTAAGTCACAGAAGGAAACTGGCAAACAGACAATGAATTAACACATTCTGTGTACAGTAAATGGCTCAAAACAGATTAATTCTGCTAAAATGATAGTCATAATCATAAATGGAACTTCAAATGTCCTTTTTTCAGAGGTGAAATCAAAGCTGGTAACAAACTAAAAATGCTTTAAATTACTCAAACGTACTGTTTGGCTCTGTATTTTGGCAAATCAGGGCTCAATTACAGCAGGCTACCTGACATCCCAGCAAGATTAAAGAGACACTTCATAACATCCAATAGTTTTAACTCTCAAGAATCCACAGATTTTATACTAAGTTTACAGAAACGCTAACACAGGAACTTAGCAATGATTGCAGAATATGTGGATTGGATGGCCTTTTGCACATCTCACTGGACTCTGTGGTGTAAAATACCCTTCCCAAGCTAGAAAGAATTCGGAAGAAATGCTGGAATTTAGATTTTCTTTTCATTAGTTACTTTCTGAAGAGTTCCCATGCAGTTCTGTCTATTCCCTTCCCCATCCAGCACAGAGAAAGAAAGTAAGGCAATTGCTTACTATCTTATTTTCAACTACCGTAGTTAAGAAATAACTTTCTGAGACCAAAGATGATCTTGTATTTCAGATACTGGAGAGGGTCCAAGTCTGTCAGGCTTTAATTCCCAGCACTCTACCAGCCTTCCTCTGTGACCCTGTATAAGAACACTTATCAGTCTGTTCTCCTGTCTATAAAATGGGGTATTTCCTTTGCCTGTCTTGTCTCTTTAGACTATGAGTTCTTTGAGGCAGTGACTGTGTCTTGTTATGTGTTTGTATAGCAGGAAGCACCTTGGGACTGTGACCTCAGCTGGTTTCTATTGTAGTACAAATAGTAAAATAAGGAGTGTCTGAATGAGTGGGAACCCATCTTATGGATTCTGACAACATCTCAAAACCTTATTAAGAAATTTTAAAGAAAGAACAAAAAATGTTAATGGGAGACAGTTAAAATAAAAACAAAAGAGAGAAGCGGACAGGGATCAAAATTTTTCTTTCTGATCAAGGACCAGTGCTTAGATGAGTTTACTCATCCTGAAGGCATTTGTATTTACAGCTAAAGTATTTCTAGACTTTCTCTATTGCAAGATTTTTAACCTCACATTCATGTCATTCTGCTTACCATCTTTTTTTCTCTTCACTGTATTGTAAGCTTTTGATGTCACACTGATTTTGCCAAGTTTGTACATGTACCAGTTCTTATCCCTGATATGCCTCTTTCTGCTGTGTCTTCACAGCATGTGCCAAGACAAAGAGACAGGGACCGCTATGAGCAGACTTGGCATCTTAGCATATGAAGCATGCTACCTGCAGGTTGGCACCAGTACAGGGCAGTGGTTTTCAACTCATGGGTCAGGACCTAGTACTGGGTCACAGAACATCAGGTACTGGGTCATGGAGGCCCCTGCTGTTACCACTGAAAGACTAGAATTCATTGCTCAAAGAAGCAATTGTTGGGCCACAGGCATAAATTATTTTTTTCAATGGGGGCCCAAGGAAAAAAGTTAGAAAACCACTGGTATAGGGAGGTGCTATTTCTGGTTCAAGACACTTCAAAAATACTTTTTAGTTACATGTTTGAGGATCAATGGTATTGCGAGAAGTCAAGCAGAAATACACAGAAAGCAAGCACATATTAGAAGGTAAGGACAATCAGAACTTCATAAGCTTCAATAGGCCCAGAAGATCTCTTCGTAGAACTGTCTGTCTCCCTCCAGGCTAGTCAGCACTCCTAAAATACAGACTTTGCTTTCACCTCGACAGTGTTCCCACTGTCTGCCAGCTTGGACAGCTAATAAATCCTAAATTTGCAGCCCAGCTCAGAGTCTGCTGTATGCTGCACAGTATTAGTTGACAGGCATGAAGCAGACTAGCTGCACATCAAGATCAAAATCTATCTTTAGATCACAAAATGCTTTTTGAAGGTGATTTTACCTGGTCTCTAAATGGATGGTGTGTATTCTGGCATTCTGTGAGAATATGCAATGCAGTCAAGTATTTAAGCTCATAAAGTGTGCAGTTTTCTTTTTAAATGAAAGAGGAGTGGACAAAGACATGGAATTAGTAAATTATCCAAGTCATTTACGAACAATAGGCATGGTGTAAATTATTATGGCGCACAACTACAAAACAAAGTATTTCCATTCAGATGTTCTTAGAAGGATACTTACTTTCTCAGGCACAGGGAAGGTGCAAGTTGTACATACACACAAACTTCAGCCCAGCTAATCAATGCTCCCACCCTGCGCCCCTTACAGATGCAACATTTCTGTGCTCTAGTCTTGAGCACATCTACCTTCACATATCATCCTAAACAGCACGTCTTTCAACATACTTATGTGCCCCAATTCAGCAAAGCATGTAAGCACATGCTTACGTCCATTCTTGTTCAACAAAGGAAGGTACTTACACTTGTACCTACCTTTAAGCAGATAAGTAGTTCCAACTTTTACTGGGATTTAAGCTTTCCTTCTACAATAGGAGGATTTACCAATATAGCTAGTGTAGACAACGTCTAACTTGTTTCATCCTCCACTCCAAATGTAAAATGCTTAACAGATCATTTGTTCCAATGGGCTAACAACTTGGCAGAGAGGTGCACAAGCACTGCGTCTTTATCTGTCAACAGGACTATACTAAAGAAGATTTTGCCAATGTATCTATACCAGTAAGGCACCCCCCCCCACCCGCTGTAGCTTATCTCAGCAGAGGAATGCCTTGCCAGTATACTTCATACCAAGTAAAATAAACTAAACAGGCAAAAGCACTTCTACGGCAGTCTACATTAGAATTTTGCTGGAATAGAAGTGTCACAGAATAAAAAAATTCACACCTTCAACCAATACTGCTATACAGGCAACTTTTCAAGTGCAAGCCTGTGTCCTTGGGAGATTTGGGAGCCAGGTGTTTCCTTTGGAATGGTAGTGGAAGAGGCAGAAGTAAAAGAGGATGTTGTTTTTTCATGTTGTTAATTTACCAATCCATAAATACAGTGTTAACCATTTCTACCAGGCCTTGACAAATGTGCCACATGCCTAGGGGCCAGCCCAAAAGCTAAGGTGCCTACGTGTGCGGCACTTCAGAATGTCACTTGCCACCAGAAGAAAGCCAGTGCCCTCACCATTAAAAAGCACCTGTCAGTGACAGTTTCAGCAGCCGTGTGGCAGCACCGCTGAAGGTGCTAGCAGCCTTTTTTTTTTAAAGGGATATTCCACTATTAACACCATGCTAAGTGCAATGATGAAATTCTTGGGCACCATGGTGACCTGGTACCTGGGATTTGTCGAGCCCTGATTTAGACCTCTGTTTTGTTTTGTTTTTTAAACTATTAAAACTAAAGATTATATTTGTGATTAAAATTGGATCATACCTGAAAATTTGCAACAATGCCCAGTCCAATACAGCCCAGCAATCCAATACATAATGTAATTAAGTTACATAAAGGACTCATAAAATGTGATAATTCATTTTGCTTCTCTACTATTAAATATCTGATGTGCATTGTAGCTGCACCTAAAACAAAAAACAAAACAAAACAAAAAAATTCAAAACACTTTTCTTTTAGCATGCAATTATGTTATACTTCTTCCATTTGCTTTGGTGAAATAACATATACATTTACAAAAATTAACTTAAATCTACTATCCACTCAATTGCATCTCCTCTAATTCTGCAGTTTATAGGGGTGGGGATGGCAACTAAAACATAGTAAGTGCTACATGTATTATTTTCAGATGACATTATGAAGGGGTCCCAAAAGTACTATCTTCCCAAGGGTACGTCTACACCTACAATTTAGTTTGAATTAATAAGGATTAATTTGAACTAAATTAACGCATGGCTACACGGACTTTCATTACTTCAAACTAAGGAATTCCTTTGTTTGAAGTAATGAACGCTTACTTCAAACTTATAAAACCTCATTTAACTTCAAAGTGCTGGTTAATTCAAACTTATTAGTTCAAATTAACCCAATGGAGCCACGTTAATTTGAACTAACACTTAGTTCAAATTAACATGGTTTGACCTTCTTCATCCCAGGGTGCCTTCCTCTTTCTATGTATTGGGTTGGGGGCATGGCCCTTCTCAGGGGACATGTTGCCATGCTTCCCATGGTGCTCCCCCACAATCGAACTAGCAAGTCCTGTCCAGGGATGTGCTAGTTCGATTTGGGTTTCTAGCGGGAACATGTTAGTTTGAATTAACTTAGTTCAAATTAACCATTATTAGTTTGAATTAATTAATTTGAACTAAGTTAATTCAAACTAACTTCTTAAGTGCACACATAGCCCAATTGTCCCCATAAAATTACTTCGAGACAAGTTAGGAAAAAGGGTCATTTCAGTACCATTACAATTTGGATTTTAGGGAATAGGGAATGTTGACAACCATGCAGTCTGCATCAGAAAAGTTTATGATAAGGAGATGAGCACTAAGTTGGAAGATGGACAGTTCATGAGACTTCAGTCTGCCCTAAAGGATATCTGTATTCAAGAGCTAAATCTGTGAGTAACCAATGTAGTTTCTTTGCTGAATATAAGTAATAAGAAAAATGTGCCCAACTATGTCATCAGAAATTGTTCTCAATTCTTTGAGGCCAATTCTGGCTAGCCCTTGCCATAAGAGTCCTCCAAACCAGTGTATACTGATACTTTTGGCCAAAACCACAGACTCCAATACTCAAATAACTACTATCAAAGGCATGTTTACACAGGAAAATTGCATTACATAAATTGCATCAGAGAATGGCATTACCATTGTGTCACAGTAAGTTGTAAATCAGGCCATGTACAGCATTGTAACACAGTTTATAACTTGGTTAAGTCCTGTCTACATAAGGAAGAACAAATTATACAGCGTTATACAGTTCTCCCAATAGAGTCGACTTGCCTGCGCAGACTGGCTCTTAAAGAAAATGTAATTTGAGAAGGACATTGTGTAGAGACCACTTCTGTGTTAGGGAGCGTACATGTATAAATATACAGGCCTATATCTTCCATTCCATCAGAAAAAGGGGTTGCACAGAGAATCAGTTACAGTTCCTTGATTCAGGATTGCGTGGCCTTGCTGCAAGATTCCTGATGGACAGGGACTGATTTGAATCAAAGCAATATAAATGACTGTTTGATAAATCAGCAAGCAAGAAACCTTAATTCAAATAATCAGTTTTAGTTGTTTTGCATTTGCACTTTTTATTTTCCTAAGACTGATTCATATTGGTGGTAACCAATGAAATATGTTGATTAACAGCTAAATATAGCCTTTAAGCTAAATTGCTTCTTCTTGTTGCCAACCAGGAGGATATACTACATCTAGACATATTTAAGTAATTCCATTGCTTAATTTATGTTTGTTCACATTATTGTTATGTTAGAAAATAATTAATGGTGCATTTCTCATTTTGCTAGGTGATGACTAATTTTTACTTGTGATTTGTGTCAATCTAGCGGAATGGATATTCAAATGCAATTCAAAGTGCACAAAAATAGAATTTTAAAATGTACTGGATACATAAAATGTTTATTAAAAATGTTTTACATTTAAACTAATTGATTTATTGAAGGAAGTGCTGTTTGTAGTTAGTGAATTGACTGTTTCTGGTCACCTTTTCTTTCAAGATTTTACAATCAGTAGATCTCATTCTCTCACACCTGTTCCTATTCAGAGATTGAAAGAGGATTAAAAAACTTCCCTGTTTTTTCAACTTTTTCAACACAGTGTACACTCACTGTCTCCCTAGGCCACACTCCGTAGTTCCCTCTATGGCTCCTGTGGGTTAGACTGCAGTATTTTGTGGGAAGTGGAACAGAAGCAGCCAGCTTCTGCCACTCATCCTGCTTCTAGCTCCAGAACCTCTACAGTTCAGACTGAATTCAGTCCTTGATTTGCTCAGGCCAAAGACCTCATACATACCTAAAAATGCTGAAATATTAATCATAAGCCCAAAGATGCCACTTTCTGGAGGTTTTGTTCCAGTATCACTAAAATGAGAAGAACAAAAGAGTTGGTTCATGAAGCCTGTAAAACTGAAGTCCTATATTATCCTACAAATCCCAAGTAGAAAGGTAATTTGTGTGAAGTTTCATTAGACAGACAATTAAACATGGAAATGTAATATCCTCTGTTGCCTATCTAAGTCTTCAGTAGGATAGAATATTTATTTGGGGGTGAAAAAAATTTCTTACCATAGAATGCCAGCTTCAGAGCTGTAGCCCGCCCCTGATCTGTCTCTCACTTAGAGCTGTGAAAACCTGGATTTACCCAGCTATGGACAGGGTTTACATAAACTATGCACCTAGTTTGATGAGATCCCATTGCAACTCTTCGCAGTCTGTTTTGGGCTTAATTATCTTGAATAGTTTTGCATCATCTGTAAATTCTGCCACCTCTCTATTTACCCCTTTTTCCCAGATCACTTACGACTACTGGTCCCAATGCAGACCCCTGCGGGACATCAGTATTTAGCTGTCTCCATTCTCAAAACTGACTGTGTATTCCTAGAGCCCTGCGTGGATACAAGTAAGTGGATCCGTATCCGACCTGCATCTGCAAGAAAT
The DNA here is from genome assembly GCA_007922195.1 of Podocnemis expansa. Lineage (NCBI taxonomy): Eukaryota > Metazoa > Chordata > Testudines > Podocnemididae > Podocnemis > Podocnemis expansa. The sequence continues at coordinate 13,635,705 of ML681994.1, read as the reverse complement.
GGTCTGCGGATATCCGTGTTGTATCCGCGGATGCAGATATAATGCGGATATCCGCATATTTGCAGGGCTCTAGCTCTGTACAGATAAAAATATGTGGATCCGTATCTGATCTGCATCCGCAAGAAATGGTCCGTGGATATCTGTGTTGTATCCGCGGATGCGGATATAAGGCGGGTATCTGCGGATATCCGTGGATTTGCAGGGCTCTGTGTATTCCGACTCTTCTTTTCCTATCTCTTAGTCATTTATTCGATTGATGAGAGGACCTCCCTCCTCACCCCATGACAGCTAATACTGTGCTTAAGAGGCTTGGTGTTAAAGGCTTTCTGAAAATCTAAGTACGCTATATCCACTGGATCACCTTTGTCCACATGCTTGTTAAAAAAAAAAACAAGGAGTCGTGTGGCACTTAAAGACTTACGGATTTATTTTTTGCATAAGCTTTTGTGGGAGAAAATCCCACTTCGTCAGATGCTTTGAAGATCAGGGAACTTACAGAATGGAATGAAATAAAAGCAAGGGAGTGTAAAACACAGGATCAAGTCATACAATAACAGCAAATCAGAGCAGTTGTTTGAACGTAAACAACTGCTCTGATTTGCTGTTACTGTATGACTTGATCCTATGTTTTACACTCCCTTGCATTGATTTTCATTCCATTCTGTAAGTTCCCCCATCTTCGAAGCATCTGGCGAAGTGGGATTTGCTCCCACGAAAGCTCATGCGAAAAATAAAACCGTTAGTCTTTATGTGCCACACAACTCCTTGTCTTTTTGCTGGACTAGACTAACACAGCTGCCCCTTTGGAAATTGGCCACATACTTGTTAACGCTCTCAAAGAATTCTAGTAAATTGGTGAGGCATAAGTTTCATTTACAAAAAGCCATGTTGACTTTTCCCCAACAGATCATGTTCATTTATGTGTTTGATAATTCTGTACTGTACTATAGGTTCAAACAATTTGCCTGATACTCAAGTTAGGCTCCTGGTCTGTAATTGTTGGAGCCTTTTTGAAAAACTGGTGTCACATTAGCTATTCTCTAGTCCTCCAGTAGAGAAGCCGATTTAAATGATATGTTACATACCACAGTTAATAGTTCTACAGTCTCACATCTGAATTCCGTCAGAACTTTTGGATGAATGCTTATCTGGTCCTAGTAATTTAGGACTGTTTAATTTATCAGTTTATTCTAAAACCTCCTCTAATGACATGTCAGCAACTGTGACAAAAATCAGGATGGGGTTGGAGGGCTAATAGCTACCTGTAAAAGAAAAAGCCTCAAATATTGGGCTTGACCCAATAAAATCAGGATGTCTGGTCACCATAAGACTAATGCAAAGAATTAATTTAGTTTGTCTGAAATGGCTTTATCTTTCTCAGTTACACCTTTAGCATCATGATCATCTGTGGTCCCCACGGGTTGTTTAGTTGGCTTGCTGCTTCTGATGCAGTTTAGTTTTTTCTGGTTATTTTTTTATTCTTTAGTTAGTTGTTCTTCAAATCCTTTTTTGACCTTTCTAATTATATTTTCAAACTTCACTTGCCAGAGTTGGTTCCTTTCTATTTTCCTCAATAGGATTTAATTTCCACTTTTTTAAGTCTTAATATACATATGCAATTAAAATAAAGAGTCCTGTGGCACTTTTGAAGACTAACAAATTTATTTATCTCGTGAGCTTAAGTGGGAGAAAACCCCACTTCATCAGACACATAAAAAAACTATAAAACTATAGTATGCTGTACATACTGTAATGACCCTTTTGGTACTGCACATTGAACACAGAGTTCACTTTAATGATGTGTATCCTCTGCCCTGCTTCTATTTGACTTTCTAGTTATCTTCCTGAAAGGAGTCACCATTTTACCTACTCAGTAATTTTGGAGAGTCTTCATTCTTGTAACCACTGAATGTGATAAACAATTCCTTATTTTATTATGATAGAAAGAAAAGGAGTCAAACATCCAGAGTACTAAAATTGAATATTTAATTGTATTTAGATTCCTTTTACACTGACATTTCCTTAAACCAATTTTTCAAAAATGGCCACTGACTTGGCTGCTTCAAGTTACTGACTGTCCAGTTGGGCCTTACTTTCCAAAGTACGGAGCGCCTGTAGGTCCCATTGACTTCAGCTGAAGTCATGGGCATTCAGCACCACTTCTGTATATTAGGTATCCAAAAAAGCCAAGGCACCCCAAATCACTGGCCATTAACCAAAAAAAAAAGAATTAGCCATCTTGTTTACTTCAGATAGGAAGCGTGGAAGTAGACCTTAGAAATGAAATGGGAGAATTGAAATCTCCCTCTGCCCTCATAAGGTTAATGTGTGAATGTCTGTCTATTGCTTCCTTGCAAATTAGATTAGCTGACCAAGAATGACAAGGAACTAGATGGATATATCAAATACTGTATAGTGATGTCAGTCCTTCTCTTTGTGAAGTTGTTGCAACTAATACTGCAAACATCTGTCCTGACTCCCAGTACACATGGACAAAAATTCCAATAGTGACAGAGAGCAACAGTGTGGAACATGTCTGCATTTAAACAACTTCTTAAGAGTTTCTACAGTCACCTCAGAATGCTTAAGATTTTCTGATTTTTATGTTTGATGCAGACTTGCTATACCTCATGCTTTTTCCTATACACACACTCCTGGCCTCACAGTGAAAATGATGAAGTTGCCTTCATTTCCCACTGAATGGTTTAAGTGTATTTGAAAGCCACCCTTAACCTTTGCTTTAGTTATCATGGTTTTTCTAACCTTGAATTTTTTTCCTCATGAACCTGGAACAGTTTTATAAAAGTGGCAGATTTGCTTTCACTCAGCCACTTGTGATAATTCTGAAGAAGTTTTGCATATTAGATACTGCTCTATGCAACCTAAGTATTAAATCATAATTACTTCAAAGCCTTTGAAGGGCTTCACGTGAGAAGGAAAAGCATGCATGAAGTATGCAGTCATTTGAAGTTCTGGGAACACTTCACATTTTAAGAGTAAGCCAAATAATTTTTAGTTATATTGAACTCCACTTTTTAATTAATGTTATCTTAAAGCTTATTTTTACAGATGAGTTCTACTGTTTCAAAGAAATTCAAGACTGTATATACTCGAATATGTATTGAAAATAATAAGTTTTTTCATACTACATATAGCATAGACATAGCTACGATGTAACTAAAAGGAGTGGTACTGCATTTTCCAGGAGAAAGTCATTTTAATTCTATTCTTGTTCACTACAAGAATAAACCTAACATGAAATGAAAACAAATGTACAACTGATGTTTTCCTTGATAACTAAGTTAGGCAGTCTCCCAATGAAACTAGCTGATGGGCAAAAAAACAAAAAACAAAACAAAAAAATACCCCCCAAAACACCCCCCCCAAGTCTTTGACACTTAAAAGACTAACAGATTTATTTATTGCATGAGCTTTGTGGGAGAAATCCCACTTCGTCGGATGCTTTTAAGATGGCAAAACTTACGGATTCCTCCATCTTCAAAGTGCCTGATGAAGTGGGATTTTCTCCCACGAAAGCTCATTCGATAAACAAATCTGTTAGGCTTTAAAATTGCCACAGGACTCCTTGTTTTTAATTTTGCCGAACTAGACTAACACGTCTGCCCCTTTGGAACTGCGCTGAGGGAAGTAAGTCATGACTTCAGAGTTGGGAGGGCATGCGTGTGAAAATGTCTTAAAACATCACCTTTTAGTTTCGGCTTTCGTTAGTGTAGTAAAATACAAATCAAGTAAAATACAAATCCTTCCTAATTTTGATTTAATAGCTAGATTTCCTTCATAGAATGCTAAAAGTGACTGGCAAAGGGGAGAGATGGATTTGTTCTTTCTCCTTTTCTTGTGATGTGTAAAGAAGACTAGAAGGGAGCCCTGGGGTGGGACTCATGAGGAGATATATCATATCATAGGGCTGGAAGGGACCTCATGAGATCATCAAGTCCAACCCCCTGGGAATTGAACCCAGGACCTTCTGCATGTTAAGCAGGGGTGTTAGCCACTACACTATTTGCAGGATGAGCGCTGCTCCCCCCACGGCTAAGGGGTCATGGCTCTGGAGAGCAGCCAGGGGTGCGGTCAGGTTGCAACACCTCCTTCCTCCCGCTGGGGACAGTCAGCGCCCGGGGACCCGCCTCTGCTGCTCTAGGACTGGGGCAGCTTCTCCGCCTGGCTCTCGGCTGGGGCAGGGATCTTCCTCCTTGCCAAGCGGGCAGTGCGGAGCTGTTTTCTCCCCAGGACCTGAAATTCCCGGGGGGGTGGAGAGGATGCTCATGCTATTGGCTGACAACTGGAGGGGTGCTGGGAAACGCAGTGAGGGTGCAGCTGTCAGGGAGATCCCTGCTGCAGAGCCTCCTGCGGCCAGCCCCTGACTCCTGCGTTTCCTACTCCCCTGCAGCCCGCCTGCACACCTCAGCCACCTCGGCTTCCGTGCTGGCTCCTGCACCCCCAGCCCCACGACCTTTCCGGCCCCCTTGGCGGCAGCCTGCTGCAATGCCTCTCCCCTTCCAGCCCCGCTCATCCCCGCCTCCGCTTCCCTCGCCTGCAGCCTGCGCACGTGCCGCCCGCCTCTGCGCTCCCGCGCGCGGGAAAGGCCGGGCCGGGGCTGGGTCGCACCTGATGTAGGGGACGAGCGGCGCCACGTGTCCCCCGAGCACGGCGATCACATAGGAGATGATGAAGGCGGCCGAGGACCAGCAGACGAGCAGCGCGGGGAGGAAGGCCACTCCCGGCATGAAGCACAGCATCCTGCCCCGGCCCCGGGCCACCCCGCCGGGCAAGGCAGGGCTGTCACGGAGCCGGTGAAGTCACAAAGCCGGCGGGCTGGGCGGGGCGCTGCGCACAGGGGGCCCGCTCCCTAGCCCCGGCTCCCCACGTGGCGCCGGCAGGGCTTTTTCGCGCGCTTTCTCCCCCTCGCAGGCGGGTTCCCGGCTCTCCCGTGCAGGTGTGGCCGCCCGCCCTGCCGGCTCTCCTGGCACCGACACCCCCTCTCCCGCCGGCATGCGCCTCGAGCCTCAGCTAGCCGCCCGAGCGCGGGGCAGGGCAGCAGGGAAGCCCCCTTTCTAGCATTTCTCTTCTCCACTCCACCCCCCTTGCTGACGTGCGCCTGGCTCTGTCGGGATTTAGGGCGGAAAAGCTCGCGCTTCCGCGGCTTTCTGCGGGCTGGGGCGCAGGGGTTCACGCGCGGGCACCACATGCTGGCCAGGTCCCCTTTCACTTTCGTTTCTGCACTTCGCCGCTGCTCCTGGCTTCCCCTTTGCCTTGCCTGCGGGCAGAAGTGCGGGAGGGAAAGCCCTGGCAAGGCCCCAGTCGGTGACTGCAACAAAGCTCATTTTAGATTTTTTTTTTAGGGGTGCCTTCTGCTAAATGCCACTGTCTCTCTCCACCCTTATCACCCAGTAAGCACAGAAAGGGGATGATATACTGAGAGGAAGGGGCAGGGGGCGGCTTGCCTCAGGCTCCCACCAAGGAAGGGCCCCCTGCCTCAGCTTCTGATTCTGTACCTTCCAGGGAGCCAAACCGAGAGTAGGGTTACCAGCTCCCAAAGCGTGGAAAAGAGGATGGGGAAGCACAAAAAGGAGGACAGTGGAAGACGCATGGAGACAACGTAGCATTAATGTAATATTTGTCGGTTTTTAGGGGGCCCTGGAATGCTTGCCCCTAAAAATGGGGTGTTCCGCAGTGTTCCAGCATACTTTGACACCTGTAAGTAAAAAGTCAGACATACATGTATTTTTAAAATGCCTGCCGGACGGAGGATGTGAAGGTAAAAAGAAGGACATGTCTTTCTTCTGCCTGACGTTGGTAACCGTAGGCTTGGTTAGGGTTGTGTAAGAAAAATTATATGTAATCTCTTCTGTAGGACAGTGAGAAAGGTGCTGAAGTGTAGGCCTCGTTGGAGCCGTGGGTTGCTATGGTAGTGGGGTCGTTTCTCTGGCAAGTCATGTATCTAAGTTTCTTTAACAAGCGGCCTAGAGTTGATAGTTAAAGTGTGTTATCTCCCCTTTCTCCTGCTTTTTCTCCTGACCATCTGGACAAGGAATGTAAGCTAGACTGTCCTGTCTTTGTTCTAACTGAAAAGGGAGTATTGCCTCCTATCTCCTGCTCACCCTTCTTGGCACCACAGCCTCACAAGAATGTAAGGTCAGCATCTCTAGGCAGAAATTAATGAGTTTGCAGGTACTGCGGCTGCCCAGGATAATGCAAATGATGTCAACAGTAAACAGAGGCGGGGATAATTATATGCATTCTTTAATCATTAATATGTATTTAATAATGTTAATGTAACCATATAAGGGTCTCTAAAACATTGTCAATCATGTAAGCATTATCATAGCATTATCATACTGTACTGGATAAAAGTGTTGTGATGCTGCCCCTCGGGGCTCTCTCTTGCACTCGAGTTGTTGGGGAGGCCTGCTCAGAGGGGCTAGCACTTCTTTGCTGCCCTCTGATGCAGTTCCTTTTGTTATTCAGCTGAATAATAAATCCTGAACCACACCTCGTTCTCTGCTAATTTGAGTCTCAGCTGGGAACGGGCCTTCATCACTGGGGAGGTTCGGTGGTCTCTCTTTCCAGGTTGAGAGCCCTGATTAATTTGTCCCCCACAGTTGCGGTTGCTGGATACCAAAGCATGGAAAGGAGGAGAGGGAAGTATGAAAAGCAGAACATTGGGGAACATGGAGAAAATGTAGCATTCATGTAACTCATTACCAATGTTCCCTCTAATTACTCGTAAACTGTGTGCGCAAACAATTTCTTTGTGTGCACAAAAGCATTTCTTCATGAGCACCAATATTAGCACTACTGAATTTTTTCGTGCGCACTTTATTTTGTTGCGTGTGCAGGTTTCATGACCTGTGTGCGCATGCACACACGCACAGCTTAGAGAGAACAGTGCTCATTACCATATTATGTCATAGAAAATGGGTAATGATTAATAAATACATGCCCCCCAAACATCTGTCCCACCACCCCAGCTACTGCCCCCCAAACGCCTGCTCCCTATCAGATCCCTCTTTCCCCATGTCCCCACTCCAGCCCTCCTAATCCCCCACACTCCAGCTCTCCATTTTCACCCCCTCTACACCTCGCAGCCCACCATCCCAACCCCTGCTTCCCACCCCACCCCTGGCACCCTTTCCCCAGCTATCTGACTGTCCCCAAACCCCTCCCCAGGCTCACTTGCCACTGGGGCAGGGAAGGCACCCACGGGGACTCAGAGCTGTGTTGGGGGGCTACAGCTATGTCACCAGCCGTCTGACTGGCAAGAGGGGACACGCTGCTTGGGCCCAGTAGGGGCAGGGCCTCCCCGGGTGCTGAAAAAGGAAGGGAGGGGTGACTGGGCTTGCTCCAGCCCGCAGCCCCTTGAGCCAGCCTGGGGGCTGGAGATGCACTGGAACTCTGCGTTCTGGTGCATTATTCTATTTTTAGGGGGCCCCAGAACGCTTCTGGCATTCTTTAACCCCTGTAAGTAAAAAGCCAGACAAAATCATGGATTTTTAAAATGCCTGCCAGACAGAGGACATGAAGGCAAAAAGGAGAATGTTCTCCTTTTGCCCGACGTCTGGTAACCCTAGGGTTGGCAATTGGGAAGGTGGCCAGAGTGAGCTGAGATAGGAGGAGACCTGGGGATGGACAGAGGTGGTATGAGTTGTATGTATGGAACAGTGAGGGAGCCCCTCAGATCAGATCTGTCCCAGGCCCCCTAAGTCCTCGGCGGGGGGGCTCAAGAGGAGAGTAGTGAGATGATTCTTTGGAACACATCTAACTGGTAACGTTTATTTTCCATAAAAGGAGTGGGGGGAAGAGAGAGAAACCCTTAGATTTCTTCTCCTCCCAGGTACCTTTCAGCTTAGGCTATATCTATACTGATGGTGGCAAAATTGCTGTCGTCAGCCCAGGGTTCCAGGAGCACTTAGCAGCATAGAGACAGAAACACCACCAGAACCACGGCCAGGGATGTTCTATCTACTACCCAAAATCCATAAAAAAGGAAACCCTGGACGCCCCATCATCTCAGGCATTGGCACTCTTACTGCCGGCCTATCTGGCTATGTGGACTCCCTCCTCAGACCCTATGTTATCAACATCCCCAGCTATCTTCAAGACACCACGGACTTCCTGAGGAAAATACAGTCCATTGGAGAACTTCCTGAAAACACCATTCTGGCCACTATGGATGTAGAAGCTCTTTACACCAACATCCCACACAAGGATGGATTACAAGCTATTAGAAGAACCATCCCAGATGATGACAAAGCGCAGCTCGTGACTGAACTTTGCGACTTGGTACTCACCCACAACCACTTCAGATTTGAGGATCATTTATATCTCCAAATCAGTGGCACTGCTATGGGCACGTGCATGGCCCCACAATATGCCAACATCTTTATGGGCGACTTAGAAAAACGTTTCCTCAAGTCTCATCCAAAGACACCTCTTCTTTACCTGCGCTACACTGATGACATCTTTATCATCTGGACACACGGCAGGGATGCTCTTGAAGATTTTCACAGAGATTTCAATAATTTCCACGACACCATCAAATTGAGCCTGGAACACTCCACACAGGAGATCCACTTTCTTGACACTACAGTACAAATCAGGGATAGACATATCACCACCACCCTATACCGAAAACCTACTGATCGGTATAGTTACCTACATCCTTCGAGCTTCCATCCTAAACACACCACACGATCCATTGTCTACAGCCAAGCCCTAAG
>ML681994.1:13607260-13621964 GCA_007922195.1 Podocnemis expansa | reverse complement strand
TTCGAAATAAGGTGTTGTTTCGAAACAAGTTGTTTCGACACAACTTGTTTCGAAATAACCCTGTGCGTGTGAACACAGCCTTGTGCTTTCACTCCTAAGTCTGGAAATAGGTGGAGCTTCCATGAGATGCTGGTGGACATTTCAGCTGTGTTTTCTAACCCATCAGAGGCATCTGACAGAGCTTATGATGAAGTAGACAGATGAGGAGAAGGACTCAAATGTGACGTTCAAACTGGCTGATGCTCATAACATTTCCTATAGCTGCTGATGCCTCCTATGGAGACTTGCAATTCTGGAGCAGGGTCACAGATGAAGAGTGATGGGACCAATTAACATCATGAAGATTTGAACTGACCCACAGTGAGTCCAGAACTTTGGCATGAAGAAAACTACATCTCGAGCTCTTTGAGCAGTTTGTCCCATTCTTCCAGCATAAAGAGAAAAGCCATCCCTTACTGGTCACTATCCTGGTCCAGAAGCAGGTTGCTATACCTTCTGGAAGATGGCTACCCCAGACTGCTGCAAGTCCATTGCCAATTAGTTTGATGCTGGAAGGCTGACTGAGGGGGAGCTAAAGTGGTGGTGGTGATTTCTGCTGCAACTAGGCATGTGGTTTACCCCTAGGCAGTGGACATAAAAGACTTTCCTGAAGTAGTTTCTGGCTTTGATAGAACGGTGTTTCCAAACTACCAAGGCAATTGATAGGACTCATGTGCCCATCGTTTCCCTTCTCAAGGAGCACATGAGTACATAAACTGCTAAGGGGTACTGTGATGGTGCCCTACTGCAATCTGGTCTGACTTACCACTCTGCCTCCCCGCTCGCCCAGTCCTGCACTCCGACTAGCCCTGCATTGCTAGGTGGACTTCCACTCCTGAGTCAGTTCACACCAGCCTCCTGCATGTAATTGGTCCTAGGAAGTGGACTCACCAGCGAACACCCCCAGATGCCACACCAAGAACTTCCATCCTGCAGGATCAGGGCCCTTCCCAGATCACTACAGGCTCATATACACTGGTCCATCAGTTTAACAAGGGAAACTGATATGCAGTCAGCACTTGCTCCCAGATTAGTCCATGCCCATTCATACTTTCTCAGATCCACACAGCTTCAAATAAACCAGACACTAGTTTATTAAAATAAGATTTTAAGTGAGTATATAGCAATTCAATATACAATTGATTAATCAATCAGCCAGCACAAGCAAATAGAAGATAAGAGGCATTCTAAGCTGAAGCTTACTGTCGTGGTCCGTTTCTATCTTACCCACATCTGGCTGGTGGTGGTTTTGCAGCTTGGCCCTTCTGTCCATGTGGTTGGGCTCAATCTTTTGGAGTTGTTTAAAGATGGAGTTTCCCTGCCAAAAAGCCTCAAACAGTCCAAATTCCAAAAAGGCAGCTGCATTAGTCTAGTTCAGTTAAACACAGAGTCCTGTGGTACTCTCCAAAGTGTCTCTTTTTCCCTTTTTCCCCCTCTGCTGCTTCTTACTGGTTAGGTGACTTTTCCCTCTCTGGTCAAAACCCATAGTTTGCATAGCATTTCTGATGCATCCCTTCTGTCTACATGCTAACAGAAAGGTCTGATTGTCTCCTTCCCCTGAGCCATGTGAAACACATGGGAACATGTTTCGCAGCTGTACAGGAAGTGGAAGCTTGGACAGATGACTAAGGAGGCATATAAATGTAAGGCAAGCTTAGAAGCTGTGCTTAACAGCTTCTGAACTGAAGGGGGGGGGCAACTAATCTGCATGGGTCCTGTATTAGCATGGATACAAAGAGCACAATTAGCTGATTAGCATTCTGGGTGTACTGGGTGCAAAGCATAGTGGATAATAGTATTTGGGGTTAGTTTGCTCACAAATCTATCAATATCTGTAATTCTACTAAAGGGAAATATGAAATACTGTCCTTGTGTGAACTGCCACTCTCTGTTAGCTTCAAATCTGTCTGGGTTAGTTAAAGGGTAAAAGCCACCCTTAGAAAAAGATTTGTAAGAGAGGCTCCTGCATGTTTCAGCCTGAAGGGGATGAGAACAGAAGTGGACGATTTGCACTGCTTGAATGCTTCGGGCAGTTGCCTCCCTTCCTATTGCCTCTTCTGTTCTTTGTTATGAAAATAGCTTATTTATAGCTGCTAAAGACTAAGAAAGCTGACTATCACTGAGCTCAGTGGGGAATCCTTCTCTCTCTGAGCTGAAAAGGAGCAGCGATGGGGTGACCAGCAAGTGGAGCTGGTGAGAGTGGCCAGCGGTGAGCTGGGTGGCACGAGGGACTGGAGGGCCGCGCTGGTGGACAGTGGATGGAGCCAGCGGATGGCGAGAGCAGCCAGTGGCGAGCTGGGCAACACAAGGGACTGGAGCGCAGTGCTGGTGGACAGTGGGCAGAGCCAGCAGACAGTGAGAGTGGCCAGCAGCGAGCTGCGAGACACATGGGACCGGAGGGCATTGCCGGCAGACAGTGGGCAGAGCCTAGAAACCTGTTCTAGGGGATGGAGTGAGGGACCAGTAGATGGCGTCAATGGACAGCTGGCGTGAAAGACACTCCCTACATACCTTAGGGTTGGTTGGGAGACTAGTTAGCACTGATTCTCCAGATCAGTGCCAGTTTTGCCATTAAGTTTGTATGTTCTGTTTTGTGGTGTGGGTTATTGAGAACTTCACTCAATACTAAGTTTCCTAGATTAGTGCTGATCTCTGTTGTTTGGCCTTTTTGCATTTTCGTTTTACTACTATTAAAAGTTCCATTTACTACACTCAGACTCGTGCTTGCGAGTGGGGAAGCCTTAGGCCTTTGGGGTGCCCAGGGAACAGTGCAGGATTCCCTGAAATCTGGGTGGGGGCTTGAGCCAGTTGGTGGTGTTGCATCAGTGAGAAGCCCCTAGATATAGAACCCAGCCCTTGCCCTGCCAGCCTGCTCTGGCAGAAGGGTTACATAAAGATATTGCTCGTACCTGCAGGGATAAAATCAGAAAGGCCAAAGGACAATTGGAGTTGCAGCTAGCAAGGGATGTGAAAGATAACAGGAAGGGGTTCTACAAGTATGTCAGTAATAAGAAGAGGATCAAGGATGGTGTAGGTTCTTTACTGAATAGGGCAGGTATCCTCATGGCAGAGGATGAGGAAAAAGGCGAAGGGCTCAATGCTTTTTTTACTTCAGTTTTCACAGGCAGGGCCAGCTCCCAGCCCACTACACTGTGTATGGCAGATTGAAGAGAAGCAGAGAGGCCCTTGGTGACGGAAGGTCAGGTTGGAGATTACATAAAGAAGCGGGATGTGCACAAGTCCATGGGGCCGGACGAATTGCATCCGAGGGTGCTGAGAGAGTTGGCCGATGAGATAGCAGTACCTCATCGCCTTCTATGATGAGATGACTGGATTTCTGAATGCGGGAAGAACCGTTAATGTGATACACCTCGACTTTAGCAAGGCTTTTTATATGGTGTCCCACAGCATTCTCGTCGGCAAGTTAAGGAAGTATGGGTTGGATATGTGGACTGTAAGGTGGATAGAGAACTGGCTAGATCAACGGTTTCAGCATGTAGGAATCTATGGTTCCGTCTCTAGTTGGCAACCAATAACGAGTGGTGTGCCCCAGGGGTTGGTCCTGGGGCCAATTCTGTTCAACATTTTCATTAATGATTTGGATGATGGGATAGATTGCATCCTCAGTAAGTTTGTGGATGACACCATGCTGGGTGGAACGGTAGACACGCTGGGGGGCAGGGACAGGATTCAGGGAGACATTGACAAATTGAAGCAGTGGGCCTATAGAAATCTCATGAAGTTCAACGAGGACAAGTGCAGAGTCCTGCACTTGGGATGGAAAAACCCCATGCACTGCTACAGGCTGGGGAGCGATCAGCTAAGTAGCAGCACTGGAGAAAAGGACCTGGGGGTCATGGTGGATGGGAAGCTGGATAGGAGTCAGCAGTCTGCACTTGCTGCCAAAAAGGCCAATGGCATACTGGGCTGCATCAGAAGAAGTGTTGCCAGCAGATTGAGGGATGTGATCATTCCCCTCTATTCTGCACTGGTGAGGCCACATCTGGCATACTGTGTCCAGTTTTGGTCTCCCCACTACAAAAAGGACATGGACAAATTTAGAGAGAGTCCAGCGGAGGGCAATAAAAACGATCAAGGGGCTGGAGCACAAGCCCTATGAAGAAAGACTGGAGGAACTAGGCTTATTTAGCCTGCAGAAGAGAAGACTGAGAGGGGATTTGATAGCAACCTTCAGCTACTTGAAGGGATGCTCCAAGGAGGATGGAGCTCAGCCGTTCTCAGTAGTAACAGGGGACAGAACAAGGAGCAATGGTTTCAAGTTACAGCTGGGGAGGTCGAGGCTGGATATTAGGAAAAACTTTCTTACTTGGCGAGTGGTGAAGCATTGGAATGGGCTACGTAGGGAGGTGGTGGAATCTCTGTCTTGAGATGTTTAAGGCCTGACTGGACAAAACCCTGGCTGGGATAATTTAGTGGGAGTGGTCTTGCTTTTTTGGCAGGGGGTTGGACTAGATGACCTCAGGAGGTCTCTTCCAACCATATGATTCTATGATACTACAGGAAACGCTACCATAACAGTAACTTAGAGTGTATTATGAGCATTCAGAAAAGACCTTGCATAACCTATTTTGCATTAAACCACATAATTACTTTGCAAAGGTGAACAGTAAATTTACACAGATCACATCCTAGAGGTGCAGGGGTGGATAGGTACATAAGCTCCACTATTCTGCAGCTCACTGTGGATCACAAAGGGTGATTTACGAATGTCAATGTAAGTTGGATTGGAAAGTTCATGACAGCAGAAATTTTTCCCATTGCAGTTTATATTTATGGACAGGCTGGCACACGGTTTCCACCAAATGACATTCTCATAAACACAGTTACTATCCCTATGGCTATGTCTAGACTAGCAAATTAGTTCAAATTAATTTGAACTAATTTGAGCACTGTCTCCACTAGGGTTTTTACTTCAAGTTTTTTAGGTCGAACGGTTAGTTTGAAGTAACCACTTATTTTGAACTAATTTGCATATTTATTTAGCAGTAGCCCAATGGAGATGTGCTAGTTTGAAATAAGTTCTAACTAGCAGTTAGTTGGAACTAAGCGCAGTTTTTTATTTCAACCTAACTTTTAGTTTGAACTAACTGCACTTTTTTAGTTCAAACTAAAAAGTTCTAATTAAAAAAGTGTGGCTAGTTTGAACTCCACATTACTGTGACTTGCTGTGCACTTCACCGTCTTTGTGAAGCCAGAAGTGAGCCACTTTCATGGGGGCTATCCAGACAGGGAGTTTTCCAGGCTGTTTCGCAACTGAATTACAGCATATCACATGGGACTTGGGCTGCAGTGTGGGTGACAGAGCAGGAGCCAGCACTCCTGGGGTCATTAGTGATATCAGCCTTTTTAACAGTTCCTTCTGTTGAGCTCTGAGGTCCTCTTTAACTGTCATTCCTGTTCCAGGAACTGCAAAGCATGTGCCTGCTCGCACACTGAAAACCTGCCCTCAAACTGCCACCACCCTGAGTATTTCCTCTTGACTCTGACCAGGACTTCCCTCTAGCCACAAGTCCCTCAGTCTTTGGTACTGGACTTGTATAAGTTCATTATGAAATTGCTTCCTTTTAGGATGGTTTGTGGAGTTGCATTGACCCAGGCTTCTGCTGCAACATGGGTGAGCTGTGAAAATATTGCAGCCAGTAGCAGTCAAGGGACCTGGAACGGGACAAGAAACAGCCAGCCATTTTCTCAAAAGGCTCAGTACAGGAGCACATTAAAAATCCTTTTGAAATTTCAAGGATATAAAGTGTTACTTTTTTGAAACTGACAAGGAGTCTGGTGGCACTTTTAAAGACTAGCAAATTTATTGATCACATGAGCTTTTGTGGGAGAAACTCCTACTTCATCAGGTGCTTTGAAGATGGGGGAGCTTACAGAATAGGAGAAGATAGATGCAGGGAAGTGCAAGTCATAGGATCAGGTCAGATTGTAACAGCAAATCAAAGCTTTGGGGTCAGATAGGGTCAGTCTGGTGCCATCTAAAATTGGGTGCCTGGGTCTTTGCCCTGTTCATCCCACCCTAATTACGGTGTTGGTGCAGGTGTGCAAACAAACTGGCAACACTAAGGATAAGTTTATTTATGATTATGTATATAGCATCAAAAATAGGCTTCTATTTATAGAAGAAGCAAAGTTGCTATCACAAGAGTTTATAGTCTAAATAGACAACATCACAACAAAGGAGTTGGGAATGCATGTAGCGTAAAACAGCAGTTCTGAACTTCTGTGCCACAACACAAAAGCATGTTGTGGCACAGCAGCTGAGTGTGTCGCATGAAATCAGCCTGCTACCAAAAGTCCCCCATCTGCCAAGGAGAGCTGTGGCAGCAGGCTGGTTTCATGCTGCTGCTGGCCCTTTAACATCTGCTAGTGAAAGCTCAATCTGCTGCAGCTTTCAGGCAGTGAGGGTGCTCTGCAGAAAGTGCCCAGGCCTGCTCTGTTTAGTAGTGTGGGGGGGGGGGGCTGCTCTTTGAGCCTCCCACCACCAAAACTGCCTGCTGAGGCAGAATTTCTTCAGTAGTGGGGGCCACTCTAACTTGACAAAAATGCTGGCATCAGGCAGGAACTTTGGTGGCTGGGACGTCTCGGCAGTGGGGGGCTCTGTAATTGAGGGGCATCATTGTGTCACACACTGCGGGTTGCCCTCCCAGCCATGTCATAAGGCTGAAGGAGTTGAGAACCACTGGTGTAGAAGATAAAAGTGGAATCCTGGCCCCATTGAAGTTAATGGGAGCTGTACCATTGACTTCAATGGAGCCAAGATTTCAACCACAGACTTTTAGGCCACAAAAAGACTGTTACAACATTCACTCTGATCTCCTCCACTGCACAGACATAGACAGTCTGGATAGTTTCAATAGTGTTTGTAACAAATGCCGTTTTTGCAAACTCAGGTAATGAATAATGAGGATGGGTCTGAGGGCAGCTGTGGATGGTTAGAAGAGAAATGTTTGCTGGGAGTTTTCAAGAGGGACTTGAAGACTATTCCAGGGGTGAGGAGCAGTGTGAGAAAAGGTGTGAAAATGTGAGTGGGAGAACGCAATTAACTATTTGGTGAGATTGATGAAGTGGGAGAGAGAAGAGCACAAACAGAAGTTTAGTAAAATCAGGAGCTGAGAAATAGGCATTGGTGGCAATTTTCCAGACATTGTAAGTGAAGACAAAGGATTTGAAGTTGATGTGAAGCCAGTGGAGGGACTTGAGAAGACTGTGTAAGTGTTAGCAGTGGTTTTCAAACTTTTTTCCTTGGGACCCAGTTGAAAAAAATCATTTATGCCCGCAACCTAACAATTACATCTTTGAGTAATTCATTGCAGTCTTTTGGCAGTGGCAGCAAGGGGTGCTGCAACACAGAGCTTGAGGGTCTGCAACCCTCAGTTTGACAACCACTGTGCAGGGGCGTCGCTGGGGCAGGGAGGGAACTGAGGCACGGGCCCAGGCCCCGCCCCCTGGCAAGGATAGAGCCAGGTGGGGCCGCACCGCCACAGGCAGCTAGGCCGCAGCTGGGCCAGGCCAGAAGCAGCCACAGGAGGCCTGGCCCCAGATCCCCAGCCAGGGATCCGGTGCCTGGCCACCTGCGGCCGCGGAGGCCCCATCCGCGGCCGGGGATCTGGGGGCCTGGCCTCCTGCAGCGGCGCAAGGCCTGGCCTCCTGCGGCTGCTTCTGGCTGGGCCCAGCCGTGGCCTAGCCACCCACGGTGGTGCAACCCTGCCTGACCCTATCCCTGTCAGGGGGTGGGGCCACCAGGCGGCCAGCTGGGCCCCGGATCCCCGGCTGGGGATGGGGCTGCCGTGGCTGCGGGCGGCTGGCCAGGCCCCGGATCCCTGGCCCAATTGGGCCACTATGTTAACCAATAAAACTGATAACTGAAATTATTCTCCCTTTCTAATTGGAGATACACTGTGCAGTCATAGTGTTTGACAATGTGTTGCTCAAAGTCCTAGCATATTACTTTATCAACTTTATTCTTAATCAGCTTAACTTGAAGGACATATATTGGACCGTGATTTGCAAAAGATTGGTTACTTCTAACAGTAATTTCTCTGTGCTGATCTGAAATAAGTACATTTTAAATCTAGAAAAAGCAAAAAGTTGAAAACAATATTTATTAGTGGCAATCTGTTTTGTAATGATTGTGAGTAGATGGGTCACCTTATACTTAGAAAATGAGTGGACAGAGACTAAGATTGGTGTTTTTACTTGTTACAAGATTTTTCTGAAATTTTGTCTCAGTAATCTAAGGCTTCTTAATTTTATTTTCTACTCTGAGAAAAAGCTTTCATTGGCTAGCTGACTTTTTTATATTTCAAAATAAACTACATTTTCCTCTTTGGAGAACTAATGGATTGCAGAATTGTGACGAAATATTGTTTATGTACTTTCTGCATTAATAAAATTGAAATCTGACATTGTTTTGGCCCATCATGAATGAAGTAGCAGCACTTATCCAGGCTCTTGGTGCAGTGTTGAAGAACAGAGTCATACTCTTTCACTGAAACAAGAACAAAGTGATGAAATACTAAAACCCCAAGTTTAGGCTGTGATCCTGAAAACTTTTGTGCATGCGAGCAACTTTATGGGCATAAGTAATTCCATTGAACTAATTGCTGAGTACTCACATTATTTATATGCCTGTTTGCAGCATATATAAGTGGTCTTAGCCACAGGGCAGGGCAGGCAAGTGCCTCAGACCCTGCACTGAGGAAGGGCCCCTGCACCAGGGCAGGACCCATGCCAGCTGGCAGCCAGCCAGGGCAGGAGCAACTGGGCCAGGAGCCACAGTGCTCACAGCTCCAGGAAGACAAGCAAGGTGAGTCGGGGGGTCAGGGGAGGAGGGAGGCTGGAGGACTGGCAGCGGATCTGATAGCGGGGCCTGAATGGAGGAGGCAGGGACCCTGCAAGGCTATGGGGAGAGGCTTGGACTGGGGGAAGGGCAGGGGTGTGATGGGGAGATTGGCAACTGGAGGGGCCAATGGGAGGACCCAAGGTAGGAGGCGGAGGCCCTGTGAGGCCGGGGGAGGGGGGGAGCCAAGGTGGGATCGCGTCCTTGACTTGCTCAGGGCTCCAGATTCATTAAGACCACTCCTGGCAGCATATTGACTTGTCGGGAATCAAGAAGATTAAAAGGAAATAATGTAATACAAGCTAAGGGCATGGTTACACTAAAGAGTTTACTGTAATTCAGGGGTCTCAAACTCAAATCACCATGAGGGCCACATGAGGACTAGTACGTTAGCCCAAGGGCTGCACCACTGAAACCTGTTCATACAATGAGCTGGCAAATATCAGTAATGATTGTGTCATTGCAGGCCGCAGGAAATAGCTTTAGGGGCCGCAGGTAGCCTGCGGGCTGCATGTTTGAGACCCCTGCTGTAATTGGAGGTTCTAAGCTGACTGGAGAGAGCACTTAACTTAACCAATCCCCGTGAGTAGCAGAAGCTATGTACATCTGTGGGAAGCTCTCCCACTGACAGCAATGTATACATTGGTGCTTATGTCAGTGTAACATATCACTGAGCGGCATGGGTGTTGCTGCTATTGGGCCTGCAGAGCAACGGGCCCCGCATCTCCCTGGTAGTGCCCTGGATCTAGCTCTGGCCATCTGTTGCTGACTGGCAGCAGCATGAGCTAGATCCAGGCCGGGGCTGCCTTACACGTCTGACTAGCAGCACAGCAACAAGAGCCAGATCTGACTCTGAAGCCCCCTGGCGCTTGCTGGCAGTGGCAGGGACTAGATCAGGCCCACCTGGGCCTTCTGCCGCTTGCCGGCAGCAGCAGGGGCCTGCTTCAGCTCTGGGCAGCTTCCTGCACTGGCTGGGGCCAAATCGGGCTCTGGAGCCAAATTGGGCCCAAGGGCAGGAAAGGGGGAGGGGGCCCGACCCTTTTTGGGGGCACCAAACACTCATGCTCAGCGGTGTGATTTACTCACACCCCTCAGCAACATAAACTATGCTGACATAAGCTCTAGTGTAGGTATAGATTCAAAGATGTGAGAGACTTTGCTCTGCAGTGTTCTTCACTGAGCTATGCCCATATGTTCTCTTCAACAGCTCCAGTAACATGATTTCTTCTGTTTGGAACACAGTGTCTGGAACAGCAGTCTGTAACGCAGCAGATGTTTAAAACAGCCCATATTATAGTTCCTTAGGTATTTATTGTACTTGGTAGTAAGGGACAACATACTTTTATGAGACGTGACACTGAGCTTTGCTTTATGTTGTGAGTTGTATTGTGAGTTTCATTGTTTGCTTAATGACTGTTGAAAGCTGCAAAAGATAATGAAGAGACATAGTCTGCCCTTAAATATTTTTTCAAGTCATGCCTTTCTTTTTTCAGCATTAAGATACTGAAATCTACAGTACCATATTTTGGATCATGTCTTTGTTTTGTTGTATTGTGTTTTAGTCAGGATGGATTAGACTATTGATGATGTGGCAGTATATAAACCCCTGCCCTCAGATTCTAAAGTAACAGAATATGACTAATGTATTCAGGCCCATCCCTGGGGGGGGGGTAGGCGAGAGGGGCTTCATGGCTGTGCTGTCCCCCGTCCCTTCCCAACTGCCTTTGGTGTGGAGCCGAAGGCAGCGGGTAAGAGAGGGAGGGAGGTGGGAGCATGCAGATCTGACCTCTACTCCACGCCACCCCACTGCCAGGGCAGGGAACAGACAGCCCAGGGGCTGAGTGGGCCAGCCCACAGGCTGGGCTTTGCTCTCCCACCCCTCCCCTGGGCCGTCTGTTCCTCCATAGGGGCAGGGTGAGAGAGCAGAGTCGTTCCTGTGGGCTGGCCTGCTCCGCCACAGGGAGGGGGTGTGGGGGCTCCCCCACAGGCCAGTGCCCCAGGCCCTACACCCCCTAGGGATGACTCAGTGTTCTTGGCCTATCTGTTTAAAATATATTAAAATCAATTCATAATAGGGTATTTAGCAAAATAAACCAGATCAAAGTTAATCTCCTCTGTGATCTTTTATTCCATTCATAACCTTGTCTGAACTGATCATACTGTGATTATGTACTTTCTTGGCTGCTTAACCTCATCTTTTGCCTGTCATTTAGGTGATTTTAATTTGCATGCCTCGGTTTCCCCTTCACTGAAATGGGTATAATGGTAATTAACCCTCTGTCAGGAATAAGGGTTTACACCTGCACCTGGGATGAGGTAGCTAGCTGTAGTTGAAATCCTTAATCTGCCTGATTGCCTGAATGATACTGCTAGAATTGCCTTTAAACCCAACAGAAGGCTTTGCTTAGTGACTGTTGAATGCTTATGCCTACAACTGTGCTTACTCAAGTGTTTGCCTTGTTCCTGCCTGGGTGAGTTCCTGATTCTGGCTCTGCTACTTGTACCTAGGCTCTGATCACTGGACATGACTGTTCACACCTTGGTCCATGACACCCGGGGGCGGTCTTAGTGAATCCAGGGCTCTGGGCAGAAGTCAAGGACACCCTCCCCCCATGTGTCCTTGGCTTTTGATCCCCCCCACCCTTGCCACCAGCCCCCTGCTTACCCCTTGGCCCTGCCCCTGTGAGCGGGCCCCCTCCCAGCGTAGGGCCCAGGCAGATGCCCAGGTTGCCCCATGGCTAAGACTGCTTATGATGATACCCTCCTTTGTGAACTGTTTTTGATATCTACAGTGAAAAGTGCAATCTAACAATTAAATATTAAGTTGTAAGTCTCTCAAGTAGATTGATTCTAGTGGGATCAGTTTGTAACTGGTTGATCTTTGCTTTCTATTTCTTTATGGTTTATGCCTATAGCTATTTCCTTAAGTAATTTTTTTATCAGAACTTGCATTTTAAATTTCTCCATTGTGTTAAATATTTATGGACCCTTAAACCATACATAAATTGACTCTGCAAATACGAACACATCTCCTTGTGTTCATGTTCATTAATATTTTAGAAATATCTCATCAAATACTGTACAGTGGTGCCCTTTGGGCTGAAAAAGATAGTAATTTCTATTCAGATAATAACAATGCATGCTTATACCTCAAGATGAATCAAGTCCAATCTGTGTTGTTAGGACCAAAATAAAGAATTAGTTAGCTTAAGTTTAGTCAAGAAAATAAAAAAAAATTTAATAGTTTGTGGCTAGTAAGGAGAAGCACCCAGTCAGCAAGTAAAAGAAAGCCATTAGAGTAATAATAATATTGTCATGTGGGAAGGATGTGTGGTTCCAAAAGTAATTAATAAAGTGCTGCAGTTACAAGATAAACTGCCTTAAAAGAAACAAGACCAAACTTTCCCACTTTTGTTGGTAAACAAAGCATAGAGGAGAAGATTAGAAAGGAAAGCCTCTGAGGAAGGAAAGTAGCAAGAATTAACTGCTTCAAACTGGGTTTTTGGTGAAGTTAGCAAGTTAGCTGAAGGACAGAAGGAGAGCATTGAATCTGAAGGTTCTTTGCCAGACCACACTCCGGATCATGCTGGGTAGAGAATGCAAAAATGAGATGGTCATCTCTAGGTCTGGACTATTTGTAAGTATAATGATCAAATGCTTATATTTTCTTACTGTATTGGGAGTAGTGCTTATTTTTAGTCTATTAGACATGTTTAGTGCAATTGCATAAAAAACCACTTGACCTTTGGTTTGAATAAAGAAATGTATTGTTAAATTGAAGCTTGGTGATTTCCCATATTAATTTCAAAAGTTATTAATTCTAACCTATATAATAAGTACTACTACGTTGAAGGACCTGGTTACAGCACAGAAGTACTCTGGTGTCATTAAAACAGTTGCTTTCCCTCACATCTTATAATATAAACATTTTCTAGTGCTCAGTGGTAAAGCTGGCTTGCTCAGTCCTAAAATGATCTTGCAGTGGTGATGTCATCACCATGGTAACTCTCAATTGCATGTTGAACACCATTGTTTGGAGCTTACAGGAAGGGCAGAGCTAAACAGTTTATTCAGAGGTTGACCTGAGGCCACAATGCTTGGCTATGAACTTGGAGAAATACTCAAAGGAGGAATATTGTATACAGACTTTACTCTCAGAACTCCTCCAGTTAGTTGAAAGTAGTTTGTGCAAGGCCTTGAAAGCCCAAGAACGGAATAACTGGAAAACATAATGTACTAAAAACACAAATATCTCTAAGTGCTGATGGACTGGGAGAATGTCTGTTAGAGCTGGACAGACTATTGAGATAAGGTTTGCATATTTTGCTTATCTGAAATTGGTATCTATTGAATCTAAACTTTTTTTTTCTGCTATGCCTATGCTAATATTTAAGCACTGACTAGCTGGAGGGTATTTAGACTCTAGTGTTCACACACAGGGGGGTTATTTCGATACGGTTGTTTTGAGACAACTTGTATCGAAACAACGCCTTATTTTGAAATAACAATTCGAATTAACAGTTTGTTAATTCGAATTAAGGAAAAAAGCTCGAAGCAAAATAGCAGGTTCAGGGAACAGTTATTTCTAAACAAGTCACCGTTGTTTCGAAACAACATGTTCGCACAGCGTTGTTTCGTCCCCGCATGGGGTTTAAGTTGTTTCGAAACAACGCCGTTGTTTCGAAACAATGGGGCCCGTTGTTTCAAAACAACTGTGCGTCGTGTGAACAGCCTAAATCTTATTTTGAAACAACCTCTGTTGTTTCAAAATAAGAGGGCTGTGTGAACACAGCCTATATGTTAGGCTAGTTTTTCAGCTGCACCCAGGTTTCTGAGTTCATCTTAGACAGAAATTGCAAAGGAACCAGTTACAACAGCATGGATCCTGGGGCTGGATTGATGACAACCTTGCCCCTATTTTAATTTAGAGCAGCACAGGAACTGCAGTAAATTGGTAACAGTCCCAAGGAACTGTCCATCATTTGGAGACTGCCAAACTACGGTGTGCCGTGGCCAATGCTTTCTACTCCTAGCCTGGGGTGGGGAAGGTAGTGTGCACAAATCACATGGCTACCAGAGTTAACACCGGCCCCACCCCAAGCTGAGGGGGGCTGGTGGCTTCCATTCAGGCACAGCACAGGGGCTGAGTAGCAGCCAGAAATTAATCTGTCCCATTACTCATTTATAAATGCTGAGCTGATATAAAACAATCTGTTCTGATTTCTCTTGAGAAGAGAGTTGCTCAAAAATAGATTAAAGAAAGGGATTTTATTTGTTTGTTTTTGATTGTATGCTGTGCAGAGAAGTTCAGGAAGGGCATTTACACTGGATGCGTACATTTTAACTTCTGTGCTTTTTCTGTGGCTCCCCAGAAGACTGAAGAAATAGTGGGATTATGATATAACAGGAAATGAGAGATGGGGACCTGAACTGTTGATGGAGGGAGAGGAATTGGTAGGGATTTTAGTTTAACTGTTCAAAACCTTGTATTCTGCTAAAATCATTTTAAACCAAACCCCTGAGGATCTTTGTTAAAGAGTTAGCATAGCTGCCCTTTAAACTGAGGCTTGAGAGACCAGTCTCACTCCAGATCTCGAATACAATAAGAAGTCCAACAAAACCAGTGAAATGAATTTTGTTTTATTTAAATGGTAAGTAGAAAATACTTTTTAGGCTGCTTTGGACACCTCAAAGAAGACTGGAAAAAAATGCACCACAATTGGTTTTTCTTTGCATGTTCTCTTTAAAATTCCTTCACTTTATCATGCTTCTCCCACCTTTAACCTTCCTTTAATCAATCAA
>ML681994.1:13589965-13606860 GCA_007922195.1 Podocnemis expansa | reverse complement strand
GATCCATTGAAGCCATCATAAGCAGGAATACAATGTAGCTTTAGCCATTAGCAAGGGATTTCTTTTAAAGCAGAGTTATGGCCAAACCTGTTTATGGGTCAAATGCCTCTGGCCAAAAAGGCAAAGCCTGCTCACCACACACCTCAACCTGAACCAGAAGAGCAGGATTTCATCCACATTTTCTTCCTTGTTCCCAACTTCTTATCAAATGGGAGCTGTGAGCTGAGCCATAACTATGGTGGAGCCAATGGGGCTTTGCCCCAGGAGCACAGGAGTGGCTTAACAGAGCCGCTCTGTTAAAGGGTGGGGTTTGCAGCACAGGCTCCAAGCACCACTAATGACAAGGGAAGCCTTCTGATCGGAACGTGCCCCAGGCAGCAAAACAGAGCATTACAATTCTGGCTGTGAGTGGCATCTGGGAGAACTGTACCATCAAATGCAAGACGCCTTTCACAGCTGTTGATGTGAAGAGGAGAGGGAAGTCAGTGAGGCTCAGGTACAAAGACTTAAGCATGTACTTAACTTAAAACACATAAGCAGTCACTGTCCCATTAACTTTGATGGGACTACCCCATGTGTGAAGTTGAATGCATACATACGTTTTATGTAGGATTGTGGCCTAAAACATGCTCAGTGTTGCCAAACTCAACCAATAAAAAATCATGCGTTAGCCCTTCCCCTCGCCAAATATCCCAATTGTCTTAAATCACAAGATTTGAAAATATAATAGATGTATTTGCAGGGGGGATTACCACACAGGCCTACAGGGCCTATGCCCAGGGGCTCACCACAATATGGGGCCCTCTTGCTGGCACTGAAGGGTGAGGCGGGCAGGCTAGCCCAGCGGCTGGGCTCCATGCCCCCACCCTGCCCCTGAGCTGGCTGGTCCACCCCTGAGGCAGGGTGGGCTAGTGCAATTGTTCGCTCTGCTCTAGAGGTGGGGCCAGCTGGCATCCAGTATGGCCTCCACTGTGGCCTTTGGGCTGCACCAGAAGCCAAACTGCATGCACCAGTCAGCCTGGCGCCAACCAGCCAGATTGGGGCTGGCCTCTGGCCCCAGGACTCGCCCCAGTCCTGGCCTGCCCACAGAGGGCCTAGGGGCAAGGTCCTGGGTTGGGGAGGCCCTCGGTTTCTGCTGCCCCTAATCTGCCCTGGTGTATTTGACCTATGTTGTACATCTGTTACTTTATTGCTAAAATCTCTGGTAAGTAGCTAAACTCAATTGAGGAACATGCTGTTTTTATTTAAACTGTAGTAATTCTGCACAATAATAACTGATAACATTCAGAAGATGGTTTATTTTGTTTCGAGTGTTTTAATTCCCTGCTGCTGTTGGTTACAGACTGGGGAGTCTCAGCTGTCAAAAATAGTGGACAACATGAATGTTATCCTGACACTTAAGAACAAATGACACCAACTGAGTTTAAATTGTGGGATTTTTTTCCATAAAGAAGGGAATAATCTATGGGTTCTGTGGGTTTTTCATGAATATCTCCCAGTAATGCTGAGATTTAGATATCTTAATCTCCATTCTATTCAGGGGAGATTAACTCTCAGTGTACATTGTTAGTCAGATTATTTTGTGTTTTCAGTGTAGTTCTTTTCAGATGATGGTATTCAAAGGAAGGATTTAACTGGGATGTGCCCAGGGAAAGGGATTTACTCTATTTAGTGAACTGGGAACAGCAGTGCTTAGAGGAGTAGAAGGAAGGCATTCTTCAACAAAGGCTCCATAACTGCTAAAGAGTAACCCCACATCCCACTGCTATTTATGTGGTGCGCACATTGGCCAGGGTATCGTCAACTATGAGACTCGTCAACTACAAGACCCTCCCACCACCTACTCATCCCTGCAACCAGTCGTCTGTGCCACACCAGCCCCTGAACTGAATTTGGGCCTGGGGAGCTGAATGGAGCAGGCATCCTCGTGACAGAGGATGAAGAAAAAGCTGAAGTGCTCAATGCTTTTTTTACTTCAGTTTTCACAGGCAGGGTCAGCTCCCAGCCCACTACCATGGGTATGGCAGATTGGAGAGAAGAAGAGAGGCCCTTGGTGATGGAAGGTCAGGTTAGGGACTGCTTAAAGAAGCTGGATGTGCACAAGTCCATGGGGCTGGACGAATTCCATCCAAGGGTGCTGAGGGAATTGGCCGATGAGACAGCAGCACCGCTGGCCGTTATTTTTCAAAACTCATGGAGAACGGGGGAGGTGCCAGAGGATTGGAAAAAAGCAAATGTAGTGCCTATTTTCAAGAAAGGGAAAAAGGAGGATCCGGGGAATTATAGACCAGTCAGCCTCACCTCAATCCCTGGCAAAATTATGGAGCAGATTCTTAAAGAATCCATCCTTAAACACTTAGAAGAAAATAAAGTGATCAGGAACAGTCAGCATGGATTTACCAAGGGTAAATCATGCCTGACCAATCTCATTTCCTTCTATGATCAGATGACTGGTTTTCTGGATGCAGGAAGAACCGTTGATGTGATATACCTTGATTTTAGTAAGGCTTTTGATACAGTTTCCCACAGCATTCTCATTGGCAAATTAAGGAAGTATGAGTTGGATAGGTGGACTATAAGGTGGATAGAAAACTGGCTAGATCAACGGCTTCAGCGTGTAGGAATCAATGGTTCCATGTCTAGCTGGCAACCAGTCACGAGTGGTGTGCCCCAGGGGTCGGTCCTGGGGCCGGTTCTGTTCAATATTCTCATCAATGATCTGGATGATGGAATAGACTGCACTCTCAGTAAGTTTGCGGATGACACCAAGCTGGGGGGAACAGTAGACACGTTGGAGGGCAAGGACAGGATTCAGGGTGACCTAGATAAATTGAAACAATGGGCCAATAAAAATCTTATGAAGTTCAGTAAGGACAAGTGTAAAATCCTGCATGTGGGACGGAAAAACCCCTTGCACTGCTACAGGCTGGGAAACATTCAGTTAAGTAGCAGCACTGTAGAAAAGGACCTGGGGGTCATGGTGGATGGGAAGCTGGATATGAGTCAGCAGTGTGCTCTTGCGGCCAAAAAGGCCAATGGCATACTGGGCTGCATCAAAAGAAGTATTACCAGCAGATCAAGGGAGGTGATCATTCCCCTCTATTCTGCACTGGTGAGGCCACATCTAGAATACTGTGTTCAGTTTTGGGCTCCCCACTACAAAAAGGACAGGGACATGCTAGAGAGAGTTCAGAGGAGGGCAACCAAAATGATTAAAGGGCTGGAGCACAAGCCCTATGAGGAAAGACTGAAAGCATTAGGCTTCTTTAGTCTGCAGAAGAGAAGATTGAGGGGGGATTTGATAGCAACCTTCAACTACTTGAAGGGATGCTCTAAGGAAAATGGAGCTCGACTGTTCTCGGTAATAACAGAGGACAGAACGAGGAGCAATGGTCTCAAGTTGCGGTTAGGGAGGTCGAGGCTGGATATTAGAAAAAACTTTTTTGCTAGGCGAGTGGTGAAGCATTGGAATGAGCTGCCAAGGGAGGTGGTGGAGTCTCCATCTTTGGAGGTGTTTAAGGCCCGGCTGGACAAAACCATGACTGGGATGGTTTAGTGGGAGTGGTCCTGCCTCTGGCAGGGGGTTGGACTAGATGACCTATGAGGTCCCTTCCAACCCTAGGATTCTATGATTCTATGATTTCTGGTAACCATTTCTTTTTTAGCACACTGGTGTTTCCAAGACTAAGCAAACAAAACTTTAGGAAGAGTAATATTTTATGTATGTCCCCACTAATCATTTAGCACTAATTTGTCCCTTTGTAGGCATGCAGGCTGGGGGCATGAGAAAAGAGCCTTTATACCATACATTGTATGCAAAAGGTGGAGCAGAATCATAGCACAGGGGCTGTTATCAAGTTGCTCCACTCCAAGATTAACTTGCTGAAAACAGAGCAGACAGTTGAGGAGTATGCAAAGCCATGTGCTCTTCTCCTTAATGTACCCACTGGAGTTTGTACGGGAGGAGTTTTTTCTGGCCTATTTGATAGGAATCAGCATTCCTCAGTGCAGTCAGAATTTCAGCGAGAACTGGACTTTTGAAAAGGACTAGTGATTTTTCTGTGGCCACTGGCCAGCACCTTAAAGGGGCCTGGTTTTCACAAACTACTGAACACACACAGTCTGAAAAACCAAATCCTTTAATCTGTATTAAATTGGATTCCCAAAAATGGAGGCACCAATTAGCATCACTGTTTTTGAGATTCTGGGCCATTGGCTGTAACAGCAGAATCTTGAACACTGTTGGTTTCTTTCTTGAACTTATTGATTGTGTTGCTATTCCCCTTCAATTTTGAGTGTTAATGCATTAATATAGTACTACAGTGAGTGGGCTGCAAACACTGACTTATGATGATAAACTTTTTCTGTTGAAACTATGTTTTAAACTTATATGTGTTTGTATTGACCAGAGGTTTAGTATAAGCCAGCTTTTACAAAATATAACTATTGGGCCAAATCTGACCTGATGTGCTTTTAGTTATAATTGTCACCACACTGTTTATTAATCTTTGTCAATATTCTCTGTGCTCCTTTCATCAAAGTGTGACACCACACAAGGAATTTGGATATGAAGACCATAAAAAAATCTAAGACAAATATGAAAGTATTGTTCCCTTTTGAAGGGCATGTAATAATTCCAGTATGAACAGACACAAACAGGTACATTTCTTAATACCTGGGTATGCTTAGGATACTTTTATGTTGGGGGGATGATGACTGAAGTGAGTAGAGTATCACTTTTTTCACTCTCTTTATCTCCAAGTCAGAGAAAAACTGGAGCATCCTTAATCTAAGACCAGAAATTTTAAGCTGTTCCTGGATCTTGCCTCTAGTTAATAACCTTTCCCCATTTAGGAATAATTGTAAATACTATCATTCTTTTTTTTTCCTGATACTAGCTTGTATGGACCTATTATGTCACTCACAAAATGTTCTGTATATGTCATTTAAGACCACAAATGTTTCCTTTGGCTGATAAGGTTAATGTAGGAATCATGCTGGAGCCTGATGTGAATTACTGCATATTCAGGATATAAGCATTTTTTGCTAAAACCAAGGGTGTTAGTCATAAACAGTAGATTGCAGACTTAAAACTATTTTTATCTTTTAAAAATGGGGGAAAAATGTTAATATTCTTGATACCAGAATTTTTTTTTTAATTTGGATCTATTAATGATAGGGCTTTAGTTAAATAGAACACTGGAAAATACTATCCAATCTAGCCCCTTGCCAGAAATAATGTATTTCCTTCAGTAGTTCAATTGGAGAACACTACTGTATTTAGTTTTGGTACCACCCAGTGGTTAGAAATGTAATCACATCACACTGTTTCTCCATTGTGAATACAAATATTTTCCAATCTTGGAGTTTTAAAATTCTTTGAATGTTTATTTGGCTCATGAGGATGAAATCTGATGGCTGTCTTTTCCATGAATATATATACTTTTGAAAAGAGAGATTTAATCTAAATAGTAGTTTCATGATTAGTTCATATGATCTGAAAGAAAAGTAGTTATAGCATAGTCTCAGTTCCTTATGAAATGGATACTAGATATGGATACTAGATATGAAAAATAGCAGTAGTAAAAATTGTTTTTGAAGTTTCCAGATCAATTCTTCTAATACCTCTGCATAGGAAACTTGTGCGTTCATAGAAGTAGAATTTTTCTTTCCCCCCGGGAGCATCATAGGCTGTGTTCACACACAGGCATTACTTCGATATAAGTTGTGTCGAAACAACTTGTATCGAAATAATGCCTTCTTTCGAAATAACTTAATTTGAATTAACAGTTTGTTAATTCGAATTAAGGAAAAAAGTTCAAAGCGAAATAGCAGTTTCAGGCAACAGTTATTTTGAAACAAGTCACTGTTGTTTCAAAACAACATGTTCGGATGGCATTGTTTCAAAACAATCGTTTCAAAACAACATTGTTTCATCCCCACATGGGGTTTAAGTTGTTTCGAAACAACGCCGTTGTTTCAAAACAACAGGTGCCGTTGTTTCGAAACAACCGTGCGCCGTGTGAACAGGATATTTCTTATTTTGAAACAACCTCTGTTGTTTCAAAATAAGAGTGCTGTGTGAACACAGCCATAGTAATTGCCATGCCCTGATAATCTTTCTAGTTTTCTGTTGATTTCAATGGCAACTACGTGCCTGGGGGCCAAGCTGGATTTTCAAAAGGCATGTCTGTGTCTTTAGTTGTCTAAGTGAAAAAATCCAACCAAACAAATAAAACATGAGGCCCCATGAACTTGTTTATCTTTTTCCCCTCTTGCTACTTCTGCAGACTGATCTATTGTCTTCAGAGTTGCCCATGATGACACTTGTATTTTTTTCCTGAGCTGTAGCAACTCAGAACTGACCTACACATACTGGTACAGTAAGCTTTTCCTTCCAATGTAAATTACCCAGTGTTGCTGTCTCTTGATTATAATGTGAGCCTCATGATTGGATGTTATTCCGAAAGGCCCAGTTCCTAGAGTCAAGTACTTATGTGAGAACCTCAGTTTGTTAAAAAATCAAGTTTTTAGCTCATGGTTGCAGAGAAAAGCTTGAAAACATGACCAGAGTTTACAAAAAGCTTCAAAAACCTGATCACAAATGAGAAGATCCTATTATTTTATTTTCTGTCATGTTGCTTAGGTCTCCTTCAAGACATTAATGCCACATCAACATGCTTCACCAGACTTGTGGCTGACCACGTACACACAATCTTTCTGAGCAGTTTTTGTTTTTATAGGGCATATACATGTCCCTTGAACCTAATATTCAAATATACAATACCCTGCCCATTCTAACTGTACTTCAGTTCATCCATTCCAATCATTTATTTATTTATTTATTTATTTAAGGTTTGTTATGTCCTGTAAAGAAGGCATGGAATCATCCTACACCAAAAGAATCAGTCACAAAGCCTCACCTGAGTGTTATAAAGTAATGAGTAGGAGTAATAAGTAATATACTGTTTTGTTAATTCTTAAAAATAATCCAACATTCTAGAGAGACAGAGTTTGCCCTGTTCTCAGGTGATTACCTTTTTAAGAAAAATACCAAGTATTATTCTACTCATGAGTTAGCAACATTGCATCCCTGGAATAAGGGAGTCATCTGTCAAGCAATGTTCCCTTTAAGCTGCACGGGTGCATGCCCATGTAGCCCACCGCAGCTCCCCCGCGCAGGGAAGGCTGCCAGCCGTGCAGGGCTAGCAGCCAGAGTCCCGGCTCAGAGCTCCTCTGGAGCAGGGAGTTATTAAAACTTCCGCCCAGAGAAGCTCTAACGGAGCATGCCCAGAATATCTGAGCATGCTCCGTTAGTGCTTCTCTGACCCCAGGAGGTGTGGCTGGGCCATGCCGCCCCAGCAGCAGGGTAGGCTTGCGGGGAGAGGTTAGGCAGGCTGGGGGATTACCAGGGGAGCAGGCCAGTGGGGAGGAGGCCAACAGGATCGCGCCCATGGGGGGTGCGGCAGGATTGGGCCCGTGGGGGGGCACGCAGCGAGCAACGCAAGTTTCTCAGCTGCCTAAGGCTCTTAGAGGGAACTTTGCTGTCAAGCCTCTGATCAGTTTTTAATCCTCCGGCTTTCAAACATTTGACAGGATCTAAACATCTGCATCAGTGTCCTTTGCATTTTCATAGATCTTTTGAAAATCTTCACATATACTATAGTTTATAAGCATCATGTATGCTGAATTCCTTTTAAAATAGTTTTTGGGTTTGAATAAACTCTAATCATATAGGCTTTCCTTCTCACTTTTGTTTTGAGGTATGTAGTCCATCTGTAAGTTTTGGTTTCCTAAGAAGTACTTAAGCTATTCTATGGATTGCAATTTCCTTTACCAGTCAAACCATGACCAATTAATGACTTTCTAAACATCACTGTTGATGAAACTTAGTCTAGTTCTAGCCATGCAAGGATGTCAAATTCAATTATACTGTATAATTTGTTAACAAATTCATGTGCTTGAGCTACTAAGTATTTAGAACTGTTTTGTAAAATGGAGAACCAGCAGTTCCAAAAAAGTGTTTATGAAGACAAACTACACCCTGACAGTCACTTAGGTTATGTCTACATCTAAAAATTTAGTTCAGACTTGCAAGTCCAAATTAAATAAGTTCAAGGTTAGTCGCACTAACCCTGGGCAAGTTCAAACCATGGCTTTTTAGTTCAAACTAGCCATGCATTCGAGTTCAGACTAACATTTTAGTTTGAACTAGAATGGACAGTTAGTTCAAACTAATGGCTTAGTTCAAACCTTTTAAGTTCAAACTAACCATTACTTTGAGTATTGCCCGTGCTTTGTTCAAACTAAGCATGGAAGTCCAAACTAACCACTGGGCATTACTAGTTTGGACTAAACTTTGGCTAGTCTGAACTAAGAAATTTCTTAGTTCGGACTAGGCAAAGCCTAGTTGGCCATGGGCCAAATTAGTCTGGACTAAGGTTCTTTAGTCTGGACTAATTTGGCAGTGTAGACATAGCCTTACTTTATTTTTGGTAGCTAGAGGTCACATTGTATGGTTGATATCAATATCTTCTTCCTGCCTAGGACTTCTCTCTTTCCACCTTTGCTCCACCACCTCCACCCCAAACAATTTGTCAGTCCTCTCTTTTTGTTGTTACCTCCCTGGTTTTTTTCAAGATGTTGACTTCACCACAGTGGTTTTCAGTCAAAAAAATGTGTTAACACATGCCAGTTAGTTTATTTTTATGGCCTGTGAGTTATAGATATGCTTATGGTCTTCCCCACTTAGAAGTTTTATTTCAGCAGAATCAGGGTAATCAGTATGTATTTAGTTTCTCTACTATGTTTAACTTCTTTTGATAAATATATTGTGTAATTTTGATATTTCATTATCTTATCGCATCAGAATGTCCAGTTTTCCCTGGTTCCAGTCACTGGCACACTGACTTAACCGATTTTACTTTCAAATTTCTCACCTCAGGCTTTTAGTTTTTATTCCCAAATAGAAGACACAGTTTATATGTACAGTGGTGTTTTATCTGAGTTGGTCCAAGGGTATTAAAGAAACAAAGTGAGTGAAGTATTATCTTTTGTTGGAGCAACTTCTGTCAGCAAGGGAGGCAAGTGTATGAGCTTACTCAGCTCTTCTTCAGGTCTGGGAAAGGTACTCAGCAGGTTTGTCTACACTGCAAATAAACACCCGTGGTTAGCTTAGGTTCGATGCTCAGGCTGGAGCCAAGTGTGTGGGACCTTCACTCTGCTGGGACTCCTTGAGCTTGAGCTTCGGCCTGTGTGCAAACACCTACTGTGCTATTTTACATTCCCATAGTCTGAGCCCCATTAGCCCAAGTATGATGGGGCCTGCTCTCCTTACCCCTCAGTAGCATCTCCTTGTGACTCCTCTGCAGAAGTCGCTCTGCTAGCTGGTCTGACAGTCGTTCCATGACAAACGTGGCTGCCTTAACTGTAAACCAGGGGTCCCAAACTCAAATCGTCACGAGGGCCACATGAGCACTAGCAGAGAGGCACATGAGGATTAGTGCATTAGCTCGAGGGCCACATCACTGAAACCCTTCCATAAAATGATATTGCAAATATCAGTAACAATTGTATAATTGCAGGCCTCAGGAAATAGCTTTTGGGGCCACATGGGGCCTGCGGGCCACGTGTTTGAGACGCTGCTGTAAACAACCCTTGCTAATTAGTACCTGCCTCCCACCCTTTCGACCACCTTTTGTTGGACCTTGCTCCTTGGGATTCTAATTGTAAATTTGACTCCTTCTGTGTCCACAGGCAAAATACTTAAAGGGGAATTTTCTGCAGAAGAGTTGTTTGCCAGTTTTTAGGCTCAGAAAATAAGGGGAATTTTCAGGACAGAGAATGTGGACAGAGATTGTTCTTTGCAAATTTGCTTTCAACTTTGAATGCACGAGCTGACTTGGTGTTCAGGATGTTCCGCGAGAGATTTTCAAATGTTCATTGCTGTGATCCTGTAGTCTTTGATCATGACTGTTTCGAAGAGGTAGCTGTGTTAGTCTAGTTCGGCAAAACAATCAAGGAATTTGGTGGCACTTCTAAAGACTAACAACTTATTTATTTATTTATTTTTATGTTATTTTGATTATTGTACATTATACTATTATGATATATTTTATTTTATTTATTATTTATTTTATCTTACTTTCTTTCACAAAAGCTCATGCAATAAATACATTTTGTTAGTCTTTAAAAGTGCCGCCAAACTCCTTAAGTTTGGTCATGACTGTTGTTTGTTTCCAGATATCACAGTCTTCTCCTTCTCCTTCAGAGCTACAGAAAACTTTTTAGCAGTCCTCTGTGGCATACTGGAACAGAACAATGTCTTCTGTGGCACCTGAACTGTTACAGAAATCTGAGAGATAGGAAAAGGGAAGAATTGGTTACTGTAGAAGTGTTATTTAAAGTAGCTTTTCTCACTGGCTATGTCTACACTACAGGGCTTTGTTAAGCCAGCTTAATAAAGTCTGCTTAAAGTAGATTTATTAAGCTGGCTTAGCATGTCCACACTCAAAATGCCAGGAGACTGCCCACGTCCACACTGGCATCTGCTAGATCGCCCTAGGAGTGGTGCATTTTGGGTATCTGGCCCACAGTGCACCACTGCAGAGGTGCCCCTCTCTTCCGGCCACTCCTTTACTACAGGAAGTGAGTGACCACACCACCCTCCATACTGTGTGTGGCAACAGGGAGCCCATGGAGACCAGGGAGCCTGATGTAGCCCAGCGATGTGCCAGCGCAGCACTCCACCTCCTCCCTGTGTTGCCCAGACTCCTCTGGCTCTGGAACAGGTGCTGCAGGGCAACTACCAGCACAGGGGCAGGGCGCAGCAGTAGTAAAGACTTAAACACCAGGAAACAGCACATAGAGGAAGGTGAAGTCAAATCACTTGTTATAATGGGGAAAAAAATCCATATTCAGGATTTAATCCTGCTTTCACACAATCTAATCTAAAAGAAATAGCATCTTTCTTTCTTTCTTTCCATGTGCTATTTCCCAGTGTTTGAATCTTAACTGCTTTGATTTGCTATCGGACTGTGACCTGACACTATGTTTTATACTCCCCTGCAATTTTTTCCTACCATTCTGTAAATTCCCCCATCTTCAAACTGTCCGTTGAAGTGGGATTTTTCTCCCATGAAAGCTCATCCAATAAATAAATTTGTTAGTCTTAAAAGTGCCTCTGGAGTCCTTGTTTGTTTTATAAGAATATCAGGGGGGTCCTCTGAGAAGGGGAGACGCACAGGGTTGGTGGGAGAGGGGGAGACACAGGCAGGGTCAGACTGAAAAGGGCAAGGAGGAGACAGGGGTTTTGGCAGAAAAGGGGGAGACACCAAGGATTGGGCTGAGAAGGGCAAGGGGAGACACAGGTTTGGGTGGAGAAGGGGGAGACACCCAGGGTCGGGCAGAGAAGGGCGGGGGGGAGTCAGTTTTCGGCAGAGAAGGGGGAGATGCATGAGTTTGGGCAGAGAAGAATGAGACAGGCAGGGTCAGGCTGAGAATGGGGGAGACGTGGGGTTGGGCTAAGTATGGGGGAGACATGCAGGGTCAGGCTAAGGATGGTGGAGACATGCAGAGTGGGCAAAGAACAGGGGAGACATGCGGGGTGGGCTGAGAATGGGGGAAGTGCCAAGTTGGGCTGTGATGCCTGTTCCAGCTCAGAACGGGGGAGATCAGTCAGGGAACGTGAGGAGTTTGGCTGTGGTCCACACAGCTGGGAACGCTCCCAGCTGTGTTGTGCCTTCTAGCCAGCCTCCATCCCCATGTTTTCTGTGGTTGGGAGGCCAATTAAGGCAACTTACCCTCCACATTGCCTTAAGTAGACTTAATAAAGTCGACTTAACTGTTAAGTTGATTTTATAAGTGGAAGTAATAAAGTTGACTTAACCTGATGCTAAAGTCGACTTTATTGTCCTGCAATGTAGACAGGGCTTTGTTTAAGTCGACTTAAGGGCCCTTAAGTCGACTTAAACACAGTGTAGACATACCCATTCTGTGCTTAGATAATGCGACACGGAGGTATGAATCAGATATTGGTATTTTATATGCATTATGACCAGAAGGCACAAACAGCTACTAAGTATCCATCTACAGAGACAAGAGTTGGATCCAAGGGATGTAAAAGCTAGCATCTGACAGCACTAGATGGCCCTGCAGAATTTGCAAAAGCACCCATGAAGTTTTCCTCACCATTTCTATTGTATTCTATTTCAATTTAAGAGATATTGTTAGTGGTGGAATTGTCTTGTGACAGTGGCTTTAATTGTTCTATACCACTAGTTCCCAACTTGTGGTCTGGAGTCATTGCAAGGGGTCCACGAATATATCTAGCCCCAGCCGCTACTGGTCAGCAATCCATATTGGAGAAGGCTCTAAATCAGGGGTGTCAAACTTATGGCTTGCAGGGCTGGATTCAGCCCACCAAGGGCGCTGAGCCAGCCTGCAGAGCTGCTGCCTGGGCTGTGCCTGGAAGCTGTCTGCAGCAGTGAACTCCAAAAAATGGGATCTCAGCACAGCAGGGCCAGGTGTGCTTCTCATTCATGTGATCCAAGTCACAGCACAGCGGAATAAAGGAAGTGCTCCAGCTAATCCTGGTTCAACTCTGCTGTGGTCTGCCAACCAATCAGAGTCTCAGTCACAGCAGGCTAGGCTGGCTCTGGAGAGCCACTGCCATGGCTGTCCCTAGGAAGAAACACTTAGGAGCAAATCTTGGGAATTTGATTCACTATTAATAGAATTTTCATTTTTCTTAAATATGACTGAAAATAGGTTGTTGTATTTAACTATCCCTCTGCACTGTCTGCAACTTAAATCTTTACCACATTGCACTAATGCATGAGAACCAGAGTAGAAACAAAAATGAAAATTAGTAATTTATTTTCGACTAAGTAACTTTAGGATCCACTCTCTAACGCTTTATTCACATAAGTAGTCCTTACAGTAGATTCAATGTACAGCTGCATGAATAAGGATTTTCAGGATCTTAGTTTGCGAGATATTGAATGCAAATGGTATGCAGCATCTCAGAGATTGGGCCTATTATAAGTACTAAAAAAAAAAAAAAATGGAAAAACAAAAATAGCACTAATGTTGAAATTAGATTTTTGAATTTTCCATTTGAATAATCAAAGATGCTGCTAGTAGCACAAGCAACTTAAGTAGT
Source organism: Podocnemis expansa (assembly GCA_007922195.1). Taxonomy (NCBI): domain Eukaryota; kingdom Metazoa; phylum Chordata; order Testudines; family Podocnemididae; genus Podocnemis; species Podocnemis expansa. Next base: position 13,593,698 of record ML681994.1, on the reverse strand, counting down.
TTAATACATAAAGTTTAATTTATGTATACAATATGCAGATTTTATCCAATTCCCTAAAACAGGCGTGTCAAACTCATTTGCTATGGTGGGCCAGATTTGACTTAAATGTACTTCAACTGGGCTGTACATACCATAAATCAAAATATTACAGCATTCTTGCAGCATCACAGCGTGCTGTGCATGCAAAACTGTGCTCCATGATCACTCTTATATCTCTCGTTCTCTCAGGGACAGAGCATGGTGTAATGGAGTGCAGTCTCACATACCCGGCGCTCCATGATGTTGTGAGACCTGATGCTTTTGTGGCATTGCAGAGCACTGTGTATATGAGACCACACTCTTTTTCTCTTAGTGAGTCAGGTCTGTGGAGCACAGTTGCAGGCTGGAGGGGAAAGGTTTGCGGGCCACATTCAGCCTGCAGGCTGCATATTCGACAGAACTGCCCTCAAACATCTTACTCAGATTCTCATGACTAGACCCTCTGTACTTGCTCAACTGAGAAGGGGGCATAGGTAGCTTTTAAGCCACTCTAAAACTTCCCCAGTCCTGTGGTACAAAGTATAGCTGCCTCAAAACAACCGTAAATTGTGTCAGATGCTGCTGACTTCCAAGGGCCATTATGACAACCAGTGATTATTTGGATATGATGGTTCCCATGCCAGGCAACTTTCCTCCAGGCATGTGAGGAGAAAATGTTTTTAAAGAATCTTTTAACAATCAGTTTCTTCTAATCTGCAACCCTCAACACCTATTCATTGCATGGTGTCAGTAAACGGAAGTTAAGGCTATTTGGATTCCGTAACTGTGTACTTTTTACCTTAACATGTTTGGATTTAACAGTGTAACCTGAACTCTGGATTTAAAACTTATCTTACTGCACTTTTTGTGTATGGGAGCTATATTTTATAAAGGGTAATGGTGACCAGATACTCAGCATATTTAATATTTGTAATGGGGAGGAAACACAAGCCAAAGCAGTTAAAAGAGCAGGTTAAGGACTATTTAGACAAGTTAAATGTATTTAAGTCAGTAGGGCTGGATAAAATTCTTGTTTGGTTCAGCCACTTTAAGTATCCTCCCTTGAAACTGATTATCTTCATGAATTTATACAGAATTGATGGCTGACATCCTAGGGCAGGGGTCAGCAACCCCCAGCACCTGTGCCAAAAATGGCACAGGCACCGAGCCTGAGCAACACACCGCACCACTCAGGCTCCCCACTGGCCCCACTCCCCTCAGCGCTGTGTGGCCAGCAGCAAAAGCCGTGTGCCATGGCTACACTTCCCTGCTGGGGACCACAGCCACCAGGAACAAAGAAGCCATGGTGCACACAGCTCCTGACTGCTGCTGGCCCCATCCCCATCTTGGCAGGGCTGGATGGGAGCAGGGTAGATTGATCTGTCCACTTCCGGCTCTGATCCCAGAGCCGGAAGCTGCCTGCCAGTGGGTGCAAGAGCTGGCCACAGGCAGAACCTGACCGGCAGGCTCATAAACCAGCCCCAACTGGGACTGTGGAGACTGCCCGCCAGCAGGGGTGGCTCCAAACCAGAGGCCTGGCCCTGCCCCATTTTGGCTCCATCCCCAGTGTCCACTGAGGGTGCCGTTAGAAGGGCTGGCACAGGGGCCAACAAAGGTTGCTGACCTCTGTGCTAAGGGCTGGGGAAAGGTATTATGTTTGTCCATCTTTTAAAAGGGGAATGACAGGGACTTCAGAAATTATGGACTAGGAGAGAGCAACATAACTTAATTGGGGGAATATAACAGAGGCACTGCCCTTCCAGCATAACGGTGAAATAGGACTGCTGAGGTTCTTCTAATTCTAACTGAATTGCATTTCTGAGATCTCGGAGGTTACACATTTTCTCTCTTAGAAATTGAGTTATAGAAGGAATGTGCTATGACCAAAGTGCTGCACAGACATTAGACTTAAGTGTCTTTACTGGATTATTTTACCGTGCCCATGAAAAGATGTGTGGCCCACAAAGGCTCCTTGCACTTGCCCTAGGACACAGGTCTGCAACCTGCAGCTCCAGAGCTGCATTTGGCTCCTTGGTTTCCTCCTTGTAGTGCTGGGATCCTGTCTCCAGGCCCCCCTGCCCCTTTCACTGGGGGACCCATGCCAGGCTCTGTGCTCCCCCTCTGGTCACTGGGGACCCTCCAGGGGCCCTTCTGATTCTAGGCCTCCCTACCCCCACTAGGGGACCCTGTGGCAGGCACCCTGACCCAGTTCCCTCCTCCTTCTACCAGGAGGTTACACTAATTGTGGCTCTCAAAACACCTGGTTAGGGAAGGAATTTTTAAAAATGGCTCTCCTTATCTTTTGGGTTGCCGACCCCTGCTCTAGGATAACATTTCATTAGAGTGCAGTGACTCCACCACACACATCCACTGCCTTTGGTGAAGATGTTATTGGCACCAGAGTGAGTGACTCTATTGGCAACCCCCGGCCTTTGAGTGATCACAAGTCAGGCTCTCCCAAACCAGGGGATTTTACAAACAGCGCCAGAGTTAGGCACAAATCGAGTAAGCCACAGGTTAGGGCCTCACATTATGAGGGGTCTCTAAGATGTTGCAGATAACTAAGAAAATTTATCATAGTTGAAACTGATAATGCAGATAAGGCTTTTTGCAAGATGTATGTTTTATTTAGTTATTTTTTGTTGCCTCTATGTATATTTGCAAACAAGGCTGTCCCTAGGGGGTGCGTGGGCTGGGGCCAATAGGCCTGTGTGATCCCCCCCCCACTGGGGGGGTGTAGGGGAGCTGGCCCCTCACTCCTGCCCCTACCATGATCCAGCCACTCTGCCACTGAAGGTGGAGCAGGCTGGTCTGGGGGCTGGGCTCTGTTCCCCAGCCCTGCCTCTGGGCTGACCCGCTCCACCTCTGGGCTGTCTGTTCTGCCCTTGGGGTGAGCTGGGTGGCCCAGAGCAGAGGCTGGTTCCACACTGCCAGCCCCCTCACCGCTGCTGTTGGCTCAATGACAAAAGTAGAAGGGACAGGGTGGGAGACAGTGCAGCTGTGGGAGGTAGTGTTGCAGGCGCCCTGCTGCCCTGCTCATGGCAGGACAGCTGTGGAGCACAGACAGATAATGTAGGGGGACAGACAGATAATGCATTACATTTATCTTTAAAGTATATGATAGTTAATGTTGTGTATCTGCCCTTCAGTGTCAAAAGTAAAATAATTTTGTAACCCTGTGTAAAAGACATTATAACCAATGTCTAATAAGACTCCATATTGTCAGTTTGGAACTCATGCTTAAACAATGTACTCCATTTTGGATACTTGATGAAATCTGCTTTAGGCGTATGCTGTGTATGTTCTTTTAAATGTGTGAACAAGGTGTGTGAATGAAGGGGGTGTGTGTGTGAAGAGGCCAGTCTCAACTGCCAGCTGTCCTGATGAAGCACAAGTACCATCTAACTGGCTGAACAATGCAGACATCTCTGATTAAAGCAAACAGAAGGAGCCACCCCAGAAAGAAAAGAACAAAATACAATCAAGTCCACAAGTGACTGGTGACCAATGATCTCACAGGAACCCCGAGGCTACATGACACAGCAAATCCCATAGACTTACATGAGGACCAGCAAGTATAAAAGATGGGTGAGAACATGAAAACTTTGGGGTCTCATTCTGCAACTGTCATCTTAGGGTATGTCCACACACACTCCTTATTTCGAAACAACAGAGGTTGTTTCGAAATAAGGAGTGCCATGGCCACACGACGCAC
>ML681994.1:13556606-13589565 GCA_007922195.1 Podocnemis expansa | reverse complement strand
GCGCCTCCAGGTTGGGGGGCAGCAGGGGCTTTAAAGCCCCTGGGGTGAAGTGCCCCGCTGCCCTCTCCTGGCGGGTGCTTGCAGGGGGCTGCAGGCACCCGCCAGGTGAGGCGCGGTGCCTGCAGTCCCTTGCAGGTACTGGCGGAGTGAGGCGCAGCCCTGCGCCTGACTCCGCCGGTGCCTGCAGCCCTCTGCAGGCACCCATGGGATGCAATGCCCCTCTGCACTGCACCCTGTGGGTGCCTGCAGTCCCCTCCCTAGGCGAAATAGCAGGTCCACACTGTGGACCTGCTATTTCACTCCCTTATTTCGCGGACATGGTTTTTGTCCAGCGAAATAAGTTGTTTCGAAATAACATATTATTTCGAAACAGCTTGTTTCGAAACGTGTTGTTTCGAAACAAGCACTCCCCGTGTAGACATAGCCTTAGAGCATTGGATCGTGACCGACAGAGGCTTGGCTCCCTCCTTGTGCCCAGCCTAGTTGGCCACTAGATTGGCTCAAGCAACACATGAAAGGACTGGTAATTATATCATACCAGGCTGCAGAACTTCTTGTGTGTGTGTGTGTGTGTGTGACTGCCTTTTGCTATTCTTACTTATTTACAATAAATGTGGCATATTGCCTTGTCCCCCTGAATAAGATTCTGCTAGTCTTTTCTTTTTATGAGGGGGTGCTCTCCTGGGTGCCCTTTTTGGTATAACACAGTACAGGCTCACAGAACCATGGGGCCAGCATCAATTGCCCCCTTGCCCCCCCAAGGATGGTCCTGTATGCAAATATAACAGGTTTAGCAGTTATTTTCACTATCTTTTCTGTTATAATGTAACACCTTTTTTCCCTCTTTATTTTTTTTATGGTATGAGGTCAATATTCCCTGTAGGCTGCACGGGCACAGAGCCCCCATCACTCACCTGCGCAGGCAATACAGCCACCCACACACGACCAGCTACCACAGCCTCTACCTGGCCAGAAGACGAGTTTTTAAAACTCCCGCCTTGAGCATGTTCTGAGCATGCTCATAGCAGGCTCAGGGAGGAGCAGCACTTGGTCACATGGGCCACTCCAGTGGCCAGGTAAGGGGGCCCTGAGTGGGGGCATTGGGGACAGGCAGCCACTGGGGAAAGGGAGTGGGGCGAACTGGTGGTAGGGTGGGTGGGTTAGGGTGGGACTGGGGAGGGGTTGGGCTGGCTGGGGGTGGGGGACTGGGTGAGCCAACACATGGGTGGGGAAAGGTGCGCCTGGGACATGGAGGGAAGCCGGTGGGCAGCCGGGAAGATGCCTGTTGGGGCCAAAGTGGGGAGCAGAAGTGGCCTCATGCCACGTCCAAGCTTGGTGAACTCAGCCCCGGCAACCTCGAGCCGCATGCGAAGGACATGGCAGCTGTGGCAGTGCAGCACCCCCCCAGCGTGGTTTTGTAGGGAGCTTGAGGACAGTGAGACCCCCATGCTGTTGTGCAAAAAGAGCACCCAGGATCTTTTCAAGGGGGAAAAAGGTATTACGCCACGTTTACACGCGCACACACGCACGCACACGCACAGAGTTCTGCAAGCTGGTGTGATGTAATTCCGTCCTTTCATGCATTACTTGAGGAAGCCTAATGGCCAGCTAGGCTGGGCACAAGGAGAGAGCAAGGCCTCTGTCAGTCATGAATCCAGTGCTCCAAGATGACAGTTGCAGAATGAGACCCAAAGTTTTCATGTTCTCACCCGTCTTTTATACTTTCTGGCTCTCATGTAAGTCTATAGGATTTGCTGTGTCATGTTGTCTCAGGGTTCCTTGTGAGATTATTGGTCACTAGTCACTTGTGGACTTGTTCTTTTGGTTTTTTTTTGTTTTGGTCTTTTGTTTCTGGGGTGACTTCTTCTATTTTCTTTAATCAGAGATGTCTGCATTCTTCAGCCAGTTAGATGGTACTTGTGCTTCATCAGGACAGGCTGGCAGTTGAGACTGATCACTTCACACATGCACCCTTCATTCACCCACCTTGTTCACACATTTAAATAAACTTACACAGCATATGCCTAAACCAAGTTTTATCAAGAACACAAAATGGAGTACATTAATTAAGATGGAGTTCCAAACTGACAACGTGGAGTCTTGTTGGACAGTGGTTAGAATGTCTACTAAGCCAAATTAGAGTTATTTTAGTTATGATACTAAAGAACAGATATACAACATTAACTAACATATATTTTAAAGTGAAATTCAATTCATTACCTATCTGTGCCCCTACAGCAGCTCGCCTTCAATCACATAACAGTTGCTCGGGGACTCATGCAGAAGGGGCCAAGAGCCGCTCCTCACCAGCCCCTTTCACTCACGGAGCCCTGGGCTGGATGAGGTGGGGCAAGCTTTAAAGCGCCCTGTGAGGTCTGGCTCTTCTCTCAGCACAACAGGGGGAGGCAGCACGAGCAGAAAGCTGTCTGTCTTTTCCCCTTTTCCCTCTGCCAGGCAGCCGTTTTCATGGCATTTGGTCCAGCACTTGTAGCCAGACTAAGCCTCTGAACTCAGTAGCCCCTGCGGTTCCTCTCCCCAACACGATCCAACGTGACAAGCTGGCAGATGAAGCTGAGCACCCAATGGAAATTCAGTCACATTTGGCATGACCTAAACGAAACATCCTGCTCCTGGACACAGAGTAGAGGAAACTTTGGACGACTGCTAAAGGTCAATGCTTTATTTATTTATTTTTTCTTAAGTCCCATTTACCTTTGACCAGCAGTAACTGACAGTCTGGATTTATCAGAATCAAAGGGGCAGCCATGTTAGTTTAGTTCAGTGAAACAAACAAACAAACAAGGAGTCTTTGGCACCTAAAGACTAGCCAATATATTTATTGCATGAGCTTTGTGGGAGAAAATCCCACTTTGTCAGAAGCTTTGAAGATGGGGGAACTTACAGAATGGGAGGAAATAAATGCAACGAAGTGTAAGTCGTGGGAACAGGTTACACTGTAACAGTAAATCAAAGCAGTTGTTAAGATTCAAACAACTTCACCTTCCTCTGGGGGCTGTTTCCCAGCATTTGAGTTTTTTTGACCAGCTTGAATGTATAATTACAACTTGGTGAATTTAATATAACCTTTTTATTTCTAACATGTGACCTGTAATCAATGATCCCTCTAAGCTGATGATGCAGCTGAGGAAGTTATGGATAGAGTTGGGGGGGTGGGGGAAAGGGAAGGGGCATGGTGGGAGGCAGTGAACTTGCTCAGCTGCAGCATCAGTTTAGCAGGGGTGGCCAAATTTAAGGAACTCAAGAGCCACACAAGTTGAATATTAAACTTTTGAGAGCCGCACTGAGGCATATAGGCATATTTTATCTACTCCAAAATTACTAAACTTAAAATTCATTCCACACTTTATCATAAAAAGAGGGTGAATATTGAGCCTACTTATGTCAGATTCTAATAATTAAGAGTACCATGAAAACTAGGCTTATACACTAAAAACTTAGCTTCTCCTCACCATCCTGACGATGCCACTGCTTCTCCCTGCCATCCTGACCCCCTCCGCCAGTTCCTGACGCTGGCTCCCCAGGGCTGACCCCCCTTCCCAGAGCCCCCATACCTGGCCCCTCTGCCGGTTAGGCACAGGCTGGGGCTCACTCTCCTTGCTTTAAGCCCTGCCTGGGCTGAGCATCCAATACGGTTGCTCTGCTGGCTGGACACAGGCGGCCCTCCCACCCAGCATGCTCAGAGCATCCTCAGGGTGGGCAATTTAAAACCCTTAGGCTGGGGCTGCTTTCCTCTGGCCTTCTTCCGCAAGCTGCACTTTTTCATTCAAGTGCCACTTGTGGCGCCCACGGCTCAGTTTGGCCACACCTAGGGTTACCAGATGTCAGGCAAAAGGAGGACATGTCCTCCTTTTTACCTTCACGTCCTCTGTCCAGCAGGGGTTCAAAAATACATGATTGTGTCTGGCTTTCTACTTACAAGGGTTAAAGCATGCTGGAATGCCCCAGACCCAGGGGTGTTGCTGGCTGGGGGAGGGACCCGGGGCACGGGCCCAGGCCCCACCCCCCTGGCCGGGGACAGGGCCAGGCGGCCAGGCTCCGCATCCCTGGCGGGAGATGGGGCTGCCGCGGCCACCGGAGGCCAGGCCCCAGATGCCCAGCGGGGGGCATGGCCACCGTGGCTGCCGGTGGCCGGGCCCCGGATCTCCGCCCCAATTGGGCCAGAGATCTGGGGCACTGGCACTGGGGTTCGGGGCATGTGCCAGTGCCGCCCCTGCCCAGAACACCCTATTTTTAGGGGGAAGCCTTCCAGGGCCCCCTAAAAACAAAAGAATGTTACGTGAATACTACATTTTTTCCTTTTCGTACTTCCCCGTCCTCCCTTCCATGCTTTAGGACCCTGGCCATGCCTGGTTGAGTGGGAACAGCGTATTGGGGCCTCCAAATCTTGACAGGGATTAGGGCATCAGCATGTCAAATCTGGCTCTGGTTGCAAATGACACAAGGAGAAGGGGGAGAAGGGGACCCCGGAAGCAGGGTTCGCAGGTGCGCTGGGGGCAAGCCTCTGGCACGCCCCAGGCCCAGGAGCCTCGTTCGCAGGCACGCTGAGGCCGCGTCATCACGTGACTCCGGGAGCCGGGGCTCCGGCCGGGCGGTGACACACGGGGCTGCAACAGCCGCCCCCGCTAGGTGGCGCCGCCGCGTCCTCGGGCCCCATCGCGGCCGCCGCGCTTGGCACCTGCGGCCGGAAGCGGCCGCGGCGGCTGCAATGAGCGGGGGCTGGGCCGGAGGAGGCGGAGGCGGCCCGCCCCGCCCCGCCCCGCCCCGGAGCGAGGAGGCGGGGGCGGCGGCGCGGTGACTGAGCGAGCGAGCGCCGGCGGGCGGCGCAGGGTGATGGTGGCCGACAGGCCATGCTGCTGAAGCTCCTGCAGCGACAGACCTACACCTGCCTGTCCCACCGGTATGGGCCCTGCCTCTGCCTCGGGGGGCTCGTGCTCGTGCTCGTCTCCGCCCTGCAGTTCGGAGAGGTCAGTGGCGCCCCCTCCCCTCGCCTCAACGGCGCCCACCCCGCGCGCGCGCCTTGCTCCCCCTCCCCCCGCGCGGCAGCGGCCCCCCCCCCGCGCGCGCCCCCTGCTCCCCCTCGCCTCAACGGCGCCCCCCCCGCGCGCGCGCGCGCGCGCGCTCTGCTCCCCCCGCCCCCCCGCGCGGCAACGGCTCCCATTCTGCGCGCGCCCCCTGCTCCCCCTCGCCTCAACGGCGCCCACCCCCGCGCGCTCTCTGCTCCCCCCTGCAACACCGCCCCCTGCGCCTGTGCCCCGCCCTCCCCGTAGCGCCCCTGCCTCCTCCACTGCAGCCGACCCGTGCCGCGCCTAACCCATGCACGTGCCCAGCGGCCCTCGCTGCTGCTCCACCTTGAGTACTGGGGCGGGCCTGGTCTCTGCCTGCTTAAAAAAAAAGCAAGGAGTCGGGTGGCACTTTAAGACGAACAGATTTGTTTTTCGCGTGAGCTTTCGTGGGAGAAAATCCCGCTTCGTCAGATGCTTCGAAGATGGGTGAACTTGCAGAATGGAATGAAAATAAAGGCAGGGGGTGTAAAGCATAGGTTCAGGTCATACGGTAAGAGCAAATCAGAGCAGTTGTTAGGTTTGAACCATGGGAAGGCTGAAGTCAAATTACCTTTTGTAATGGGAAAAGAGCCTATAGCCTGCTTTCCTCCTTCCCCCCCACTGGTGTCATGTGCCCCTTTAGCAGCCCCCACTTAGCTTATGAGAAGCACTGGCTGTGCGCCCTTCGTTTCCCTGCTCGCCTCCTCTGCGTGGCTGATGTGTGTGCCCAAATTCTGACCGCCTTGCTCCTTGGTATCAAGCTGAGGGCTCCTGTAGGGTCCTTTTTGACCTGCAAGGCCAGCGCAACACAGTAAAACCAGTAAGCATCGCAGGGGGGTGCCAAAATGGGGAGCACACCGTTGCGCCGCCCTCTGGCATCACTTGTCTGCTGCACTTGCAGGGGGGCACCAGAAACACCAGTACTGTTCCTGGCTATTTGCCACAACACGGTGCCCTGTCTTCACTGCTGTGCCTTGCTTTTTCACAGCTGCCACCCCCATGTACACCGACCAGATACCAAAGCCTGGAAAGGAGGACAGGGAAGTACAAAAAGGAGGACGTTGGAGGACATATGGAGAAAATGTAGTATTAACGCAGAGGTCTCAAACTCAAATCACCACAAGGGCCGTATGAGGGCTAGTAGAGGGCTGCACCACCGAAACCTTTCCATACAACAATATTGCAAATATCAGTAACAGTAGCGTTGTTGTGGGCCACAGGCAATAGCTTTAGGGGCCGTATGTGGCTCCCGGGCCATGTGTTTGAGACCCCTTTATTAACATAATATTCTTCTGTTTTTAGGGGCCCTGGAACACTTCCCCCTAAAAACAGGGTGTTCTGGGGCATTCCAGCATGCTTTAAGCCCTATAAGTAAAAAGCCAGACAAAATCATGTATTTTATAATGCCCGCAGGATGGGGACCTGATGGTAAAAAGGAGAACTTGTTCTCTTTTTACCTGACATCTGGTAACCCTGTGCCTTCTGAAGTTTACAATACACCTCTAAGTGCATTTGTTTGCAGTTTTCCTTAACCCAGCATCAACCAATACTTCTGTAAAACAAGCAAGGAGTCCTGCGGCATTTTTAAAGACTAACAAATTTATTTATCACACGAGCTTTTGTGGGAGAAAATCCACGTTGTCAGATGTTTTGAAGATGGGGGAACTTCCTTCAAAGAGTCTGACAAAATGGGATTTTTTTCCCCCCAAAGACTGTGCAATAAATAAATGTGTTAGTCTTTAAAAGTGCTGCAGGATTCCTTGTTTCTTTCGCCAAACTAGACTAACATGGTACCCCTCTGGTACTTTTCCTGTGACACTCCTTTCCAGCATCCCCGCTTCTCCTCTTGTTTCATTTGCACCTGTGAATGCTTGGTTTTGATCTCTTGCATTTATCACTCTCCCAAGTACTGCTCTTCCTTAAGCAACTTTATTCTCTTCACTGCAACGTTCCTGTCTTCTTGCTGTCCGCAGAGACAGCCATATTTGATATGGGGATCTGAATGAGGAATTTGGAAATATTTTGTATAGTCAGAACACTGGCATTATGTATATAATACAAATTGAATCCTCCTTAGCTAATCAGTACAGAGATTTGTGGAATTGCTGAACTATTCAGTTATGGGTCACTACTCAGTTGGGCCTTATTTACATTTTTTAAAAGATTACTGAGCACTTTACAGGACTGGATTGTCTCTGGTTACATCTGTGCAAACTGTTAGTTGCCCCACTAGAAGTGTAAATTAAGGCAAAAAACCTGAAAACAACCTTCAAGTCACTTTCCTGACTTTGGTTTGAAAGTGGAATCAGGCAACTATATTTATGTTCTTAAACAAACTGAGTTTATATGTAAGAGTACATTTTTTTTTGATATACTGTGCAGAAAACTTAGATCCGAGAATAGCAGCAGTAATTTCTTGTGTGCATTTCAGTAATGCCTGCAGGTCTTAGCTGAGTTTAGTGCCCTGTTGTACTAAGCAGTTCACAGACACGTATGCTTTGTGTTCATGAGGAAAAAAATTCTTTTATATGTTAGTTAATATGTTTAAGAGCCTAGTGTACATAAATCTCTCAGGTAGGGTTCACCTTGATTAGGTATAGTGTTAAAACTACAATTGCCTAATCTAGACATGGATCTTAACATGCAACAAAACAACTATTATGTTAAAAATGCTTCACTTTTCCAGTGTAGCCAGGGCCATTGTAGGCCCTTTTTTTGCCCAAAGAGCTCACAAGAAAAGAGGAAGAGAGGGAAGGGCAACAGAGAAGCAAAGGAATGAAGTGTCTCGGCCGAGCTCAAACAGTAGGTTGGTGGAAAATTTGGGAATGGGATCCTGGCCTCAGAGCCTTGCTGGACACTGCCTGTTTTGTGAGCAGTTTTACTTTGTTCTGAAAGTACTGTTCTGAACCAAGATAACAGAAAGGAGAAGAAACAGGGAGTCTGATAGCACTTAAAGACTAAAAAAAGATTATTTATCGCATGAGTTTTCATGGGAGAAAATCCCACTTTGTCAGACGCTTGAAGATGGGGAACGTACAGAATGGGAGCAAAAATAAATATAGGGGAGTGTAAGCCATAGGATCAAGTCAGACTGTTAACAGCAAATCAAAGCAGTTCTTTAGATTCAGACAGCGGAGAACAGCAATAACTGGGGGGGGGGGCGGCAAAATTGCCTGTTATAATGGGGGAAAAAACATGGTCCCTATTCAGTTGTAAGTTGGTTGAGTCAAATCTGCATATGAATTCCAGTTCTGCAGTTTTTCTTTCAAGCTTTGGTTTGTTATCCATGCTTGTCTGCCCCTTTGGAACAAAGGAAAAGATGTATGATGCAAATGATTGATATTATCTTATTTGGGTGAGGTGTGATTCTTGTTTACTTGTGAGCTTTTGAAAGGATCACAATTTAAAAAAATCCCGACCCAGTTCATGCCAGGATTTAGATTTTAAATATGATTAGCTTTTGTTGATTGTAGCCTCAGTTTGACTAGCTGTCCTGTATCTTGAAAGCAACTTGTATTGCAGTTTAATATTTTAAATAAAACATGCTCTATAGAGATTTTTGAAAATTGAAGCAGCTTTATAATTAAGTAGCATTTCCAATTTTGTTTTGCAAGAGAACAATGGAAACTATAACATGTACTATATGTCTTTACTGAAAAATTCCATTCCTCTTTTGGCCCATTGCGGAGATAGACAGAATTTTTAAATGTCAAGAAGCAATATCTAACCACTTCAGGGTAGAGGCTGTTCTTTCCTTGTTGTTCATATGGCACCAAGCTCAGTGGACCCCAGTCTTTGAATCCTAAATCATTACTGCAATACAAGTGACAGAATATAGTTGCCTTTTTCATAGAAAATAAGGTATGTTGGGAATGAGAAGCACAAAATTTATCTTAAAATGTGATATTGCTGCAGACATAGTACTGTGATTAGTTTTCTAATTACAGAATATAATACAGAATACACAGTGTGCATTTTAAATTATTGTATATTTACTTGGAGTAATAATACCTGTGTCATAGCTGTTTGAATAATACTTTTTGTTATTGCTCTTGTGTCTGGGCAAGTATTGTTCTTATTTGTATGACCATTATGCAAAGAAAAAGAACACACATACCCTCCCCCCACAAAGAACAACAAGGGCCTTGTTTTGTAATTACCTTTTTTTAATTGTTTTTTGCAGTTCAAAGCTGCTATTGAATTTGACATGAGGGGTTCATGAAACTGTGTTCCTGTAAAGTGACACTTGCATAAACCATAAGGACCTAACTGATAAAAGTGGTACTGTATTTGCCCAGTTAACTTTCTTCACTCTTAAAATTTATATTCATAACATAAACTGAGATTTTATTGTCTCAGAATTCTAGAGGTCGTTTGTGTTTAGATTCCTAGTTATTAGTAGTAACCTCTGTAAGAAAAGTACTATTTGCACTCTCTTCTATTTTTAAGTAGTTTCTGAGGCTGTGAGGAGGAAGCATATATATGTTAGGGAGGGTAGACACACATGAAAAACAGATTTGTGTTTGCATTTATTTACTTTCACTTTGAAGTAGCAATAGAGCAAGTTATGCTCATTTTGTAAAATCTTTTTCCTTGTGTGAGGAAGATGAGAATTGATAGGCATAGTTTTGGTTATGAAGAACCTTTTTTTGAGGAGTTGGAAGGAGTTTTATGTGTGCTTGTGGTAGGCCAAAATAAGTTGACATTAGATCTGTTCTTGCAGCCATGTGAATCAATAAGGAAGCTTGTTGTTAAGTTAACCTTGGTGCGTGAATGCTTGTCGTAGAGGTGGCTTTAGAAATATTGCATTAGGTGAATGATAACTTGAAGAAGTGGCTCATTTTGTAGTTTTATGTTGCTTTGCAAATGCACGGAAGAAGCAACAATGTAACTGGGATCTAGCCTTGTGAATAATTGGTGTAAAATATTAAGAATTATTTAAAAAGTAGTATCGTGTAAATGTTGAGGGAAAGGAAATTATCACCTTCTGTGGTAGTTATTTAGAAAACTCTGAGATCTGATTGGTAAGATTCGATAGCAAGAAAATGTAAGGCAAAAAGGAGCTCCGGAGAGCTTGCATTTTCTCAGAGACTTAGTGTTACCATATGTCCGTTTTTTTCCTGGACATATCCTCCTTTTCAGACACTTGTCAGTAGCCAGTAAGCTGAGCTCCTGTTGCTATTCAGAGTCCCTGCCATGCTGTTCGTATTCAGGCAGCTGCTTGGCCATCTCTGCTCCTGTGCTGTTTCTTTAGGCAGTTGTTTGTCCACTTCTGCTCCCTGTTAGGACCTGGCTTCAGTGTTTCTTGGGTCTGAAAAGGAGGACATGTCTGGAAAAAACTGGGTGTATGGTAACCCTAACAGTGTTAAAGTCTCAACAGCCAACTGTCTGGATACAAAAGAAAGATAGGAACGTCCCGAAAATCAAAAAAGACCGCAAAAAGTGGAAACATGGATGTGTTGCTAAGGAGAAATGTGAACGACTAGTCCAAGCCATCAGGGACAAAATCAGAAAGGCTAAGGCACAAAATGAATTATACCTCACAAGGGAGAGGAAGAAGCATTAGCATAATTCTATAAATACATTAGGAGCAAGAGAGCGGCAAAAAAGCGCAAGTCCTCTGCTTAGCAGGGAATGAGAACTCGTGTGGTGTCGTGAAGGCTGAGGTATTTAATGCCCATTTTACTTCAGTCTTCCCTAAAATAGTGACTTGTGATCAGATACTTAAAGCAGTTAATATTAACAAAAAAGAAAGGAAGCAGACTAGTGAAAAGATGTTAAAGAATATTTAGGTAAGTTAAATGTATTCAAGTTGACAGGGCCTGATGAAATTCCCACTGGGGTACCTAAGGAAGTAGCTGAAGCAACCTAGGAACTGTTATCAATTATCTTCAGGAACCTATGGAGGATCAATGATGTTCTAGAGCAGTAGTTTTCAACCTTTTGTGGATCGTGACACACTTGGTGACACATTGCAACTCTATAGGACTCACCAGCCCCCTCCCTCCAGGTCAGATCCAGCTATCTCCCTGGCTCTCTGCGACACACTTACAAAGACGACCTGGGGAATTTATAAACTGGTCAGCCTAACTTGGATGCTAGGAAATACAATGGAACATGTGATTGAACAATGAATTTGTAAATACTTAGTGGACAATAAGTAGATGGTATCTTATATGGAGTTGTCAAAAACAAATCATGCCACATCAACTTAATTTCCTCCTTTGACAGGATGCTGGGTTTGTTGACAGGAGAAGCTGTAGATGTGATATGTCTTGATTTTAGTAAAGCTTTTGGCAGAGTCCCCCATAACATTCTTATAAGCAAACTAGGGAAATGTGGTGTGTATGAAATTACTGTGAGCTGGTTGAAAGCCTGTTCTAAAAGAGGATTTATTGATGGTTCTCTGTTAAAGTGGGAGGTGGTGTTGAGTGCGTTCCCGCAGGAGTCTGGCCTGTGTCCACTGCTATTCTGTACTAGCTGTAACCTGTCAAAAATTATGAGGGAAAATCATGGTTTCTTCCCCGAGCGAGCATCACATACAATTGTCTGAAGAGTCAGCGTGAAATATTGGAAATAGCTGAAAGCTGTGAAGGGGGCAGGGGCAGCAGATGAAGGCAGAGAAGGGGTGGGTGGGGGGCAGCAGCTGTGGTGCAACCTCTTGTCAGTGCTGCATGCAGTGGAGAATAAGGAAGGCTGGGGGTGTGGGGTAGGGGTATGGGGGGGGAAGAGGGCACAGGATATGGAGGGAGGGATGAGGAACAATGGAGCAGGGGCAGGAGGTGGGGTGTTGAAAGGGTGGCTGGGGGCAGGGACAGGAGATGGGGCAGTAAAGGGAAGGCTGGAGAAGGGGGCCATGGGCAGCGGGTGGGGGAGGAGGTGGGGTGGTTAAGGGAGACACTGGCAGGAGATTGGGGCAGAGAAGGGGTGGGTGGGTGTACCATGTGACAGGCCATTGTGATGTCAGAGGTGACTCAACCAATTGCTCCTTGCTCCATATTTGGGAGCAATTGGTTGAGTCACCTCTGACATCACAGTAGCCTGTCACATGGTACACTTCATGTCTCACACACGCATGCACACACTCACAGCGAATTAGTATAGTAGTTTGTCATTAGTGACTTGGGTGGTAGAGTGGACAGTACGCGTATAAAATTAGCAGATGACATCAAACTGGGAAGTGTAGCAAACACTTTGGCATACAGGATTAGAATTCAAAACTAGCTTGATAAATTGGAGAAGTGGCCTGAAATCAGAAAAAGAAAATGAGGAAAAAGCCAGTGCGAAATACTTAATAAGTAGAAATCAAGTGCATAACTACAAGATGAGGATTAACTGGATAGGTGGTGGTAGTGCTGAAGGAATCTGGGTGTTATATCAGATTATAAACTGAATATGGATCAACAATACGATAACAGTTGTGAAAAGGCTAATCATAGAATCATAGGGTTGGAAGGGACCTCATAGGTCATCTAGTCCAACCCTTTGCCAGAGGCAGGACCACTCCCACTAAACCATCCCAGTCATGGTTTTGTCCAGCCGGGCCTTAAACACCTCTAAAGATGGAGATTTCACCACCTCTCTCGGCAGCTCATTCCAAGGCTTCACCACTCTCCTAGTAAAAAAGTTTTTTCTAATATCCAGCCTTGACCTCCCTAACCACAACTTGAGACCATTGCTCCTCGTTCTGTCCTCTGTTATTACCGAGAACAGTCGAGCTCCATCTTCCTTGGAGCATCCCTTTAAGTAGTTGAAGGTTGCTATCAAATCCCCCCTCAATCTTCTCTTCTGCAGACTAAATAAGCCTAATGCTTTCAGTCTTTCCTCATAGGGCTTGTGCTCCAGCCCTTTAATCATTTTGGTTGCCCTCCTCTGAACTCTCTCTAGCATGTCCCTGTCCTTTTTGTAGTGGGAAGCCCAAAACTGAACACAGTATTCTAGATGTGGCCTCACCAGTGCAGAATAGAGGGGAATGATCACATCCCTGGATCTGCTGGTAATACTTGTTTTGATGCAGCCTAGTATGTCATTGGCCTTTTTGGCAGCAAGAGCACACTGCTGACTCATATCCAGCTTCCCATCCACCATGACCCCCAGGTCCTTTTCTACACTGCTGCTACTTAGCTGAATGTTTCCCAGCCTGTAGCAGTGCATGGGGTTTTTCCATCCCAAGTGCAGGATTTTACACTTGTCCTTCTTGAACCTCATAAGATTTCTATTGGCCCACTGTTCCAATTTATCTAGGTCTCCCTGAATCCTGTCCTTGCCCTCCAATGTGTTTACTGTTCCCCCCAGCTTGGTGTCATTCGCAAACTTACTGAGAGTGCAGTCTATTCCATCATCTAGATCATTGATGAAAATATTGAACAGAACCGACCCCTGGGGCACACCACTTGTTACTGGTTGCCAGCTAGACATGGAACCATTGATTCCTACATGCTGAAACCGTTGATCTAGCCAGTTTTCTATCCACCTTATAGTCCACCTATCCAACCCATACTTCCTTAATTTGCCAATGAGAATGTTGTGGGAAACTGTATCAAAAGCCTTGCCAAAATCAAGGTATATCACATCAACAGTTCTTCCTGCATCCAGAAAACCAGTCATCTGATCATAGAAGGAAATGAGATTGATGAGGCATGATTTACCCTTGGTAAATCCATGCTGACTGTTCCTGATCACTTTGTTCCTCTAAGTGTTTGAGGATGGATTCTTTGAGAACCTGCTCCATAATTTTTCCAGAGATTGAGGTGAGGCTGACTGGTCTGTAATTCCCCGGATCCTCTTTTTTCCCTTTCTTGAAGATCAGCACTATATTTGCTTTTTTCCAATCCTTTGGCACCTCCCCCATTCCCCATGAGTTTTGAAAGATAATGGCCAGCGGTGCTGCTATCTCATCGGCCTATTCTCTTAGCACCCTTGGATGCAGTTCGTCCGGCCCCATGGACTTGTGCACATCCAGCTTCTTTAAGTGGTCCCTAACCTGACCTTCCATCACCAAAGGCCTTTGTTCTTCTCTCCAATCTGCCACACCAATGGTAGTGGGCTGGCAGCTGACCCTGCCTGTGAAAACTGAAGTAAAAAAAGCATTGAGAACTTCAGCTTTTTCCTCATCTTCTGTCACAAGGATACCTGCCTCATTCAGTAAGGGACCTACACTATCCCTGATCCTGTTGTTGTTATTAACATACTTGTAGAACCACTTCTTGTTATCCTTTACATCCCTCGCTAGTTGCAACTCCATTTGTCCTTTGGCCTTTCTGATTTTATCCCTGCAGTCCCTAGCAATATCTTTATATGCCTCCTTAGTCATCTGACCAAGCTTCCACTTCCTGTAAGCTTCCTTTTTATGTTTAAGCTCAGAGCAGAGTTCTCGGCTAAGCCATTCTGGCTGCCTCACATGTTTGTTCTTTCTCATAATTGGAATGGCAACTTCCTGTGCGCTTAGCAGGGTTTCTTTAAAATATAACCAACTCTCTTGGACTCCTTTCCCCTTCAGATTAGCTTCCCAAGGGATCCCGCCCATCAGTTCCCTGAGGGAGCCAAAATCTGCTTTTTTGAAGTCCAGGGTTTCTGTTTTGCTTCTTTCCTTCCTTTAATCACCATCCTGAACTCAACCATGTCATGGTCACTACTGCCTAGCTTGCCATTTACCTCTACCTCCCTGATCAATTCTTCCCTGTTTGTGAGCAGCAGGTCAAGAGGTGCAAGGCCCCTAGTTGGTTCCTCTAGCATTTGTACTAGAAAGCTGTCCCCAACACTCTCTAAAAATTTCCTGGATTGCCCATGCACTGCTGTATTGGCCTCCCAGCAGATGTCGGGGTAATTGAAGTCCCGCATCAGCACCAGGTCTTGTGATCTAGAAGCTTCCACTAGTTGTCCATAGAACACCTCATCCACCTCCTGCTTCTGGTCTGGTGGTCTATAGCAGACACCCACCAGAACATCCCCCTTGTTGCTTTCCCCTCTTAATGTAACCCACAGACTTTCTATTGGCACGCTTCCACTTCCATAATGGAGCTCTGAGCAGTCATAGAGCTCTTTTACATAGAGTGCTACTCCTCCCCCTCTTCTTCCCTGCCTGTCTTTCCTGAACAGTTTATACCCATCCATGGCAGAGCTCCAGTCATGCAGACTATCCCGCCACGTCTGCGTTATTCCTATGATATCAGTTCCTTGTCTGCGCTAGTATTACCAATTCTTCTTGTTTATTTCATTTCCCAGGCTCCTGGCATTAGTGTATAGGTACCTAAGATACCCGGCCGATTACCTTATTTTGTCATGTTGATTTCCAATTCTGTTACATAAACCTCCTTGCATTTTTTTCTTGGAGTTCTCCTCCCCCACTCTATTCACGTATTGGGGCTTCAGTAGAACACTCAAGACAATTATTTGATTGTCCCCACCCCCATGTTCCAACTACCTTCTCTTTTATTCCTGGTGCTACAGTCCCAGCACCCCCGAAGTTCCATCCCTTCCCCCAGATCACCCACATTGTCACTTACCTGTGGGCTTTGGTCTCCTTCCCCCGTTGAACCTAGTTTAAAGCCCTCCTCACTAGGTCAGCCAGGAAAGGTTAAAAAAGAGTCATGTTTAATTGTGAGAAAAGACTGAAGCGGAAACTGTGAAGTTTTCAGATATTTTAAGGGGTATTATAGATAGTGACCAATGTTCTCCATGTCCACAGATGGTAGAACAAGTAGCAAACTTCTTAATCTAAAACAAGGGACATTTAAGTTACATATCAGGAAAATCTTTTTGATTATAAGGATAGTTAGCCACTGGAAGAGGCTTCCAGTGGATGGTGTGGAATCCGTTTATTGGAAGTTTTTCAGAACAGGTTAGACCAGTGGTCAGCAATCTTTGCCAGCCCATGTGCCAGCCATGCCCACTGCACCTTCAGCGGGTACTGGGGTGGGGCCAGGCCTCCGGTTCAGAGACAGGAGCCAGCATCCACCCCCTCTGGCAGGTGGCCTCCAGGTGTCAGCGTTGGGGCTGGCCAACTCGCCCTGCTCCCCTCTGCCCCTGCCCAGCCACAATTTTTGTCCCTGCTGGCTCTGCTCTCCAGCAGGGAAGGTCAGCGGGGGCCTGGAACCACAGCTTGTAGCTTTTGTTGCCCCAGGCCGCATAGCAATATGGGAACAGGGCCAGTGGGGGAGCTTGAGCGGTTCTGTGTGCTGCTCAGGCTCAGCCCCTGTGCTGTTTTTGTCACATGTGCCAGGGGTTGCCGACTCCTGCGTTAGATGAATGCCTGTCAGAGACGTCTAGCTATATATAATTGGTGCTGTCTCAGTGCAGGAGACTGCACTAGATAACTTCAGGTCCCACCCAGCCCTATAGTTCTTTGATTCTGTGATTCCCTATGTTTAAAGTACGTTTGAGATTTCTATAAAACAAAAAAAACAAAAAACAAAAAAAAGGGAAAAAGCCTAAAATGCCAAACTGTCAGAGAGCATCAATTAAGAACATATGCTACCACGAATATTATACTTTAAAAATATGCCTACACTGTACTTAAAACCCATAACTGGCCTGTGTGCAACTCAGGTTTGTAGGGCCTATGCTCTGTGACCTTCTCCTCGGCAGGGTCTTAGATCTTGGGAACTGGCCTTATATTTACAACACAGTTAAATAGGCCCTAACCCAGAGTCTAAGTCAGTTGATATGGACCAATCGCAGGTGTTTAATTGAAGTGTAAATGTATCTGAATTTTAGTAGCAGAGAAGGGAATATTTACAGTTTTTTTTATGTAAAATGAACTTTAAAAGAAAAACAGATGGATTAATTTTGGGGCCTGTAAATAGTAACCTTACACAATAAAATAGAACAAACTTGTGAGCCATTTTCTTTATCACAGATAACCTGTGAATATGACTCTGACTGTGATGCTGGTAACCAACGTACAAATAACTGGTCATTATGGGAAAAACAGGGTTTATTCCTTGGCTGTCTTGTGTGAGAGGGTCTTAGTCTGAATTTGAACTCTGTTTATACAAAGTTTAGATTTTCCAAGTGAGTCCTTAGCACCTCAGTATGTCCTGTGTAAGGGGAATCTTGCAAAAGTACAGACTCCATTTCAATTTAAATAAAAGTATTACAGCTCTGGGTTGCTGATTAATGGGCTCACAGTGAATGATGCAGTAATTTTTAGAGAGAGACTTAAAGGGGGAAGCAATTCAAAAGAATAAGATCTGGTCTAAATGTACAACTTTTATAGACATACTATAACACTCAAGGGTGTGAGAAATCTGCATCCTTGGACACCAGATCTCTGCCTTTGGTGTAGACACACCTAGTTCGGTGAAATAGTGTTGAGTGCGCAGTGTAAGACTCTGTATACTGAAAAACACCTCTTTTCTTGTCATAGAATCATAGGGTTGGACGGGACCTCATGAGGTCATCTAGTCCAACCCCCTGCTAAAAGCAGGACCACTTCCGCTAAACCATCTCAGCCAGGGTTTTTTCTAACTGGACCTTAAATATCTACAAAGATGGAGATTCCACCACCTCCCTAGGTAACCCATTCCAATGCTTCACCACCCTCCTAGTGAGAGAGTTTTTCTTAATATCCAACCTCAGCCTCCCCAGCTGCAACTTGAAACACTGCTCCTTGTTCTGTCCTCTGTTACTACTGAGAACAGCCTAACTCCCTCCTCTCTGTAGCACCCCTTCAAGTAGTTGAAGGTTGCTATCAAACCTCCCTCAGTATTCTCTTCTGCAGGCTAAATCAAGCAAGTTCCTTCAGTCTTTCCTCATACGTCATGTGCACCAGCCCCCTAATCATGTTAGGTTTACTGTGTTAGGCCTTGTCTATTCTATATTAGGTCAATTTACCATCACTACATTAGCTACTGTGGTGACTGATGTCCATACTAATCTTCTTGGTCACTGGTGTGCTTCCATCAACCTACAAGGGCCCAGTCTCTCAGCTCTGCTGGCAGCTCCCTGCTGGGAGCCGATCTGCCTTGCAGCCTTCTGGGCTGTCCTCCTCTTGCGACTCCTCGTTTCCCAGGACTTTCCCCTTCCCTGTTCCTAGCCAGGAAAAGTTGCTTGGGGCTTCTCACCAAGCTCTTGTCGGCAGCTGGGCTCTAGTTGCCTGACTTTCTTGTCAGTTTCAGGGCTGTGCTGTCCTTACCTGGGCTGGTGGTTGTCAGTGTCTGGCACTGCATCGCTGTAATTACATCAATGTAAACCCTACACCTCTCCTTAAGGTAGTTTTATGTTGGGATAGCAGGGGAGTTGCATAGATAGGAGGAGCATTTCAGTAGGTGTACCTCCACTGTTTTATTGACAAAAGTCGGTTTTTGTCAACAAAACTCTGTGGTATAGACCAATCCTTAGTTAAACATGAGTGAAAAACCAGATTAAGATACAGGCTAACAAGTTCTCTTGTTAGCCTGCATCTTAATAGTGCTTTTCAGCATGTTAGGATAAGTCAGTTGAGCTAATGTGATTGCACAAAATGGGTGTATATTTTTCATTAAGGCATTTCCTAAAGAGAAGAAAAAAGGTAGAATTACATGCAATGGAATGTAAACAAGGATTTTGATACTTTGTTTTTGAAGGGGTATAACGCTTATGCTTCAGAATAAAAGCCAACTTGTAGTTAGTGCAGTTACAAATACCCTTCCCCTACTGGGAGGGTGTTCCGTTGTGACCTACTGTTGTATTTTTGGCCACTGTCAGAACTAAGATAATGAACTAGATTGACCATTGGTCTGATCTGGTGTGGTGGCAATCTTATGTCTCCTAGACAAACTATAGTCTATAGCAGGCGAGGCCAAACTCCGGCTCGGGAGCCACATGTGGCTCTTGAATGAAAAATTATGGATCCCAGAAAAATGTCAGCAAATCAGTTTAGGAAAGCAGCACCAGGCTAGGAGTTGGGGGGGGGCCCCCCCCGGGTGGGGAGAAGTGCAGCATGGTCAGGAATTGCAGAGAGAAGTGCGGCATGGTTGGGATTTCAAAAAACTCGCCACTACCCTGCAGGCTTCTAGATTGATCAGCATCTAAGTTTTTACTGTATAGGGTTAATTTTCATGGTAACCTTAAGTAATTATTAGCATTGGACACTAGTAGGATTAATATTTGTCCTCTTCTTACGATAAAATTAAAGTGTGCAATGAATTTTAAACTTAATAATTTTGGAGTAGGTAAACATATATGGTTATATGGCTCAGTGCAGCTCTTGAAGGTTTAATAATCAACTTGTGTGGCTCTTGAGTTCCATAAGTTTGGCCACCCCTGTTCTGTAGGCATTCTGTCTCTGGCTCATTACTTAGTGTATACTGAGTTTCAGGTTTCATCTGTTTGGAGATTAAATGAGGCAATTATACTTTGTTTTATTTTCAGTTTGCATGTTTTAACATGCACATCAGGTGACTTGTGTTTAATAATAAAGGGTTTGAAGGCATCTAAGTAAATTAATTTAAAAAGAGTGTAATTTTAAGTTTTATTTCTTTGTAGGTTGTCCTGGAGTGGAGTCGAGACCAGTATCATGTTTTGTTTGATTCTTATAGAGACAACATTGCTGGCAAATCATTTCAGAACCGGTAAGCTTTACTTTCGGGGTTGTAGTCTAGCATATGTAGCTTTTCTGTGTGCTTGCTAGAAGTTTAAGATGCAGTAACATATGTATCTTTATGTTTTTCTTCATACAAATTTTAATAGTCTGTACTAAAGTTGAATTTGATTTTACTCTTCATATATTAAATCAAAATGTTTTTAAATTCAAAGTGATATTGATACAAGAACTCTGACTTGAAACTTGTTCACTAGCAGTGTTTTATGCTGTATTAGCACTTCAGACTGGACTGAACAAAATAGAGGGGAAAAGTGACTAATTTTGCATTTTAGAATCTGTACATATAAATAGACAGAGCTCCAACTGGGTTTATTTTAACATTTCAGGAAGTGTTATTTTCCCTCTATTGTAAATTTTACTTGGTCTTTTATGGCTGTCATTATTTAGTGGAAAATGACACAAGGCATGGAGAAAGAGGGCTTTTTAAACAGAATAATTTTAAATCTGAGAAACAGGCCACGTCAGAGTCAAGTCTGAGTCATATGAATATTCTTCAGTTGTCACAACTCTTGGGAGGCTTCTTATGGTGTTTTAGTTCATGCTTTGAATAATTGGGGGGTGTAATGTTCAGGAAGCCAGTGTGACTGTGGTCTGCAATGTGGGAGGAGCTACTTTGGGTGAGTTTTTAGGTTTCTTTTAGCCTCAGTAAACTAATCTGAAAACTTACATGAAAAAATGACCTCGCTGAAAACCAGATGCGGAATCAGATTTAAGATTTATTGGGTCATGAAAATTAGTTGGGGAGTGGGCGTGGTTAGAGTAGTCCATCGTCCTGCTAATACAGGACTGCTCTCCACAGTACACTTTGTTGCAGTGCGTCAGACCTACATTATCTCTTCACTTTGCTCAGCTTCCCCCTGCCACCCACCCGGTGCACGAAAAGATCAGTAGATGAAAGTAATCACTTTTGTAGCTCTTACAGATAATAATCATTGTTAGTTTAGAGCTGAAATGTTTCTGCAGAACTCTGCAGTGGAGCTTGTTGGTCTGTCCTTCCCTATCCATTTCTAAAATGCCTGTCACTTTGGTAACTATGTTCATGGATTTAAATAAAACAGTGGAGTCTGTTCAAAAAGACATGCAAACCTCTGCTCTGTTGTGTGGATATGGTTAGCTTTCTGTTTTGTGGCATACAGTTTAATTCTTTTCTGCTTTCGTTCTTTGGGGAATGGCTCATTATAAAGGAGACTTGCCACTCTTGAGCTGACAGATCAGTGAATGAGTGGAACTGGTGATTGGGCAAGTCCTAAATTTTTAGTAGTAGACATTGGGGCTGCTCAATATTGAGTCCATTAGCTTGCTATATGATGTGTGATATGAAGGGATTTGGCATAGTGGGAGGTTTGTCAGATTTATATACAACTCTGGATTTGGTATACCAGATACGATTTTTGGTGTAGGGGTATATTTTTCTTGCATCTGTCAGATAGAATAGTTCAAGTTTTTTTCCTTTCTAGGAGTGTGATTAATTGGATATTCTTATCATGTGAGCTGAATCAGCATGGGGCTCATGGAATCTTCTGGTAAGCTTTTACAGACAGGAGATTCCTTCTGCTTTTTGCAGAACCTATAGATGGAGAAGTTCTGATTTTGATGCTTGCTATCTTGTTTGTGCCTATGTTCTGAAACAAAATACCATGAAAAGTAGGGACCAACAACAAATGAGTAGCACACATTTCTTGCATTTATGAAGCATTGCATAGTACAGTTTTGGGGAATATGCTAGTACTTTTTCTGCTTTGTTTAGCTCTCTGTTGTAGTGACTTTTAGAAGCAATAAAAGAACATTTCCATTACTTGATACAAATGCATTATGATGTGCTTTTCTTTATAACACTGCAAAGATAAAATGTTGATAACTGATGTACGTAAAATTTGTCTGACACGCTTAAGAAAGCTGTACAGTTGTTTATTTTAAACAATATTTTTTATTTTAAAACATCAGTGATTTGATTAATAATAATTATACAAAGTGGCATAAAATACTGTATATACTTACATAGAAGCTGACCTGTGCATAAGCCGACCCCCAGTTATGAGCCCCCAACTGGGGGGGAGGGGGGAGAAGAGGAATGCATAACTCATGCATAAGCCAAGGTCCCTCCGTGGCTTAGGGTCTATACCCCCCCCCCCCCCGCAGTGCTGGCTTCCCTGGATTCCCCAAGATCCTCCCTAACCCCTGGGCCCTGCCGTTGCTTCCCCTGCCATTCCCGACACCCCCCTCCCCCCCAAACTCCTGGGAACTGCTGCCGCTTTCCCTGACATCGCTGACACCCTCCAAAACCCTTGTGCACTGCCACCTTCACCACTGTCACTGACCCCCTCCTTAAGCCCTGGGCCCTGGCACTGGCTCCCCTAGGGCCCCCTTATCTGGCCGCTTCAGTGGCTAGACACAGGCTGGGGCTCGCTTCCCTTACTTTAAGCCCTGCTCAGGCAGAGCACTCAATATGGCCACTCCCGCAGCTAGAGAGGCAGTGGGGCCCCCCCCCCCCCCCCCCCAAGCATGCTTAGAGCAAGATCAGGGCAGGAGGTTTAGAATTCCTGGGCTGGGGCTGCTTTCTGCAGCCTGACCTGTGTGTAAGCCAAGTGCCCTTTTTAAAGGGGATTTTCAGGCACAAAAGTCTCAGCTTATATGCAAATATATATGGTAGTTGTAAGAATGAGGAAAATTTCTTGGTCTTGTATTTAAGGTTCAAAACACTGCAGTTTTTCTTTCATCTCCAGCCTGGTCTCTTTCAGCATTGTCACAGGCACATAAACCTCATTGCCTTCTTTGTCTTGGTTTCACGCTTTCTGTGGTATGTAGAATGCTTACCCCAAAACTGTTCGACCTGTTGCTTTTCCTCCCCTCATTAAAATCCTTAAAAACTTGCATCTTCAGTCTTGCATGTGAGAATCAAGGGGTCCTGAAGAGTAAATTGTGTGATTGTATGATTTCTACTGCTGTTCATCCTCCTCCATCTGTTAACAACACTTACTGGTTTTTAATGCTTTGCATTTAGATTGTGTGCCGTTCTATGACATGATCAAACAATATTTGAATGTGCCAAAAAGCGAGAGGAGCCAAACAAAGGAAAGGAAGAGAGAGTCCCTGCCTAATACCATAAAGCTTACAATCTAAATTTAATGCCACACAACAAGCAAATGTGATGAATAGATGGGAAGGAGGGGGAAGAAGCATAGATGGGGAACGAACAAGGAACAGAATGGGATTCTGGGGTTAGGAAATGGAGTAGCAAAGTTGTAATCTGGACCTGGAAAAAACTGGAAAGATGCTGGGAGTTGGAGGGGTGAAAATGAGGAGGAGCTAAGGCTAATAGTAGGACTGTGCCAAAGGTAAAGAAGGTTAACAGGATTCTCATCTGTTCTATGAGGCATCCCATACACAGCCAGCTGTATGATGAACCTGGCAAGCACTTGATCTTCTATGAAAGGAACAACAAATTCTTCTTCGAGCGCTGCTCGGCTGCATTCAGTAATAGGTGTCTTCATATCGGAGCACCGGATTAGCCAGAAAACTTTTGTCCTAGCCTGTCAGGAGAGGGCGGGTGGCTTCCGCCCCTCAGGCCACCCTGTGGCTATATATATGGCTGCCTCCTGACCCCTCGTTGGTTTCATTTCTTCCACCTTGCGTGTCGGATCTGGAATGTCCGCTCCTTGCGAATGCAAGCAGTCTGTCCTCCTTCTGTGAGCTTTTTCCCTGACTGGGAGCACCTCTTCGTGGGCATAGTTCCACCACAGGAGCCTTCCACCATTGGGCTGGAACATCGTTCCATCATGCTAGGGTTCAAACCCTGCTCCGAGTGCGGCAAGGCCTTCCCCCAGGATGATCCCCATGGGAAGTGCCTCAGGTGCCTGGGCAAAGACCACATGGTCTGAGCCTGTTCCCTGTGTGTCTCCTTTAAACCTCGGACCATCAAGGAGAGGGAACAACGGCGCCATGCCCTAGCCTCTGAGCAGGCTTGGCACTCTCCACCCGAGGCTTTGGGTTCCCGCCTGGCACCGAGACCCAGCTCAGCACCGGAGCCTGCACAACACTGTACCACCGGTAGCTGCCACCGCACAACCTTGGTGCCAACTCCGGCACCTTGGTGCCAGCCTGGCACCTTGGCACCGCTCAAGGTCACCCCTGGCGGCCTGGCACAGCCTTGTACCGCCGGTACCCGGATCACCCCGGTGGCACAGTTCAGTACTGCTGGTACCCTGATCACCCCAGCACCATTGGCCGGCATCTCCGATGCCGTTGGCCCAGTACAGCCCGGCTTCACCGGTGCTGAGTTCACCCCAGCACTGACTGCAGTCACCCTCAGCACCGCAGGCTCACTATAGCCCAGTACCGCAGGAGTGGGAGTCCTCCCAGCCAGGCAGTCCCCCTTCCCCAGGCGAGGACTTGCCACGGGGCTATGCGGAGTCACTCCTTGTGCTGTCCACCCCCAAAGCGGTGGATGCTGCTCGAGCCCTCCTCCTACTCCCCACACCACCTGCCCCAATCCCAGCTAGAAGGGGCAAACTGGCCTTTATGTCTAAGGCCTAGATCCATCGTGGGCGCCGCTCTCCCTTGCCATATAGTCCCCCGTCTTCCATTCCATTGGGGCCTGGTACCATAGGGCCATCACCAAGGCAACATATCACCTTGCCGTCGCCGGTACCACCCCTGGAGTCTCGATCTCCTTCTCCCGCTTCCAGCCCGGAGGAAGGGCCGCCGAGGGGCTCTAAGTGACCTCGGCACTGAAGCCACTGTTCCGTTTCTGCCCACAGGAATGGTCCCCCCGGAAGACACCCTCTCCATTGCGGCGAGCTCCTGGTACTGCTCTGTCCCCAGCACGGGGGCCCTATATGGGGAATCTGTCGGCGCACTTTGATTTGTTGCGCCGGGCTACGGCCCATTTAGGAATGGAGGTGCAACCCTCGGGTCCCCCTCCGGATATCCTCTTCAGGCCAGCCTTTGCCTCGACAGAACCACCGACAGTCCCACTCCATCCAAGCATCTGGGACCTCACATTTTCCTGGTGGCAGAGTCCAAGCTTTACTGCCTCAGTTTGGACACGGCAAGCATTAAATACTGGGTCCCCGAATTGGACTTCTTTCCCTCGCCGATCACCCAGTCCCAGTGGCGTCGCTAGCGCTGGGCACACGGGGCACGTGCCCCGGGTCCCAACGCCGGTGCCCCGGGTCTCCGGCCCAATCGGGCTGGGCATCCGGGGCCCGATCCCTGGCGGTCGGCGGCCGCGTCTCCGGCCAGGGATCCGAGGCCTCTCTGGCCGCATGGCAGGCCCTGCCCCCTGGCCTGGCATAAGGCCAGGGGATGGCCATGCCACTGCCGCCAGCTAGCCTGCTCTGCTGTGCGGTGCGGCTCAGCCTAGCCTGGCCTAGTGCAGCTGGAAGCGGCCGCTGGAGGCCGGGCCCGCGGCTGCAGCCCTGGATCCCCGGCTGGGGACGGGGTTGCCGCGGCTGCAGCGGCCCCATCCCCCTCTGGGGATCTGGGGCCTGGCTGTGGCCACGGCAGCCCCGTCCCCGGCAGGGGATCCAGGGCCACGGCCGCAGGCCCGGCCGCACCGGGCCGGGCGAGGCTAGGCTGAGCTGCACCGCACAGCAGCGCGGCCCAGCTGGCGGCGGCGGCGCCGTGGCCTGCCCTTGCACGATCCCGGGCCGGGGCGTGTGGCCTTTTGGCTGGGGGCGGGGCTGGGCCCGTGCCCCGGGTCTTTCCCCACCCCAGTGATGCCCCTGCCCAGTCCCACCTCTTGACCTGCTGCTCACAAACAGAGAAGAATTGATCAGGGAAGTAGAAGTGAATGGCAACCTGGGTAGCAGTGACCGTGAGATGATTGAGTTCAAGATGCTTATTAAAGGAAAGAAGGAAGCAAGCAAAACGCAGACCCTGGACTTCAGAAAAGCAGATTTTGGCTCCCTCAGGAAACTGATGGGCAGGATCCCTTGGGAGGCTGATCTGAAGGGGAAATGTGTCCAAGAGAGTTGGCTGCATTTTAAAGACATCATGCTAAGGGCACAGAAAGATACCATTCCGATAAAGAGAAAGTACAGCAAATGTGGAAGGCGCCCAGAGTGGCTTAACAGAGAGCTCTGCACTGAGCTGAAGCATAAAAAGGATGCTTACAGGAAGTGGAAGCTAGGACAGATGACTAAGGAGTCATATAAAGACATTGCTTGGAACTGCAGGGATAAAATCAGAAAGGCCAAAGGACAAATGGAGTTGTGGCTAGCAAGGGATGTGAAGGATAACAGGAAGGGGTTCTACAAGTATATCAATAACAACAACAGGATCAGGGATAGTGTAGGTCCCTTACTGAATGGGACAGTTATCCTTGTGACAGAAGATGAGGAAAAAGCTGAAGTGCTCAATGCTTTTTTTACTTCAGTTTTCACAGGCAGGGTCAGCTCCCAGCCCAGTACACTAGGTACAGTAGATTGGAGAGGAGAAGAGAGGCCCTTGGTGACAGAAGGTCAGGTTAGAGATTACTTAAAGAAGCTAAATGTGCACAAGTCCATGGGGCCGGATGAACTGCATCCAAAGGTGCTGCAATGTTCCCTCTAAGCTGATGACGCAGCTGAGCAAGTTATGGTATTTACTGAGCAGCAATTTATGAGGCCTGGGCAACAGTTTTTTGGTGCTTAAAGTATCAGCATCCCTAAGTGCCTTAATTCAAAAGTAATTCATAGATGTCTTTTCATTCAAAGTTCAATAAAAATGTTAAATTGAAGTACTGTAGTTTTATTAATTTACTAAACAAATGTGAGACAATGACACTTGCTGCCTGTCTAGCCTCTACCATCATCTACACTGCTCAGTTTTTGTTGCCTTCGTCAGATTTCCAGAATACATATATAGACGAAGTGGGATTTTCTCCCACAAAAGCTCATGCAAAAAATAAATCTGTTAGTCTTTAAGTGCCACAAGACTCCTTGCTTTTTTTGCTTTACTAGACTAACACGGCTGCCCTTTTGGAATGCCCAACTGGGGTAAAAGGGATTCAAAGTGGATCAGGCCCTAAATGTCCAAAACGTAGATTGAAATTAAGTAGGTAGCTTCAGACTTGATCCGCTTGATCATGAGACTGACGTGTTGAGGGGATTGTATTTAATATCTAGCTATCAACCTTGAAAATACACCTATTCTCCCCTCAGTAAACATATTAAATTACCATACATTGCAAATCACAATCACTAGGTAGCAACTGCTTCCCAGATTCCCTCAGGGCAATACCTTAAGTAAAGTTATCTGAGAAATTCAAAACTTTTAAAGGTGGCAAGGGCACAAAACATGTTGCAAGACAGTTTCTCACAGCATCACATCTCTGTAACCAGGGCCATCTTTTGTGCCTAAAGAATTTGCATCAAATAGAGCTAGGTTAGAGTCTGTTACATTATCATGCCCAAAAGCTAAATAGGGGACAACAATCCTCTAAGCGAATGACAAAAAATTGATTAGGCATACAGAAAACTTTAAACGTTGAGAGTATCTTCCTTTAATATAAAGTGTCTCTGACATCTCAGTTTTGGAGTTTCTGGGTTTTTTTTATCCAAATCATTTTCAACAATAAAAGGGAAGCTATAATTAGTATGCCTGGAGTGTAAAGGATCTCAGAACTAAAATAAGCAAAATGAGGTATAATTGAGATTTGTGTGTCTGGTAGTGGAATATAATAAATGTAGTTTAATAATTTTTAATTTTTGACAGTTAAAGCAAACCTAATCAAAGCTGCAAGAAGCAAGAGCATAAATGGATTTGTGAAAGAAAATGATTATTTTTCTAACAAATTTTGGGGGAAATAGAAATACGTCTTTTTTTTTTTTTTTTTTTAAATTATTGCACCACTGGCAATATTTTTTTCCTTCTGCCTTAGATGACTTTTTATCCTTCCAGTTTTTCATTTCATTTTCCTAATCTTTAGGATTTGTTTCCTTCCATCACAGGAGTCTATACAAAGTTACATTGTAAAACCCCACCTTGACAAACTGATTGTATTAGAATCTCTCACAGAAAAGAAATCTAAAATTAACCCAACTTGTTTTTGCTTATTTTAAAGGATTGTTTTTCTTTTAAGAGCTTTTGTATATTCAAGCCTTTTAGCAAGTGAAAAGCAGAGCAGTCACCTTTGATAGAGATGCTAAATGGATCAAAACATTTTTGCTGGGTCTTTCAAGTCCCAAGTCCTCCTCCAGCTCCAGCCTGGCTCTTTGCCTGCAGCCCAGCTCCCGTCCCCTGCCCCCACAGAGAGCCCTGCGTCCCTCTGGCCACTGCATGGCTGCCTCTGGGAGCCCCACAACTTAACCTTGCCATCTCTCAGGCCCCTTGCCCAGGCTCAGGGCTGCTTACCTCCTGGGGCCCACACAGGCCCCAAAGATGCCACCACCACTGCACTAGCAGCCTGGTGCAGAGGAGAGGGAGAGATTTAAATTTCCCTCCCCCTCTGCTCCTTCCCTGGCTAGGTGCCGGAGGGCAGGGGGAGGGGCCGTCACTCTCCCTGCTCCAGCAGGCAGCCTCTGCATGAGCCTGTGCGGAGCTGAGACAACAGACACACGGAGCTGAGACAACAGACACACGGGGCTCCTCCGGGCTGCCTGCCCTGAGCTGCGCTGGCCCATGCGTTGCCTGCGCTGGTGAGGGGGGGCCACTGCGCCCCTGCCCACTAGCGCAGCTTACAGGGAACACTGGGGTGCTGAGGGAGCTGGGTGATGAGACAGCAGTATCGTTGGCCATTATCTTTGAAAACCCATGGTGAACGGGGGAGGTACCAGAGGACTGGAAAAAAGCAAATATAGTGCTGATCTTCAAGAAAGGGAAAAAGAAGGATCCAAGGAATAACAGACCAGTCAGCCTCACCTCAATCCCTGGAAAAATCATGGAGCAAGTTCTCAAAGAATCCATCCTGAAACACTTGGAGGAAAATAGAGTAATCAGGAATAGTCAGCATGGATTCACCAAGGGTAAATCATGCCTACCAAACTCATTGCCTTCTATGATGAGATGACTGGATTTGTGGATGTGGGAAGAGCCATTGGTGTGATATACCTCGACTTTAGCAAGGCTTTTGATACAGTTTCCCACAGCATTCTTATTGGCAAATTAAGCAAGTATGGGTTGGATGTGTGGACTGTAAGGTGGATAGAAAACTGGCTAGATCAGTGGTTTCAGCGTGTAGGAATCAATGGCTCCATGTCTAGTTGACAACCAATAACGAGTGGTGTGCCCCAGGGGTCGGTCCTGGGGCCAGTTCTGTTCAACATTTTCATTAATCTGGATGATGGGATAGATTGCACACTCAGTAAGTTTGCAGATGACACCAAGCTGGGGGGAACAGTAGACACTTTGGAGGGCAAGGACAGGATTCAGGGAGACCTAGAGAAATTGGAGCAGTGGGCCAATAGAAATCTCATGAGGTTCAACAAGGACAAGTGCAAAATCCTGCACTTGGGACGGAAAAACCCCATGCACTGCTACAGGCTGAGGAGTGATCAGCTAAGTAGCAGCACTGTAGAAAAGGACCTGGGAGTCATGGTGGATGGGAAGCTGGGTATGAGTCAGCAGTGTGCTCTTGCTACCAAAAAGGCCAATGGCATACTGGGCTGCATCAGAAGAAGTGTTGCCAGCAGATCAAGGGATGTGATCATTCCTCTCTATTCTGCAATGATGAGGCCACATCTGGCATACTGTGTCCAGTTTTGGGCTCCCCACTACAAAAAGGACATGGACAAATTTAGAGACAGTCCAGCGGAGGGCAACCAAAATGATCAAAGGGCTGGAGCACAAGCCCTATGAAGAAAGACTGAAGGAACTAGGCTTATTTAGCCTGCAGAAGAGAAGACTGAGGGAGGATTTGATAGCAACCTTCAACTACCTGAAGGGATGCTCCAAGGAGGATGGAGCTCGACTCAGTAGTAACTGAGGACAGAACAAGGGGCAGTGGTTTTAAGTTACAGCTGGGGAGGTCAAGGCTGGGTATTAGGAAAACTTTCTTACTCAGAGAGTGGTGAAGCATTGGAATAAGCTACCTAGGGAAGTAGTGGAATCTCCATCTTTGGAGGTGTTTAAGGCCCAGTTGGACAAAACCCTGGCTGGGATAATTTAGTGGGAGTGGTCTTGCTTTTTTGGCAGGGAGGTGGACTAGATGACCTTGTGGGGTCCCTTTCAACCCTATGATTCTATGACGTGGTGCAGATGGCGCTAGGCCCAGGGGAGCCCCCTAGCAACCCCCTGCTATCTTCCAGGGAAGCTAGGGAACTGGACCTCTTAGGCTGTAAGGGCTACTTTTCCTCGGCCTTTCAACTATGAGTGGCAAACAACCAAGCCATAACCAGGAGATATTTGCTGGAATTGTGGGAGTCAGTCGCAAAATTCCGACGCAGGCTCCCACCAGAGGCCAGGGAGGAGTATGATGCCTTTCTAGAGGAAGGTAACATAATCTCCCAAGACCTCCTCTTCTCAGCCTGCGACGCGGTGGATACAGCCCACCCGCACCACGGCCTCAGCAGTAACTACCCACCAAGTGGCCTGGCTCAGGAAGGCTAGAGCGCCTCCTAATGCACAGCAGGCAGTCCTTGACCTGCCTTTTGGAGCGGGTGCCCTGTTCTCCCCAGAAACCTTATCTGTGGTGGGCACCGCTCGGGACCCCAGGGGAGAGGCCAAATGCTTGGGCCTCCTCCCTCCCGGGCCCGCCCTCCCACATAAGCCTCTTGGGGAGACACCCCCCCCTCCCACTCCCAGTTCCCACTGATCGTGGGACCACAGCGGAATTTTTCCCTTCCACCGCCATCATCCTGCTGCCAGGATGCTGAGACCCTTTCCTCTCTCACCAGCAGGGAAGGTGCCCGCCCAGTTGGCTGCCACCCTAGTCTTGAGACATCCAGGATGCAATAAAACTTCAGTGCGTCGTCACAGTGGACAGTTGATGTCCTCTTCCTCTCTTTGTGGGGGGAACGGGTTTGATCATGACCAACTTTCCTCCTTTCCTACTGCGACCACAGGTGCAGTAATTCTGGCCGTGCACTCTCCTCAATCTTGGGCAAACACGGGTCATGCCAGCCAAACACCTCTGCACCATTGGTACATCAGTACCAGGGTCCACCCCTACACATCCTCGGTAGCTGCTACTTCAAGCACTTATGGTGAATCCACCCTTCACCCCCCCCCCCCCTTTCTCGGGTACCCTTTGACCAACAACCCCTGCGCTGTCCATGTCAGGATGGGTCTTGCCAGGGACGAGAAGCGCGTCTCATAGTAGCCCCAGCCACTGCTGCAGAGGCTCCGACACGTGCATACATGGCGTACACCTCGACACAGAACCACTCCTGTTTACCCAGATGTCCTACAAAAGGTAGGCTCCGTTCTTGATTGTGGGTCGGGGGGGGACACCCTCGCTAGCATACCATTGGCACACTGGGTAGTGAGCTCTACTGGGGCTCTTGACACCTCGGCTCAACGAGAACCTCCACTCCCCTACCCGTCAAGCAGGACGCGTCCGCATCATTATGGCGGACTTTAGCCTCCAGGGAAGGCCAAGGCAGAGCGGTCCAACCCCTGCCACCCTATATCCCCCCTTGTTCACAGAAGCTGAGGCTCCGTAACAGCCCCTTCCCTTGCGGGCAACCTCCGTTGTTATCAGGACACCTATCCTAGGAGTCCTCGTCCTAGGCCCACCCTACCAGAAGTGGTGGTCAGCCCTCCTCATATCTTCCCCCATCCTTCCGCCCTTCACTCATGAAGCAAAGACCTAGTGTACCTGACTTGGAACTTTCCAGATCAGGGAACCTAAAGGGATGGCACCAATGTCGCTTTTCCCATGGAAGGGGAACAGCAGTGGGATACCTTATCTTGGGCCTTCCACACTAGCATTCACCTTCGTGGCATCAGTCCCTCGTCATAGCTGGGTGGAAGGCCGCACTCCAAGCATGGAAGCTTCTCTCCCGAGTTGCTTGTAACTGCCCACGCTAGCCTCCCTGCCTTTCAGACACACGTAACCTGACAGAGGGCACTTCCCCTAGGGCACGCGTTGACCTGCTATATCTGCTTGGGGATCTACAGTTCAACCATGGGGTCACCTCCATGCGATGTTGGTGACGACCTTACCAGGACTGTTGTTTCCCTCATCTCCTTGGGGGACCAGATTATATGTGTTGCTTAAAATCCTCTCTCACCCATATGGGTGGTATGTGTCTTCCTCAGCCTCAGGTCCTCTACCAGAGGCCTGGGAGTTCGAGGGTTCTGCGCAGTATCTTAGCTGTTCCTAGCACCGCACTCTTCTGGACAGAGCTCTGATGTTGTTCCTGGGACCTGTTGGAGCCACTCTCCCAGCTTAGGAGTCACAGCCCCGAGTGCTCCTACCAGTACTGGGACCACTTCAGCCTTCACTTTCCACATCCTCTCTAGTTCCTCTTTCAAACCCTGGCACTTCTCCAGCTTCTCATACTCCTTCTTCCTGATGTTGCTGTCACTTGGCACTGCTACATCTATCACCACCGCTGTCTTCTGGTCCTTGTTTATTACCACAGTGTCTGGTTGATTGGCCAGTACCTGCCTGTCCGTCTGGATCTGGAAGTCCCACAGAATCTTAGCCCTGTTATTCTCCACAACCTTCTGTGGAATCTCCCATCTGGTCTTGGGAGGGTCTAGCCCATACACTGTGCAGATGTTCCTGTACACAGTGCCAGCTTTGTGCCATTCGGTGTATGCTGTTCTGTTACGTGTTAGCTCTGTGTTCTTGAGGAATCAGAGCATAGTATCCAGCCTGTGCCTCCCTCCCCCCCCCCCCACACATCCCCCAACCTCTGCTTGAACTGAAAACCAAAAACAGTAGGAAATGGGAGACATCCTTTTCCTAATCTGCCCATATCCAAAAGCCATCAGCACAATGGAGCTTCATTTGCATTGACTATGGAGAACCAGACTCCAAAGCAGGAGCCGCACTGAACTCTGGGATTGAAGAAGCAAGAGCCGTACTGAACTCTGGGATTGAAGAAGCAGAGAAGTGTTAGAGCACAAAGCTCTGGTAGTCCCCGAGTCGGTCCAAGTGGTCCCAAGACACACACAGACAGAGGAGGTCACAAATGCATATATGCTTTATTACCTTACAGAGATCTTGTGGAGCTAGCTCCCAGAGGAGTACAATACCGTGGGTTTTATAGTACAGTCTACAGAAAAGGGGTAAGGCAGGCACAGAGCCAATCATAATTCAGGGTCGGGGGCTGTATACCTTATATGGCTGGTCACCTCACCTGGGTCAGGGAAGGGTCATTTCCTAATATGGTGCATCTGGGCCCATGTGACTGACCTGGAGATGGTGAGGACAGGTGAGATG
>ML681994.1:13523987-13546606 GCA_007922195.1 Podocnemis expansa | reverse complement strand
GAGAAGATTGAGGGGGGATTTGATAGCAACCTTCAACTACTTGAAGGTTGCTCCAAGGAGGATGGAGCTCGACTGTTCTCGGTAGTAACAGAGGGCAGAAGAGAAGCAATGGTTTCAAGTTAGAGCTGGGGCGGTCCAGGCTGGATATTAGGAGAAACTTCCTTACTAGGCGAGTGGTGAAGCATTGGAATAAGCTGCCTAGGGAGGTGGTGGAATCTCCATCTCTGGAGGTGTTCAAGTCCCAGCTGGACAAAACCCTGACTGGGATGATCTAATGGGAGTGGTCCTGCTTTTTGTGGCGGGGGGTTGGACTAGATGACCTTGAGGGGTCCCTTCCAACCCTATGATTCTATGACACTGATCTGGCTCGCGGAGCTGCTGTCCAGGCTGTGCCTGGAAGCATTCTGCAGCAGCAAACTCCAAAGACAGGCTCCCGGCACAGCAGGGCTAGGTGTGCTTCTGAGTCACTCATGTGATCAGAGTAGCAGCACAGGAGAACAGAGGAAGCACTCCAGATGATCTCGGCTCAGCTCTCCTATGGTCAGCCAACCAACCAGAGTCTCAGTCACAGCAGGCTAGGCTGGCTCCAGAGAGCCACCGCACTGCCCCCCTTCCTAGCTGTTTGCTGTCAGTCAGTCAGCATGCTAATTTGATAGACAGCAGATTGCACAAATCACAAATAAAAAAGGAAAAAGTGGCTGGGGTCCACATGGGAACAACCCAATCAGAGGCCAGCATTCTGAATTGACAGACAGTAATGGGCGGGAGGGAGGGAGAGAGGCAGGAGCTGAGCCAGGCTGCATGTGACTGAGATTTTTTTTTTTTTTTTTTTTTTGCCTGCCACCATGAGGTGGGGAAGTGGAAAGAGAAATAGAAGGGGGGGGTGTGTCAGGGAGCCAATATAGTGAGGGGGCCCACAGGGCAGGGAAAAGGGAAGGTGTGGGAGAACCTGCAGGATTGGGGAGGGGAAAGGAGTCCATGCCCTCTGAACACATAGGGGAAAAGGATTGAGGAGCCCATACAGCCACATGGCCCACAACAGGTGTCCTGCCCTGCACTGTGGCCGCTCACATTGAATGAGTTTGACACCTCTGGTCTAAATGAATTGTATTTGCCTGCTGTGAACAGCCTCACCCTGGATATGTCCCCACCCCTTGGGAACAGGCAGGGGCCAGGTTCTTCACTGCCTTTCTGCATCACTGCTTCCTGCAGTCAGTTCCTGATAATTATTATCATTTGGGGATCCACAAAGTTTTTCTTGACATTAAAAAGCGGTCATCGTACTCAAAGGTTGAAAACCCATGATCTGATTTTCATTCAGGCATTAAGCCTGATTGGTCACTATTAACTCTCCAGGTCTAGTAACGGTGAGCAGTAGAACTGAGTTTTCCTACCGTACTTATGAGGCTGTAATCTGGATAGTTTGAGTCCCTTCCAGGAAACTTATATATATTTAAACAGGAGTGACCCGCTAAGGCCCTGCAGCAAGCTGTCTGAGAGAGCTCTTGAGGCAATGGAGCAATTATCCAATATCCTGTCTGTCCTCTTCAGCAGTGCTGCTCTTTCCCTGTCAAGTACCATTCACCCTTGCCAACACCACCTTGTAGTCAAAAGTATTAAAAGCAGCTGATAGATCAAAAAGAATTTGAGTTTGTTTTCTCAAGGCAGGAGTGTCATGTCTTTCATGTGAGAACGTAAGTCCACCAGTCTCACTATTGCTTTCAAAGTTTGTATAAATTTCTTACAGTGATCTGAAATCATAAATAGCCTAACATGAAGGGCTAGCATTTCAACACTTCAGGTAGACCTAATTTGCTTAGCTAAATCTAAATTTGATAGAGGTGTTAAATTTAACTCAAGCTGTCAAACTTGTTTAATTCAGATCAGTATTAGAAGAGCATTTTTTATTTGGCTGAAACAAACCCTATATTTATTTAGCTAGTACTTTTTGGCACTTAACAAAAGTCTATTATAAATTCAGAACAGGTTAGACAAACTGTCAGGGATGGTCTAGGTATAATTGGTGTTGTCTCAGTGCAGGAGGCTGGATGATGTCTCTTTTGGAGGCTGAAAGATTTATGCAAGAAAAAAATCCTTCAGAATTTGATTGAACTTTAGTACTTTCAAAATACTCAAGCTTAGATGGCAACAAGCAAAGTAAAGTATAAATGCTCCTTCAGTGGAGTTGATTTCTGATTTCAGGGGGATTGCACTGGGTTGTAAGTATGGGAATTTGTCTCTAGTGTCTGTATTGTATTAAATTATATTCTGGCATTGATTTGGATGGGGTGGGATGACTACAAACTATTATTCTGAATCAGCTTGCTTTCTTTTTTCCTCTCCCCCCCCCCCCTTTTTTTTTCTTTAAATTAAACCGAAGTTGAAAGCTAACATGGTAAAGACTAGGGACAACAGAAGCAGGCGGCATTTTGACATCTCAGTCTCACTATAAGAGATGTTGGGAGCAAATTTCTGCTATTAAGTGGCCATACTGTGACAAACCTATCCAACCTTAGTGTCTTTCACCTTCAGAATGTTTAGCATCTTACTCATAAGGCAGCTTGTGGAGTAGGATACTACTTCACATGAATAAGGGTGACAGAATATAGTCCTAAAAATACAAGATCCCTAAAAGGTAGTTTAAAATTCTTTTTCATCATGCTGAGGTACACAGATCAGCTACACTGGGGATGTGAGCCTGCTTTTAGCTTGAGTGGTAAAGCCAGACCTGTTTTGTCACTGGCAGCAGGGGAAGGCCCTGCACCCTGGAATTCCCTCCAGATTGCTCTGCCTCCACAGGGGCAGGCAGCTCTGCTGGACCTTCATGCTGTAGAGGTTTTTCAGAGTGAAATTCCAAATTTAATATCAGATTTGTAGATAAAATTTGTCTTAATTTGGGTGGCTAATTTTCAGCCATGTCCCTGCACCACATTTGATTTTTGGGGAGATTTGTTCCCTCAGCTCCACATCCTCTTCAGAAGTATTTGCAGTGTCCATTACTTCAGAAGGGAAAAGTAGGCTGAGAAATCCAGGGGCTCAAGGTAAAGAGGTGAGTCTTCAGCTCTCTCCCTTAATAGTTGTTTCACTGGGGAGCTCCACTGACTCTGAGGAGGATGCAAAGCTGAACAGGGACACCTCCTCACCTCCACTCTAGGTGGAAGAGGAACTCTGATGGACAAGATGCATCCCAGGCTGAGTGTTGTCAGCACAGGTCCCTCTCCATGGCATGAAGAGAGTCATGCAAGACTAGAAAAGAACTGATTCTGGGGTAGGGACCCCTTCTTTCCCATCTTAACTGAAAGGAGTGAAGCTGGGAGGGCAGCACACAAAATGGAAGATCTTGCCTCCGTCCCCATAACGTACACCAGTTAACCTCATCTCTGTCTGTGGACCTCAGCCACCTATTCTGTCACCTACTCCACTTCCTTGAAGATCATGGGTGGAGGGCATTACACACAGCAAGACACTGCCAATGCTAGACTGTGCATTAAAAGGCCTTTGGGTTCAATTATGTTCCTCTGCTGCCACGCCTCTACAGCCTTGTCAGGTGTTTGTAATAGAATACTCTTAGCATCTTTAGAAAAGGAAGCCTTGATAAACCCCAACATTATATGCTTCCTTAGGCCATCAAACCTTATTCCTACTCTGTGTGGTTATAGAGTACAACCTTGCAACCTTCTTCTGCTCCTTACAGTACTACCTGAATTAAAGCCCTGTAAGACAGGGCTTGATAAAATTGGCTCCCAGCTATGTGCCAGATGTTTTACTTTTGGTCACCAAAGGACAGTTCCCCATTGCGTTTCCACCACCGTAGAGCTAGTAGCTGGTGACCTGGTGCCAGGGTTTTGTCAAGCTCTGCTGTTGAAGGTTTTGTTATGTTTCCTATCCAATAGAACAGGACATCTAAAGGTAGTTATCTTTAATTGAAGGCATGTTTATTTGAAGTTGTGAGTTTCTTCAATAGGACCCAGTATTTTAATTCAAAATGGTAGGCCTCACAATGGTCCTAGCATTTATTCACTAAGTAAATTCAGGAAACCTTCCTCCTTTGGTTAAGTATCAGAGTCCATTCATTAGAAGAACTG
Organism: Podocnemis expansa; assembly: GCA_007922195.1. Lineage (NCBI taxonomy): Eukaryota > Metazoa > Chordata > Testudines > Podocnemididae > Podocnemis > Podocnemis expansa. Next base: position 13,542,521 of record ML681994.1, on the reverse strand, counting down.
ATAATCTCAGGGCACGTCTTTTGTACTGAGATTTGCTAGACACCGTTAGTTTGCCAAATTCTACATATAGGGCATCCAGTGTTCACTAATGCCACTTATTTTATTTTGGCAAAGGTCTTCTCCATACTGTAGTATTCAGGAGAAGATGGAGTTCATATATACAGTCTACCTCATTTTGGATGTCCATATTTAAAGCATTGTCCTGCTTCCCACCCTGAAGAGACACTGCTATGCAAATCCCAGAGTAAAAGATCTGTGGACCTTGGCGTGGAAAAAAAAATAGGGAAGTTCTTTTGTTCATCTGAAGACGTTGGGGATGAATTTGGCCATTGTTGTTCAGAGTCTATATTGTGGACCTTCTTTAGTTGTTTGTTAAAGCCTGTGTTGATACCCAAGAAAGATTCCTAAAATAAAATCCTGGTCTTGTTCAAGTCCGTGGGAGCAGAATTTCATCCCTTGTTTTGTCTTTTTCTCTTGTTTTATATAATTTACCAATAATAAAGTTGTGATTCAAAATAGTCTCTGTACTACTTTTGTCCCTACTTGAGTAGTCCATGTATTAAGACTGTGATGGATTGTTATATGGAGGATTTAAAAGACTCTTATTTTAACAGAAGATTATTACAACTCATTGGGTAAAAAATTGGAGTAAAATGTAAATTTAAATAACTAATTAAGATTGATGCAGAAGATGATTTTGTCTCCTCCTTTTAATTCTATTTCTGCAGTGTGTGTTTAAAATTTTCTGTAGAGTTGGGAGATAATACACAGAGAGTGGGCAGCATTTTATTTTGTCCAGTTTATAACTCATGGTCCAGGAGTTTCAACTATCTTTTGTTTAACAATATAATTTATGCGACTGTAAAACACTTGTAAACAGGTTATACTGCTCTTGTGTGGTTTCTGTAGGCTTTGTTTGCCCATGCCAATTGATGTGGTATACACCTGGGTGAATGGCACAGATGTTGAACTAATCAGAGAACTGCAACAAGTCAGAAAACAGATGGAAGAAGAACAGAAAATAATGAGGTAACAGTTTGCTCAATGGAGTCATAATACAGTTATTTCTAGTTGGCTGCAGCAATGCTTTTTGGATACTGTCCCTTTTTATTTTTTTTTGTTTTTGTTTTTTTTTTATCATGTTACAGTGCATGGACAACCATACTAAGACTTGTTGGTTTTATTTTCTTGTTCTTTTACACTTGGCCTTCCTCAAAATGAACTTTTTTTCAGAACTCCTTCCCACAATGAAGAGTTGAATACTCAGGCAATTTCTCAAATACAGAGATAATGCTACTTTATTGTGACCTTTTCATATCTCTTGTTTTTAAAGTGCCATGCACAAAAGTGACTCTTTGCAAATAACTAATTTTGGTTTGGTTTTCCAGCTCTGCAAGAGAAGTTTTTTTGAATAGGAAGAAACATTATTTATGCCAAACTTCTAGAAGCACAACAAAACATATTTTTATGTTTGGGCTGGTTAAAACCTTTTATTTAAAGCTGTGGTTGAATGCTCCTTCTAAAGTTACCATAAATAAATATTAACATAAGCAGTACACAGATGCACGTGCACGGCTAACATAAAGTGTTCTGAAAACTTTCCACAAATGTGCAGATGTTTGCACTGCAAGAGGTTTCTCTTTCTTGATAAGTCACCAGCTGTAGCTCCACAGCCAGCCGCTGCTCTTCAGTGGTGCCACTCTCAGCAGCACTAATCACCCACCACTTCTCAAGTGCTCCCAGCCAAAGTGCCTCGCCAGCCACAGCTTTTCAGGGGCTGCACTCCTTGGGCAAGCGCTTTTGCCAACTGCTACAGCTCTGTTCCCAGGCGTGCGGGGAAAGGCAGTGGTGCGGGAGGGAAAGGAGCTGTTGCATGGGGAAAGATAGGGAAGGGAGGAGGGAGAAAGAGGAGAAACGCCAGTGCGGGGGGAAGGGGGGGAGCAGAGCCCACACAGTGGATTGGCACAGCAGAGGTTGGGGAGCTGACAGGGCCATGGAAGGAGAGCATACAGGGGAAGGGGTCAGAGAACAGGGCCTAGGGAAGAAGTCAGAGAGCCCACACTGCACAGGGCCAGGGAACGGGTCTAGTAGCCAATAGGAAAAGGGAGCCCGTGTTGCGCCAGTTGGGGGAGGAGCTGGGGAGCTTGTGTGGTGTGGGACAGGAGGAAGGGGTCAGGGAGCGGTCTGAGGGGAAAGGGAAATAGTGGGGGTGCCACCACTTGGCTGTATGGCTTCTCTCCCCTCTGCCCGCTCCTCCCCTGCTACCCTACTCACCCCTACCCTTCCTACCATCCATCCCTTGCTCTGCTCCCAGTAGTCCCCTTTGTCATCCCACACAGCCATCCCTTGCCTGCAAACCCCACCCTTCCTTGTCAGCTCTACACTGCTTCCCACACTGATATCTGAGTACCAGACCATTTCTGCTGATACTCATTTGCGAACCTGATCTGAAAAATTGTCAACCCCTGATAAAAAAGACAGTACAGAGAAAAAAATTATTCACTTGAAGATATAAAGCAGGTTAGTTAGCTCTACTGGGCAAGAAAAACAGAAAAACATGCATTGCAACATTCAAGGCTTCAGTTTTTTAAAATATTAACTGATCTGAAGGCACTTGTTTAAACTTTACTGTGTCACTGTAAAATTACTCACCGAAGACTTCAGATTCTAGGCAACTTGCCATTCAGTGAACCCATACTGCTGCAGGTTACTTAGATGTTGCCCTGAAACAATTGATTCAGTCCTTGTTGAGCAGTTCCTTAGTCTTTTCACCTTGTCTATACACCACTTAAAAAAAAAAATACTCATTCTGTTACTCAGCCTGTTACGCTCTTTAGTGTTGATTAAAAACAAAACAAAGTAAATTAGTGATCCACTTTTCATATATAATTTTCTGTAGCTAGATTAACAGTAATAGTCCAACTGAAAAGTGAAATTCAATGTGCGTGTGGCTTTTTGTTAATAATACTTGATATTTGTATTGTTTACTTAGCAAATAGCTGTCAAAATGAGCTCACTACTTTTCAAATGTGGGCACAGTCCTGGCTCTGAATACCTTAAGTTTTTTGCATAAATAAGTTTTTCCTCCTAAGAATTTGTGTTTGTGAATTTAGTTTCATGATACCAGTTGGAGATAAGGAAGCATTATTCTCTTTTTATAGATGGAGAAATGGAGGCACATAAATGGAAGTCTGTAGCAGAGTTGGATATAGGACTCAGGTCACCTTTGTCATAGAAACTGTAAGGGACCATATGAGACCATCAAGTCCAGTCCTCTGCATTCATGGCAGGACCATGTACCATCTTAAATAGTCCCTGACAGGTGTTTGTCTAACCTGCTCTTAAAAACTTCCAATGATGGAGATTTCACAACCTCCCTAGGCAACTTATTCCAGTAGTTAATCACCCTAACAAGTCGGAGAATGTTTTCCTAGTGTCCAACCTAAACCTTCCTTGCTGTAATTTAAGCCCATTGCTTCTTGTCCTATCATCAGCAACTAAGGAGAATAATTTTTCTCTGTTCTCCTTGTAACAATGTTTTAGGTACTTGAAAGCAGTTACTCTGTGGCCTCTCCGTGTCCTCTTTTCAAGACTAAACAAACTGAGTTCTTTCAATCTTCCCTTATAAGTCAAGCATTCCAGACCTTTAATCATTCTCATTGCTTTTCTCTATACTTTCTTCAATTTCTCCACATCTTTCCTGAAAGGAGATGCCCAGAAATGGACACAGGACTCTACTAGAGGCATAATCAGGGTGGAGTAGAGCAGAAGAATTACTTCTTGTGTCCTGCTTACAATGCTGTTAATGCATCCCAGGATGGTGTTTGCATTTTTTGCAATAGCATTACATTGTAGACTCATATTTAGCTTGTGATCACTATGACATCTAGATCCCTTTCTGCAGTACTCCTTCCTAGGCAGTCATTGACTCTTTTGTGTGTCTGCTTCATTCACAAGACCAAGGTCTCTGCAAATAACCTTTCCTTCATATCTTCTGGAGTAGAGTGTTCCATTATGGAACTAATTCAGTTTCAGAAGACGTTTTATGCTGAGATTTCTGAATATTCAGCCCAAATTCTTTATCATTGACTTAGTAGAATTTAATGTAACTTTCTTTTTTTCTTTAGGGAAATCCTTGGGAAAAATACAACAGAGTCACCTAAGAAAAGGTAAATTTTTTCAGCAGTAAGTACTGAAATTGAAGAAAGCAAGAGATGGCTTACATTTTTGGTTGAAATTAATTTTTTAGTTTGTGGTACATTTGGTCTCCTGTGATCAGCGAATTCTTATCTTTTGCATCGTTTCAAACAATTTAAAATCAAAATATGTGCACTGAACAAAGATAATGGGAATCTTATGACAGTGGGTGTACTTTTCCAGAAGTAAGTTTCTGAAGTTCAGAAATTGTGAGCTTGTTCTATTTGGTCACACATAATTTACGCTTTTAAAGGATGATATAATAAAGCATCTAAGATCTCCTTTAAACTGTATTCACATGTCTTCCTACATGCATGGTATCACATGTAATTGCAGATAATATAAAGGTGCTGCCACGTTTGTATATTTTGCATACCAGACATTACATTAGAGATTTTCTGCTCCACTTGGTCATTAGATCTCTTGAGCTCTGTAAAAAATGTTTGCAATATTTCCTTTATATAGAAAAAGAACAAAATCTGAAAGTTATTTATATGAGCTATGTGTAAAGTTCTCTGCCAAATGCTTCGTAATATTTTAGTCTCCATCTGGGCTTTTCCCAACAAAAGTGGCCTTTTTGATATAAAATTCATTCAATGTTTTAAAAATATGGGGATGGACAGTTATGGTGCTCTTTAAACCAGGTCATCCCTCTGGCATTCCTGATTTTAAGCTGATGAATCTTGTAGTTATTCTTCCATATTGTGGGCCAGATTTCTCATAGGTTGTTTGGAAACCTGCCTTTTTAAAGTTAGCTGGGAAGTGTAGGTCTGTTAAGGGTAATAGGATGGAATAGATCCCCTTTCTCCATTCTGCTTGGCACTTTGCTTGTTTTGGTGTAGTTTAAAGGTCAGTGGAGGTAAACCTCAGTCTTTACAAATGTTAACAGAGTAAACAGGAACTTCTTTTGGTTGTCAAGGTTTTTTTGTGGTTGTGAAGTGATCAGGTCAGCCATAATGTGGATGAGTTAAAATTGTATCAATAGGAATTTTTTCTCTCCTTTGTTTAGCAAAGGAGCCCTCATTCCTTCCAACAGAATGGTATGCCATGTAAAACTATAATAGTGGTCGGATTTTACATTAACATGGTCTAAAGTATTCAAAGAAATGCTGCTAACACAGATGTGTGTATATTGTATCTCTCTAATGTTAATATTAATTTTCTATTGGCATTAAGTAGACATTTGTTACTTTGTTCTAGTGAGAAGCAACTGGAGTGTTTACTGACACACTGCATTAAAGTGCCAATGCTTGTCCTAGATCCTGCTGTGCCTGCCAACCTCACTCTGAAGGACTTACAATCTGTTCATCCTTCTTTACAAGCTGCTAACAATATATTCTTTGTAGCAAAACCAAAAAATCCTTCTACCAATGTGACAGTGATTGTTTTTGGCAGTCCAAAGGAAGGTAAGAACTGGTTTGTTTGTGTTTTCAATCATCAGGGGAAAAACTAATTTTTCTTGGCACTAGTGATAGAAGGTGAACTGTTCCTTTATCCAGACAACTTCTTACTCTTTACGGATTCTTCCTCTCATGCTGGTTTCTAGCTTTCTTCACAGGGCTTTTCTTGTACAACTACGTGTCCGGCTCTTTTGGTGAATGTCCCCACACCTGGTTTTGCTTTATACATGATCTTTGCAGACTTATCAAGAAGCTCTGCCTTGTGTGTTCTGGGCTTGTATGTAATTCCTTGCTGTCCCGTCCACCATTCTTAACTGAAATCAGCAGCAGGCTGTGCTTGGCCCTTTGGCCTTCTCTGAAGTGTCAGTCCCTCCTTTGACAGCATCACCTGCCTGTCCTTACTAGTGAACAGCTCCTTCTTGTCTATCTGGAAGCCACCTATCATGTTTTGGATACTACAATAAACAAATAATAGATTTCATTTAATAAAACTAAAACAAAAAAGACTCTTGACAAAGCTGATATAACTCAGTGTTATTTGTTAACTGAGTATTATTGTGTGGAAGTACACAGGGAATTCTTAAAAAATGTGTTTTGAAGCTATTGTGACAGAAAGTGTGTAATCTCATCAATTTGTACATCAAGGTGCTGATATTTTTTTTATTCCTGTGAGCTTTTCCTAAGTGTAATTTTGAAGTCTTGCTCACCTGTATGTTGTGAACTTCCATTTTACTTCTTTTGTATGTGCTCCATTTTTCCATACCTTCTCTGACATTTATACAAATGGATGGTTATTCTGTACACCACACTGACCATTACTCTAGGAAAATAAACTGTCTCTTGTCAAATATAGTCCTCTTCCAACTCTGGACAATTATGGACACTTAGGAACAGTACAAGTTGGACTACTGTCTAGTACATTAGAAGCATTGCCTCTGTTAACAATTGTTTATTGGCCTGTCTGCCAAATACAAAGCACTCACATGGTATTACGCTGTGTTGTGCTAGTAGCCAAACCATAAATTCATATGTTTTAAATCCTGTCAGACTCCGGCCGTTTGTTCAGGTGATATTGTCATGTAAAGAACTGTGATTGGGGATTTGTGAGTTTTATTTCTGTCTCTGCTGTTGAATTGTTGTATGACCATGGCAAATCATTTTAACCCTTTTTCCTCAGTCTATCCCTCTGTAAATGGCATTCATCAAATCATAGAAGATTAGTGGGGGAAGGGACCACAGGAAGTGATGTAGTTCATCCCTTGCTCAAATCAAGATAACCCTAACTAAATCTGGCCAGACAGAGCTTTGTCAAGCCAGACCTTAAAAACCTCCAGGGATGGAGATTCTGCCACCTCCCTGTATTACCCATTACAGTAGTTCACCACCCACGTAGTGAAAATTGTTCTCCTAATATCCAACCTCACCCTCCGCAACTGCAACTTGAGAGCACTGCTGCTTGTTCTGTCACTGCCACCACTGAGAACAGCTAAGCTTCATCATTCCTGGAACCCTTCTTCAAGTAGTTAAAAGCTGCTGTCAAATCCCCCCGCACTTGTCTCTTTAGACTAAGCAAAGTTCAGTTCCTTCAGCCTCTCCTCGTAAGTCATGTGCTCCAGCCCCCTAATCATTCTTGTTGCCCTCCACTGGGCACTGTTCAGTTTGTTCACATCCTTCCTGTAGTGGGGTGGCAAAAATACTATGACAGACAATATCGAAAACTTGGCTAAAGTCAAGGTGCATCACATACACCAATTTACCCACATTCACAGAGCCAGTCGTGTCATCCTAGAAGGCAGTCAGGTTGGTCGGGCTTGGCTTGCCGTTGGTGAATTCATGCTGACTGTTCCTGATCACCTTCCTCTCCTCTAAATGATTCCTTAAGGACCCCCTGCTCCATTATTTTTCCAGGGACTGAAGTGGGGCTAATGGTCCGTAGTTCCATGGCTGCTCGTCCTTCGCTTATTTAAAGATGGGCAACTATAGTTGCCCTTTTCCAGTCATCTGGGACATCCCGTTTGCCATGAGTAAATATAATGGCCACTGGCTCTGCAGTCACATCAGTCAGCTCTCTCAGTATCCTTGGAGGCATTGCCCCATGGACTGGTACTTGTCCAGCTTGTCTAAATACTCCTGATTCTATTCTTTCAGCATTGAGGGCTTCTCACCTCCTCCCTGTTCTGTGCTTCCCAGTGCAGTAGTCTGGAAGCTGACCTTGTCTGTGACAAGAGGCCAAAAAAAAAAAAAAAGCATTGAGTAGGTCAGCTTTTTCCACAGCACCTTTCACTAAGTTGCCTTTCCCATTTTGTTGGGGCTCTCACTTTCCCTGACCACCACCACCACCTTGTTGCTAATATACCTCCAAGCAGTAAATTATAAAGCTTTTTAAGATACTTTGCTGAATAGTAGTATATTTCTGGTGATATTAGTTTTTATATGAATTTGATATTAAACATAAATTGCTGTATTCTGTTGTATTTTCAGTATTGTATTGATAGTCTCAGCTGATCTTTTGGGCAGGAGATTAAAACATAGAAATTCTTTGTGAATTTATTGTGCTGAACACTAGATCTAATAATGTACAAACCAAAATTATGTTTGCAAAAATAAGTATTCTTTACCTTAAGACAGTGTCTTGTATTTAGTGTTTGTGCTATGATTTTCAGAGCAAGCACAAGTTCTTCATTTACCTTAGTGTGTAGTGCCAAGGAAGTTGTCGTCATCTGACCCAGTGATTCCCAACATTTTCACTGCCGTGGCACACCTTGTGACCTTTAATTAATTTGAGGCACACCACCATATAGTTTCCAAATGAACTCATGAATATTCATGAACCAGTGAGCCAATCCAGAGCTCGTTGAGTAGTTCTTCAAAAAAATTTTGTGGCACACTTGCTCAGACCTAACAGCATACCTGTCTGCCATGACACACTGATTGGAAAACACTGATCTAACCAGTAATCCATAAGTAACACGAACAATTTGTGGGTCTGTGAACCACTCCCTTTTTGTAACTTTTTAAGGTTTAATTTGGAAGAGATGATTTTAGTAAATAAAATGTACAAAAATGGTGATCTTTGGAACTATTTATGTATTCCAGCTGAAGATGCTCATTCTGGACTGTTAAAAGAAAGCAGCAGACAGACAGCGTGGAGAGGTTATTTGGTATGTTTGTTTAAGGTTTTTGTTATGTTTTGTTATTGCTTATACCTGTTAGATGTTGTATAAATTTAACTTCCTTTCCTGACATTTTAAAGAATTATTTCTTCCATTATTTGCCTAAATCTGTGTGCGGTAGTGAGAGAATTTAAGAAAATGCTTATGTAAACTTTGAGGTTTTGGTTAAATATCAGATTTAGTTATCTAATTCAGAACAAGATCTGAGATGAGTGAGTCATTATGGATTTAAAAACAAACAACAAATCAGATTTTTTTATTTTTTTATTTGTTAAGACTACAGACAAAGAAGTACCAGGTTTGGTGTTGATGCAAGACTTGGCTTTCCTTAGTGGATTTCCAGCTACATTCAAAGAGACGGATCAGCTAAGAGCAAAATTACCGGAGAACTTGGCCTCTAAAATAAAACTGGTAAGACCCTTCCAGGAAGAGTAGTTTGATTATGCTGTTTTGGAATTCTTTTTACAGACGAATTCTGGCCAGTCTGGTGCCAAAACTTCAGTGCTTGAACTTTAGGCTTATGCTGTGGCTATTGCTGATAGCAGTCATCTTTCTCTCCTCTGCCATTAAAGTTATTTGCTTCCATCTGTATTCCTGTGTCATGAAGTACGTCAAGACAGTGTCACAAGTAAATTGTTTCCAGAAGATGAATCTTCCACAGTTGTTTCTTTATTGGTGGCTTGGGCTATGGGAGGATAGGTTGCTGTCTTTTTGTTCAAAGATAGAAGTAGTGGCTATGTCAGTTTCTCCAAGACACATTCACAACAGACTGCTCTCTGGCTGAACTGTCCCCTGGAGCCTCTAAATTTGATAGGAAGACTTGATTGTTCATGTGAGGTCCTGAAGAAGCTTAGACTCCTTTTCTCTTTGCATTTGAAACAGTCTGTAGTGGTTAAAACACTAAAGACTCAGGACTATGGTTCTATTATTGACTCTGCCATTTACTCCCTGTGTGACCATGCGCAAGCTTTACAGTCTTTGCTTCAGTTTACCCATCTGTAAAAGAGGGCCGTGCTCGCCATGGGTCTTATGAGTTTAAATGACCGATTTTGGACATAGTGAAAATGAGAGCATGCGCAATCATGGAAAGAGACAGCACAGGCTGCAGGGGCAAGACTGGGCATAAGGTCCCTTTGTTTTTCCATTTCCAGGAGTCTGATCTCCATATTTTGAACAGTGATGAAAATACACTTCTTCTCATTAACTCTCTCCTTCCCTCCCCGCCCCCCATCCCTGTCGTCAAAAAAAAAACAAAAAACAAAAAAGCCCCACTCAGTCTATATCTCTGATGCTGCCTGGACAGCATGGAAGGAAGGGGATTACTGTATAGAATAGGGAGTAGCAGTGGACAGTTTGCCCCTCCAGGGCATCTGATAAGGAGGACAGGGGAGTGAGGGGTTTGATTGACATATAACAGCTAACAGGAAAAGTGCCTAATGTCACAGAGTTTTCTCGCATATCTAACCACCTCCCACCCTTGTTTAACATATTTATTTGGATTGTCCTGACTCCAAACAGCTGATAGTGTCCTCAGTGTGCCTATAGTATTTTTGATTGCTGCATAAGTAATGTTTAAAGGTAAACTGCAAAGCAAATAAAAATGTTAGTTTTTTTTTTTTAATTACCTAAACAAACTACACTAAAGCTTTTTTGTATGCTTTTACAGAGTGTTCTTAATAGTTGAAATGTCAGGTCTCCACTTCCTTCTTCCTGTTGGAGGATCTGAGTAGCAGTGTCTTGAGGCTGTGACCTCTGCTTGGGAGAGTGGAGGCTTGAGAGGTAGTGACATTTGTGCTGCTGAGTGTTATATGGCAGTGGGGTTTAGTGGTGGGGGGACAGCATGGTCTCCCAGTGGCTCAGTTCTGGTGGTAAATGTTGAGGTATGCATTTCACAGATGAACATGTACTATAGATAAAACATTGGTGGCTAAGCACTGTACGCATGCTCTACATGCATGCGCGCGCAAACAGTAAAGGGAAGAGAGAGTCTCTGACATAGAGCTTTAGTCTAAGACAGTGGTCCCCAAACATTTTTGGTTCGTGCCCAGCCAGGGGCCAGGAGGAACAGAGCTGGGGGTAGAGTGAGGCTGGTGTCACTCCCTCCTTCCCCAGGGGGACAGCTTAGAATCATAGGGTTGGAAGGGACCTCATAGGTCATATAGTCCACCCCCCTGCCAGAGGCAGGACCACTCCCACTAAACCATCCCAGTCATGGTTTTGTCCAGCCGGGCCTTAAACACCTCTAAAGATGGAGATTTCACCACCTCTCTCGGCAGCTCATTCCAAGGCTTCACCACTCTCCTAGTAAAAAAGTTTTTTCTAATATCCAGCCTTGACCTCCCTAACCACAACTTGAGACCATTGCTCCTCGTTCTGTCCTCTGTTATTACCGAGAACAGTCGAGCTCCATCTTCCTTGGAGCATCCCTTTAAGTAGTTGAAGGTTGCTATCAAATCCCCCCTCAATCTTCTCTTCTGCAGACTAAATAAGCCTAATGCTTTCAGTCTTTCCTCATAGGGCTTGTGCTTCAGCCCTTTAATCATTTTGGTTGCCCTCCTCTGAACTCTCTCTAGCATGTCCCTGTCCTTTTTGTAGTGGGGAGCCCAAAACTGAACACAGTATTCTAGATGTGGCCTCACCAGTGCAGAATAGAGGGGAATGATCACCTCCCTTGATCTGCTGGTAATACTTCTTTTGATGCAGCCCAGTATGCCATTGGCCTTTTTGGCAGCAAGAGCACACTGCTGACTCATATCTAGCTTCCCATCCACCATGACCCCCAGATCTTTTTCTACACTGCTGCTACTTAGCTGAATGTTTCCCAGCCTGTAGCGGTGCATGCGGTTTTTTCATCCCACATGCAGGATTTTACACTTGTCCTTCTTGAACCTCATAAGATTTCTACTGGCCCACTGTTCCAATTTATCTAGGTCTCCCTGAATCCTGTCCTTGCCCTCCAACGTGTCTACTGTTCCCCCCAGCTTGGTGTCATCCGCAAACTTACTGAGGATGCAGTCTCTTCCATCATCCAGATCATTGATGAAAATGTTGAATGGAACCGGCCCCAGGACCAACCCCTGGGGTACACCACTTGTGGCTGGTTGCTTCAGTGCACCTCATCCCTCCCCTTAATGTTCTTGCTGCTCACAGTTTGGGAACCACTGGTGTCAGGCCCATACCACAGTGACGGGAGACTTTATACAATGAATATTTAAATTTGTAACAATTCTGCTGAGTTAACTTTTTAAATGATCCTTATATCATTTGTAAAATGCTTTGAGATTTTCAGATGGAAGAAGTTAAGTGTATGTTAATTACCACTGAAATTAGGAGACCCTGGCCCTTCTGACCCTCATTGAGATTCCCAGTCACACCCCTGCAGAAGTTGCTTGCCAATGCAGTGCTGGAAGTAAGGGACTGTAAACAAATCTGCAATTATTGCCATTACCAAAGGTAGATATATATGCGGTGGTTGGAGGGGCAGAAAGAAGAGAGGGTCAGTAAAAACTAAAAAGTGAAGTTGATGGTAAATTTACATACAGTGCTAGTGATGCTAGTTTAATAGAATCTATTCTTCTCAACTCAACATTTCTGGATCCAAAGAACTCTTAAAAAATAGTTCTGACAGCTAAACTGTAAAAGTCGTTTTCTTGAGGGCTGCCACAAGATTTCTGTATGGCTTGTAATAGGGGAGCTCAAACTGGAGCTGAGAAAAAAATGATCTTTACAAGACAGTGATTGAGCAGAGGCCATCTTGAAATTAATTCAATGAATAAATAAAAGTTCTGCAGAAATATATTTGATCATTCTGTCTAGAATAAAATAAGCTTGAGAGGCAATGGGGGCAGGAGGACTGGGCATGATTAGGCTCCAGGGGCTTAGTGAATTCTGTCCTGCCTTTGCTGTTGATGCACTGTGTGGCCTCAGGCCATTGTTTAAATTTCTTTTTGGCTTCCCTGTTTGTAAAATGGGAGAAATGGTTATTTACTGCCCTTACAGTAACATTGTGAGGATTAATCGTCAAAAGTGCTGTGATGTTACAAAGAGTGTTACTATAAGGTATGAATTTACAAGATGAAAGCACATATATAATCAAAATTTACGTGTTTATGATATCAGTAATGTAATTACTTTAATTTTATTGTTCTGCTGTTAGCTGTTAATGTGCTTACTGATCACGTTTTGCAATACCAAACATGTTCAAGTAGGTGCACTTTAATATGAAAATCACTGTACTGTCTTTCCATGCTTTCAATTGAAAATTCACTGTTTAACCACTAGGTGGAGCTCCTTCTCTTTGTCAATCAGTCTTCAGCTTTTAGGTCAGGCAGTACCTGCAAAGGAAATATATTGGGGTTGGTGTTGTCCAGCCTGCAGGAGATTATGGTGAATGAGGGTCTAATCAAATGGACAGGAGAGTCAAGAGATTGAGTTGAGTGATTGCGAGTGGGAAGGATTTTTGGTCAGACTATTTAAAATTCTGAGGGTCATTTTGCTTTATTAGTTTCTATTTAATTTAAATAACTAGTGAACACTTTGGGGAAAGGAAGCTTTTCTTAAAGATTCAGCACCCCTCCCATCCCCCCATCCCCCCGCACTTCAGTTAAGGTCTGAAAGCTTGCTGTACAGATCTCAAAACTTCATCCTCTAGCCAGTATTCTCTTCATGTTGTTGCTATATAGATGTCCTTTTTTCGTAGTTACTAGTTAACCCTTTTCTGTGAAGCAGTAGAGCAAAACCCATGGACTTTGTTGTTCGTAAATAGAAAACAATTGTGGTTAAATTTACCTATGTATTCTTGCCCACACATAATACTGCACAAATCCTGCTGAAAATTAAGGGCTGTGTTGTAGCTTTTAATAATGTCTTATTTGAGGGAATGACGAAAATTCCTATGGGCACACATGAGGAGTGGCAACTTTCTGTATGGGATGTGTACACATTAACACTGACCTTGATACAGAAAGCAATGGGAACATTATCAAGTCATGCTTCACTTGGATTTTTAGCTATTATCTCCATATTCAGAGTTGAAAACTCTTACATTCTGGCTACTTTAAACACAAATACTCAAGAGGTAGACGGAAGGCTACATGGGGGTGTGTCTCCATCCATTTGCAGCTAAGACACAGACTATAATGACTATGGGCAAACTGGTGGATCTTCATTGATGTTAGCCCTAGAAGGAGGCCACTGGCCTACACTTCCAGTCAAAGCAAGCCTACACATTGGAAGGGAGAATGGAATTTGTGTTAAGATGTGGCAAAAATGAAATTTATAACTTGCCTTTAGCATAACATATGTGTAAGGGCATGATTTTGGGTTCCACTCCTTTTCACATCAGGTCCCAGGTTGCGCCGGCACTCATGGTATGAGAGAGTTGGACTCTGCTCCTTTTGCAGCTCATTCACCCCAGAGTAGGTTGCCAGAGGATGAATTAAGCACAATGCTCCCAACTCCTGGCAGTCTGGGAATTCAGAACTCAGACTGAAAAGCTGGGTCTCGAGGTAATCTAGCTTGCATCTTTGTCCCATAAGTCTATTTACTATAAATCTACATTTTTGACCTTTCTGCTTTACTTGAAAGTAGTGATAGTTAATAGCCCTAAAAGTAAACCTGCATTTTAAAAAAATCAGTTGAGAAAAGCCCACCTCTACTACTTTGTTTTTCAAAGATTGCTTTGCCATATATACTTTGTAGATACATAAATACACGCTACTGTTTTTCGGCTGGTTGTCTTTATTCAACAGTTTTTCAAAATCTGTACATTTATGAGAAAAACAATCAGCTATATAGGCACATGCCAGAACTGTATGGCTGGTTTTTCATATAGCTATATTCCTCATCCCTTCCCACCCTGTTTCTCACCCTCATTTGAATTGTCACATATGGAGCAACTAGAACATACATACAAAATAATAGTGATGAAAAAAGGAAAAATGTTTAACAAATCTAGTCAGGAGCCTATTCCCTATTTTATAGAGGTGGTAATGGGGAAGTCAAGTCAAATAGAAATTAAATATTTTTAAAACATTTTTGGGGTGCATGAAATGGGAATCTCTGCAGTTCATGTCATATATGTTTTAGAGATCAGGTTGTCAGGGAGTCTGTGGTGTTGTTTTCCTAAATTAAACACATGCCCGCTAATGGCAGCTTTGCAATCTGTAGCATTTCCATATTGGTATTCAGGGAGATTGCTTGCTGTGCAAACCGTAACTGTTCCTCATCTACAACTACTGAAGCCACCATTTTATCAGAGTGTTCAGTTGATTCCCTGGAAGGTCTGAAATTTATCAGATTTTTCTAATGGCAAACCACATAAGTCAGACTGAAAGCTATCAAATAGCGTAGGAGACAAACCAGCTTTAAAATGTCACGGGCAGGACAGCTGAGCTTGTTTGATTGCTAAGGGATGGGGTGCTAACACTGTGACAAGTGTCTTAAAAGGAGCAGAAAAGGTCAGATTTAATAAAAAATAAAGTTCAGTCTGAGGGCTTTTAATGCATATATAAAAATTTGGTGGGATGTTCCAGTTGTTTAACCTGATATAGCATAACTATAAAGTACTAAATTACTTTTACAGATTTCAGACAACTAAAAAGATATGCATTAATGTGTAACTATTTTTATTAATGCTTTTTTTTTTTTTTTTTTTTGCGTAGAGCTGAGGTTATTTGCTCCAGTTAAATATTCAGTCCAGCTTTTAAGTATCTACACTGTGCTTATAGAAAACTGGAATACAATTGTGCATTTTAACTTGTTTGTTTGAATCTTGTTACACTGAAAAATACAAATAAATTGTTACAGCATTTGAGTTGTTTTACTTTTAGTAAAAACGTACCACTCACCTGCCATTTGCAAGCCACATTTGCTGTCAGATATAGCATCTAGGGTAAGCCCCTTCTCATCCTGCACATTATGAAATTTGATATCCAGAATAACTAGTGGCAAGAGATAAAAACAGCTAACAGATCAAACAGTTCCCCAGTAAGAATGACCTTAGCAGCAGATTAGCAATCACAGTTGAGGACTCAGAGACCCACAAATGGATTAGTTCTGGAGCCTTTTGTATCTCAAATTTCTAGAGCATAATCTGATCCTTAAACCATTCTAAAAATCTCATGTTACAGGCATAGCTGCATCAATGCCTTTCTGTCCCCAGAAAGGTGTTACTTTAGAAAAAGGTATGGTTCCTTTAATCATAAACTGAACTGAGGTTTCAGTAAACATGAGTTTCATTGTGAGGAGACTGAAATGAATTTAGTATACTGATGAAGCATTTCTGACACACAGATTTCTAATTGCAGGATTGCAGTGTGAAAAGAGAAACTTAGTTGGAAGTGTTAATATCAGGCACCCAGTAATGTTTTAGAAGTTTTGTTCCATTAAAAGAAGTTCTTTTTCAGTTTCCAGCATTGAGTTTCTGTTCTCCTTGGAACATTCCATGAATTTATGCACGTCAGTTTTAATTTAGCATGTTGCTGACCTTCTTCGCTAGGCTGCTTTACAATATAGCTGATATTTTATAAGTTTTCATCATTTGGCCTTTTAGTACTATGGTGAGAGAAATAAATATATATATGTATGTATATGTATATGTATTTTTAAATGAGCAAGATAAGGAAAAGATCTCTTCTGTGAATGCCAGAAATGAAAGATTTGTTCCTCTGCTTGTATAGTTACAGCTTTATTCGGAAGCCAGCGTAGCCCTCTTGCAGTTGAATAACCCCAAGGGTTTCCAAGAACTGAGCAAGCAAGCTAAGAAGAACATGACTATAGATGGAAAAGAACTGACACTTAATCCTGCTTATTTACTTTGGGATCTCAGTACCATCAGTCAGGTAGGTCCATTTCAGCAAGGAGTCTAAAGATTACAGTATCAGAAGTTTCAAAGAGTAAATAAATACAGTTAAGGCATTTCTTCCAATATTATAAGATTGTTTGTAATCTGTTATGCATGCCTTTTAAAAATTAACTCTCAGATTTTAAAACCTAGGGAAAGAAGAGTTTGGAGGGAGAAGAGCTAAATCAAATTGTCTTTTAGGACCAACAAGTCAAAAATATTTGCCCCTTTATATATATTTGGATATATTGTCTGCAAATTAATTAGATTTTTTTTACATTTGGCAAGTGTCACATCTTAGTGGATACTGACTTTCAGATAAGCACTTTATTTTTCATGATGGTGGAAAAGACTTATTTTATCTAACACACATTTTGCTTACTTCTTATGGCATAGCTTTTGTTTACTTTTTTATAGTAATACACGTGTGGCTAATAGTGCCAGTTTTTAATGGGGTCTTGTATAAAAGATTGCAGAAAAAATTTTGGTCCTTTTTATTTGACTTGGAGACTTCATTCAAAGAAAACTGCCTCTTGTTGTGAAACAAATGACAATGCTAATTTTTATCAAAATTACATTGAACAAAGTGGGGATGCATCTACTTGTAATGTAAGATTTTTTTTTTAAATCTTGTCAATTTTTTCTTCCAAGGCCTTTATATGTTACAGCAAATTGCTTTCTTTCGCTGTGTAGACAAAGCAGATGTGTATATTTTATTATAAAATTTTGTCATATGCTGTAATGCATCAACAACTGAATCATATAATTAAAATAGAATAGTTCCATGAACTTTCTGGCTTTTGCTGGGCTCAGGAAACTGTTCGTTTTCTCACTGTAATGCAGGACCTTAACTCAGGCTTTGCTTCCTTATGGAGAAATAATGCTTATGGTATACTGTTGGCTATTGTGTGGATGTCTCAGAGGCATATACATGGGTGTTGCTGAGGTGGGAATTGAGGTTTAGTGCCATAGTATGGTAATGGAGATTTATGGAACTCACTTATGGGGTGTAGAGTTGCATTGAAATTTGTAGTCGTTCAAGGTAAGACAAATTAAAGAGTGTTAGCTTAAGTGAACATTTCCTTATCAGATGATGTGGATGGGAATTTCCTTTAGGCAGTCTTAACTGTCTTCTAATGAAGTGTTTATGGGGTGGCTTGTTTTGGTTGGTATTAAATATGTTACGATAGTGATTTCACCATGTAGCCTGCCTAACAATCTTAAAAATGAGGTTTCAGTCTGAATCTAGTCTTTTTAATACAAAAATACAGAAATATTTGAGTTTAGTTGATGGTTGATGAGACCTTTGTCCCTTCTATTCAATGAACTTTTTGTGTTGGGAGTTGTTAAAATAGATGAACCCAAGATTTTTGAAGTATAGACTTCCATAAAATGTATATTGCACACAGGCAATTCAAAGAAATCATTAGGCTGGACAGACATTTATAAAGAGTATATAATACAGTAAAGCCAAAAAGTGCAATCATTAAAAATATCTTTTGTACATTAGTATAGTGAAGCACAAAAGAAATGAAAACATAATGTAGCTTTGACTCAGTTCACCAGATGAGAGGGTGTTAGATCAGGAAAATATGTATCTAGTCATAAGACAGCAAGGTAGGGTAGTATCTTTCTGGGACTTTGAAGGAAGAGAAGCCACATTACTCAAATAATTGTCTGTCCCCATTCTGGTGTATGGACATACTGTGGATATCTAGCAAAAGAAGCAAGGAGTCCTGTGGCACTTAAAGACTAACACATTTATTTATCACAGGAGCTTTTGTAGGAGAAAAATCCCACTTTGTCAGAAGTTTTGAAGAAAGCATATAATAAAGTGGGATTTTCTCCTATGAAAGCTGTGATAAATAAATGTGTTTGGCCATTATCTTTGAAAACTCGTGGCGAACGGGGGAGGTGCCAG
>ML681994.1:13427483-13523587 GCA_007922195.1 Podocnemis expansa | reverse complement strand
GTGCCACAGGACTCCTTGCTTCTTCTGCTAGACTAGACTAACATGGCTGCCCTTTTGGAATGTGGATACCTAGTAGTCCACAATATCAAACGCAGCAACTGTCAGTAAGACATACTTTTCATATTTGCATTTTACTGAAACCAGCCAGTTTATAAAGGAATAATGGTATTTTTTTTGTTATACATAGTCTTTGAGCCAAGACCCTCCTCCTCCACTCTCTCACTCACTCTTAGTAATCCATTGACTTCACTGAGACAGTGTGCAGTGCCTAGCGTAAGCATGTGCATAAAGCCTTAAAGGGGTGAGACCTAAACTCTTTAAATCTAAATATAACTCTTAATTCTTCTTGTAGTCTAAACAGGATGAAGATATTTCAGCTAGCCGTTTTGAAGATAATGAAGAGTTGAGATATTCCCTGCGATCAATAGAGAGGCATGCCCCTTGGGTTCGACATATTTTCATTATCACTAATGGGCAGATTCCATCCTGGCTTAACCTGGATAACCCTCGGATAAGTATAGTAACACATCAGGTAAAACTCTTTAAAAGATTCTGTAGTGATTTGAAGATATACTTTTCCCCCACCAGGTGTACCTTGCATTTTACAACATAAGTAGAAGGAACCACCTTAATATTTTTCATTAAATGTTTATTACTATATATATATTAATTAATGTTTATTACTAAAACATTACATTTTATATTTCTTCATTATTTACTTTATAGATTTTATTGTGTGTATTTTTCTTAATGTTTATTATTAAACCATTGCAACTTATATTTCACTTTGTTGCTTCACAAGACAACTGAAGGTTTATCAAACCTTCAGCTTACTCTGTTTTCAAATCGCCAGCAACTTCAGCTAAATTTTCTGTCTCTATTGCCCTTATGAAGTCTATAAAAAATTGTAATCCTTAAAATATTTCTTAGGGTCAGCGGAAAGCCAAAAAACTTGTATTAAGACAGGGTAGACTAGAATTGTTGGTATTGTAAATAAAAAAATAGCTGAAAAACTATATTAGTTGTCTTTTAAAACTGTCAGAAAATTCCATCAAATCTTATAACAAACAGCAGCAACAAAAAAGAGTCACTGGCTTTTGGGTACATAATTTTGGAATATTTGGTCTTTTAGGATGTTCAAACTCTGAGCAACATGGGAGTCTTTTCATTGATTTTAATTGGCTTTGGATCAGATACAAATGGCATAATTAGTGATATGTCAGTTTTGTTACTGTAAAAAAAATGGTTTAAGCTTGAAAATTTGATATGTTTGGTAAAGTTTACATCTGTACTTTCTCCTTATTTATTTCCTCTATCCTTGTGTCTTTCACTTCTCTTTGTACCTTTTTATCTAAATTAATTTTTACATTGAATACGTAAGAAGTATTCTCTGATGTACCTGTTTTTTTAAAACACAGATTTAAGCTAAGTGTTGGTTTTTGTTTTGTTTTTGGGATAGGACATATTTCGGAATTTGAGTCACTTGCCTACTTTTAGTTCCCCAGCCATTGAGAGTCACATTCATCGTATTGCTGACCTTTCCCAGAAATTCATTTACCTAAATGATGATGTTATGTTTGGGAAAAATGTATGGCCTGATGACTTTTACAGTCACTCTAAAGGTCAGAAGGTAAGTCACCATGAAACAAGCCTGATCAGAAATATTTCAGAGACTTTTTCTCCACTAATAGTATGTAAATTAAATAAATTCTAATAGGAAAAGAAAGGAAGACTAAAAGTATTAATTCTCAAATGTAAACAGTTGGTGACAGGGATGTGGAGAAAAAGATGTTTTCCATACCTTTTCATGCTTATATAATGTAGGTGATGTGATAACAGTGGTAGCTGCAGCTCATGTCTTGTTTTGAATCTGAGTACACCTCCGCCCCCCCACCCCTGAGCTACTTGATGTCAGTCTTTAGCTTTCCGGGGGTGGAATTCTGTAATTTCCCACTCTTAGACTGGTCCCTGGGTTAAAGCAACCTGTACGTCAGTTGTGCTTACCTAGCAGGTCTTCCTGGGAGTCTGAGGCCAATGGCATTCAGTGACAAATCAGCCTCCCCAAAACCAAAATATTGTTTTAACAATAGGAACAAAGTATTTACAAAAAATGGATTAAAACAGCCAATGTCTGCCATTCCTGCTGGTAACCAAGGCAGGCCTTAATTCTTTAGACAACTTTAGCAGGTGCCTGTGTGACTATGCTGTTTCTTCTAAACAACTCCATCTCCCAAGCCACTCTGAGAGGGTGCCCCCCGCCCCAAGCCCTGCTGTACCCTTCTCAGCCACTGTGTTGGGACACATTACTGTGTCACCACACAGCAGTAAGTATGTCATGGAGAGCTGAGAAGATGGCTGGATTTGGCCTGGAGGGAGCAGGCTGTTGTGTCCTGTAGAGTCGCAATATGCTGCCAAATGTGACCTACAAAAGGTTGAAACCAGTGCCTTAGAATATCTGTGTTTCGAGGTTATCATCAAAGCTAATAGTCTGGTATTTTCCTTTAATAATTTGGCAGTGTGTATTTGCAGGTTGGCTTATCTCAAGGAATTTTTTTCCTTCTTATGGTCATTCTTTTCAGCCCTCTTAAACTAAACCAAAATATTCATATAGCAAATGTCCCAATAACTAGGACAACATATGGCATTAAAATACTGGAGAGTAATTCCATTTCTGTCACAGTAGGGTCTTCAAGCATGGATTCTTAGAAAGTATTATGAATTGAGTCAAAACATTACTCTTGTGGATCTAAAATGCTGCAATCTATTTAATTTCTTTGGAATAATGTGATTTTGTAAAGATACTCATCTCCCTCATGGAAATAAAGGATCACAGACAGTAAGCTGTGATGCAAAGCAGATGCAATCTGTATAAATTATTAAAATATAAAACTCGGAGAGGAATCTTTTGCAGTAATGTCACTGTAATGAAGCACTCTGTGTGTGCCTCAGGTATGGCAGTAAGGGTCTGTCCTGTCCCGCCCCCCCCCCCCCCCCGGCCTTCCCACTTATCTTCATTCCATGTTGCTTGTTCTGTTTCACAGAAGTATGCAGGGAAAGGAGGTGGGGGGAAACATTTTTTGCTTATTAATTTGTTTCTTGGGAAACAGTTTGTCTAAGTAGTAGTAGATTTAGTTGTTCCCTCGTAACTCTTAGATGAATGAATCTCAAGATTTAGGTTTGTCACTAATCAGTTCCTCTCCAAATATCCATAGCACCTTCAGAGCCTCTGTGTCCAGTTACTAATGACATCATATACCATAGCTCAGGACTATGTAGTAGTTTCAGCCTACCAGCACATTAGCAACAGTCGTGTTTAAGCAGTAGCTGTAATGATTTCATGCCTAGACTAAACTACTTGCAGAGTGCAGAACTAAAGTTATATTTATTATTTCTGTTGTTATGGTATTACAATAGCATCTGGTGGCACCAGCTGTGTTGGGGGGAGCCCATTGTGCTAGACACTGTACAAAAACATTACAAGAGATGGTCCTTGGAGGACTTTGCTGTCTAAAGTGGATAAAAAGTGGGTAGGGAAATAGATAGGTGAAATGACTTGCCTTCAGTCATGCAGTAATTAAGTGGCAAAACATGATTAGAACTCAGGTCTTCTAACTTCCAGCCCAGTGCCTGTTCTTAGACTTTGGTATTGCTTAGGCCATGTCCACATGGAGGGATAGTGTGTGGCAACCACAGGAGTGATTGTACAGTTCACTAGACTGTCGCAAACTAAATGACCAGGTGAATCCTACTTCTGTGCACTAAGAATTCCGTGGCGCGCTTTGACCTAATTCTTGAAACAGCAATAAGGGAGAGTGCACTATGGAACTACTATTGTGTGGTTGGCTAGTGAGTTATGCATTCACACCATGGCTTGTTGTACACTAAGTGTCTGTGTGGCCAAGACTTTGCACTATCATTGATGCAGCTGATAGCAACAAAATGTTAAATTCTCTGGGAAAGGAGGTCTGAATAGAAAACTACTTAATTTTTTTAATGCTCTGCAAAATAAATATATTTTGTAAATTGTGTCATGTTAGAAATTCTTGGAAATATTTAATGTATTGTCAGATGCTTAATGATTAGTATGCATGTTCTACTACTACAAACAAGGAGTCTTGTGGCACTTTTAAAGACTAAAATATATTTTTTTCATGGGCTTTCCTGGGCGAAGTCCCACTTCATCAGATTCCAGAGTGGTGAAAACTTACCTTGGGGGAAAAAAACTTACAGTAAGGGAGGGAAGGATAAATCCTGTGTTACATTTCATTGCATCTCGTCAAATTACTTCAGCAAATCAAACAAGCTGTATAGATCCAACCAATATACTTCTAGTACCATTTGTCACATGCACGACTAATTGGCAGCACCAGGAAAACTTTAGGTCAGCTGACAAATGAACTGCAGTCAGTCAGTTTAGACTTTTTTTTATTTTCTGCACACTATTTAACCAGCATATAAATACTGCCTGACAGAACAAATCCATGGTTGAGAGTCAAGTAGTCCTGTGTTCTGCTCTTGGCTCTTTAATCAATCACTGTGAATTGTTGGTGGGGCATTTTACCTGCAGCTTAATTTTACAGACCTGTAAAAAGGGATAATAATTACCAACTTCAGAGGTGTAAAAGATGATTTATGGTTGGTAAAGGCCTTTGGACATGTAAAACATTATTCATAGGCAACCATTAAGTTTGCATCTTTTGTGCAGCAAACAGGATTGACTTCCAGCAAAACTGATTATTTAACCAACAAGTCAGGATTGTAATATTATTCCTTCTAGGTTTATTTGACTTGGCCCGTTCCAAACTGTGCTGAGGGATGTCCTGGCTCATGGATTAAAGATGGTTACTGCGATAAGGCCTGTAATAACTCAGCATGTGATTGGGATGGAGGGGATTGCACTGGTAAGAGGATTTACAAATTTAAAATTCAATTTAGAAGCTAATTACTAGACCTCCTTTCCTTTGAAAAATTCTGAAGCAGGTGGATTGTCCTGTGCATATGAATAATTCCCCCTGAATGGAAAAATCAAAACAAATCGGTCTTGCTTACAGATATAAAAATAAATGCCATTGTTATGGGGAAATAACTGATACAGCAAACTACAGTTTTGAGTTGTACACAGGGAAATCTTGCACTGGGTATCAGATTTAACTAGATGAGATGGAGGGTTTTGTTGGCTTTTACTTTTGTTTTTGAGCTTTAGTATCTGTCAGTTGTGGAGCTGTGATGGTAAAATGTTGGTTTTGTTCATGCACAAAGCACATTTCACTCAGAAGATATATAGGGAAAAGTTGCATAGTAGTAACAAGATACCTATTGTAGAATCATAGTTTAAGGGAAGATTGAGGATCAATGATGACATTTTGCATTCTTTTGACAGCAGTATTTTCTCTTTATCACAGATTGTGTTATATAGTTGGGTTTTAAATTAAAATCAGATTTCGGTTATGAATGGTTTACCAGTGTAGTTAAAACAAAATTACTTTGTGAGATATTAGTTAATTGTTTAATTTTCAAGTTCTGTAATTCATTCCATTTGCTAAAAAGATTATCCACATTCACTTCTGTATTAGATATCTCCTCATGTTTTAAACACCTTGTTAGAGAACATGCTCTGGCTAGGTTCTAAACCACCTCCTTGAACCTGGTCCTGATGAATATTTGTGTTCAACACACATGCATATTTTGGATACTTACTGTTTAGTCTGAAGCTAGCAGATGGTCATGTCTTTGATGTGACGGGCAGTAAGGTTTAACTAGAATGTGCTGCGTCTTGACATCAGTTTCCCCACCTTTAAACACCCTAACTTTCTACAGTTGTGAAGACACTGATGAATATTATTTCCCCTCCCACCTCTCTTTCTGTTAGTTAGTTTTATGAGTGCCTTTGTTTTTCTTAGATTTATATAGGGCTAGAAAGGACCACTATGATTATCTAATCCGACTTGTTAGTCTTTCAGTTCTGTCTTGTGTAAGTGAATGCTATTGATTGCAAGAGCTTTGGGCTGAATTAAAGCAAGACAGATGTCAAATCTTGATTTAAACACTCTGATAATAAATTTAAGCTGAAAAATTGATAAAACTGTTCACTCGGTTAGCTTATCAATTGCATCTTACTTTCAATTTGAATTTTTCTAATTTCAGCTTTCAGCCACTGGATGTTATCATACCTTTGTCTGACAGAGTAAAGGGGCTTCTATAGTTAGATGTTTTTGCTGTTAAACATAATGAATTATCTGTATTTTGAATGTCTGTGTATTGTCCCAAGTGCTTTGATAGAGAAGGACATACCTAATATTTACTACTCTGTTCAGGACTAATGCATCTTGCATCTGTTGCATCCATTTTCTCTTAGTACTGCTCTTATGGACCATTGCTATCTGGTTATTCTTCATTATGGTCCACATCTTGAAGCACTTGGAGATTGCTATCTTAAGCCCCACAGCATTTCAGAATTGGGAAAGAATGTGTGTTCTTTCTGCCTGTCTTTGCTGTAATTCTGTGCCCTCCCCTCTCAGTCTCCCCCTCCCCCCCTTTTTCTTTGAGAGGGGTGGGAATGGATAACAGTTTTAGTAATAGGAGATTGAAAATAATGTTTAAGAACAACTGTGGGACTATCAGAGGTTCCCCAGGCAAGGGGACTGGGAGAGGATCTGCTGAAGCAGGCAGTGCCACAGTGAGCGTAGAGGCCATGGTCTGGTACCTGCGGAAGCTAGTAGCACTCTTGAAATAAGCAGCATAAGGCTTCTGCTTGTAGGGACCCTGATTCAGGAGCATGAGACTTGCCTCTCACTCCCCTGGCTGTTTGCTGGAGTGGCCAAGGCTCCAGTGAAGAGGTGAGGGCCTAGCAGGCCCAGAGATGGGACTGGGAAACCAGAGAGAGATGGTCACTGTGGGGCACAGTATTAACTTCACTTACCTCTAGAGTGGGAAATTCTGAGGGATGAAGAACTGGACCCACAGAGGTGGAGAAGGCACTCTACCACAGTATGGAAGAGTCCCCCCCCCCCCAACTAACTTTAACAAATGAGGTTTCAAATTGTAGTAGAGAGTCATCCATGTTAGAAATAAGGATTTTAATGGATGTTTATTTTCCCTCCAACAAACCTGCCCTTCTTTAGGGAACAGTGGAGTCAGTCGTTACGTTGCTGGTGGTGGCGGAGGAGGAGGAGCAGGGAATGGCCCACCCTGGCAGTTTGGTGCAGGAATAAGTGGAGTTTCTTATTGTAACCAGGGCTGTGCCAATTCCTGGCTGGCTGATAAATTCTGTGACCAGGCATGCAATGTCCACTCTTGTGGATTTGATGCTGGTGACTGTGGTCAAGGTATGTAAAGTACATAATTGACAGTTTCTATGTGAGACTTCTTCAGAACTGTACATTACTGTTTTGTGATTACTGATTGTGGAGTCCCATGTTAAGGCACTTTGAGGGAAAGGACTGTATCTGTATTATTATCTTAGAAAAATGTACATGAGTGATATTTTCATGACCAAATACAAGTTTGATAGTCTTTTGGGCTGATATGATTTTATTGTATTATTTGAGGCATTGTTTGCTAAGTATAGACAGTAAGCTTGATGCTGTAGGAAGAACACAGTATCCATGTATTTCAGGTATTGACAAATGTGCAACATACATAGGGGACCAGCCCCAAAACTAAGGTGCCTAGGTATGTGGCACTTCAGAACATCCCCTGTCACCACAAAAACACCACCAATGAGTTTTGGTGGTGATGCAAAGTGAAGAAGCCTCTTGCTGCCAGAAAAAAGTCTCTGAGAATGACACTTTCAGTGGCAGTGCAGAACAAAGAATACCTCTGCCTCTGGGGAAAAAGAAAAAAGCCATCTCTGCTGATGTTTTCAGCAGTGACATTGAAGGTGCCAGTGACTCTTCTTTAAGGTACTGGGGGCATTCCACGCGTAAACACCACAGTGCCTGGGACTTGTGAAGCCATGATGTACTGGCTCAGGAGCTTACATTTTAAATTAGAAAATTCAGCTAGACTCACAAGCACAGTGTATCAAGATATGTAGGCTTAATCTCAGTGAGGCTCTGAACTACAGTAGTAAGGGAAAATGTTTGTTTTGGCCTTGTTGATTTTGAGGTCTTTAGCCAAGATGCAATAAGGTAATATGGTTCATCTGAACAAACATGAAATTATCTATTGGACAGTGGTGAAAGCGTAATTGGGGAATATCTGTTATGATCTGCAGTTAAAAATAAAGGAGGAAAAGGGGTAATAAATCATAGAAGTGCTGAATATGGAAGTTGAAAGTCTGATGGACATGGCTTTAGAATTGCCACTGGAATGAATGGCAGATTTATAAATCTTAATTGTTATAAGATGATGATAGGTAATGGTGATGCCCGAATGATAAGAGTTGGCAGTTACTGTAGTTACTGTTTTTAACTCATTCTCTTCTGATATTCTGATTATTGCTT
Organism: Podocnemis expansa; assembly: GCA_007922195.1. Lineage (NCBI taxonomy): Eukaryota > Metazoa > Chordata > Testudines > Podocnemididae > Podocnemis > Podocnemis expansa. The sequence goes on along the minus strand of ML681994.1, from coordinate 13,515,143 downwards.
AAAAGAGGGGATTAAAGAAAAGTTACAGGAAGGTAAATTATTAATTTTTATCTTTCCAGATCACTTTGATGAGTTGTACAAGGTGACTCTCCAGCAGAATCAAACCCATTACATTATTCCAAAAGGTGAATGCCTGCCCTATTTCAGCTTTGCTGAAATAGCCAAGAAGGGAATTGAGGGTGCCTACAGTGATAATCCGATTATACGTCATGCTTCTGTTGCCAACAAGTGGAAGACTATCCACCTGATAATGCATAGTGGAATGAACACGACTGTGATCTATTTTAATCTTACATTTCAAGATAAAAATGATGAAGAGTTTAAAATGCAAATAGCTGTTGAAGTTGATACCAGAGAGGAATCAAAATTGAACACAACTACCACACAGAAATCTGATACGTTCATTAAAACTACACCATCCGTACCTGAAGCTGAAATGATATTTGAGGATATTCCTGAAGAAGAACGTTTCCCAAAAGTCAGGAAACATTCAAATAACACAATGGAGCATTTTCTTAAAGATATGGTAATACCACAAGTAAATGTTTCTTTGCTTCCTGAAGATGTTCAGCTGGCTCTGCAGAGCCTGGATTTAAAGCTGGAAAATGGTGATATCACTCATAGAGGTTATAATCTATCAAAGGCTGCTCTTCTGAGATCCACAATGACAAAAATTAAGAAAATGCCTGGCATGGAAAGGCAAGATACCTTTGATGGTGTAAAAGAACCAAAGAACCTTACCAATTGGCATAAACCTGATAAGGATTTAGTTGGTGGCAAAATAGAAGTTGCAGCAAAAAAGCATGAAGTAGTTCTTTCAAAGTCAGTAGCGGTAGAGAGCACTGTTGTGGCAATGAAGATAAACAGTCACTTTGGGCTAAAATCTGTTTCTGAATCTATGCCTGCAATCCAGAACATGGGAAGTAAAAATGGATCTCGAGAGAAACTACTGAATGCACTCATACCTAAAGAAATCCATAAGTCAAAAGATACTGGAAATGTGGGGACCGTGGAAGAGGAAAAGGGGAGAATGGACATAAACAACCAGCATATCAATAGAGATACAGCAGGCAGCAAAGTGTTGCCAGGAAGGAAACTGCAATATTACACTGGCAGTGATCAAGGCTTTTTGCCATGGGAAAAAAATAAATATTTCCAAGATCTTCTTGATGTAAGTATCTAACTGCAAAATACAGAATATATCATTTCAGAAAATTTGTCATCTTTGCTTTGTGGATGATTTAATGAAACATTGTTAGGGTGAAAATTATTTTGAACCATTCCTTACCTATGTGACAAACTCTGAAATTATTAAAAGCAGGGTGATTTTTAAAAAAAATCTGATTGATTGATTGATTTACTTACTGTACTTCTCCTTAGATGATAAAAAGAACTGGCCAAGTTCACTTTTTCTTTGTAGTTGCTTTTTAGTCAGTTTGTGTTCTAGTTTTCATGTATAGGGACAGTGTAGCTGTTCAGGTTTACAGTGCTGCAAGGGAAGGTTTAAATTAGTTCTCATTTAAATTTATATATAATACAAAACATTTTGTATAAAGCCAACCTTAAAAAAATGCCATAAGATATTTTAACTCTTTAAACATCATTCCTGTTGGGATTCTATATAGAATCAAGATACCTCAGTTTGTTAATTATGGATACATAGTCAGTCATCAAAGAGAATGCACAGTTACTTATATCTCCTACAAAAAACAGTGGCTTCTCTAAAGTTTATTTCCCTTCTAAAATTTAACAAATTAAATGAAATTCCATATGTCATTTGCTATTATCACACGAGGCATTTAGGGAAGGTCACATTTTAGTCCTAAACTGTTAACTATAAAAAGAGGGAACTCAGCTGGTTGAGCAAGAACATTTAACACTTCTCTTACAATTTTACAAATACTGAAAAGAGCTCAGTACTTCATTGGATTTATCACTTTGTATGTATGCTTAGCATCTAAGATAATGTAACTCTGGGGTGTGCCTGTTATCTTTTTAGGAAGAAGAGGCATTAATTAAGCAGTTATCCTACTTTACTGATGGGAAACGAATTGGGAGGCAGTTGAAAGATACATTTGCTGATTCTCTCCGATACGTAAATAAACTTCTAAACAGCAAATTTGGATTTACATCTCGGAAAGTCCCTGCTCACATGCCTCACATGATTGACCGTATTGTAATGCAAGAACTACAGGATATGTGAGTATGCCTTTATTGGAAATAAAGTGAAATTCCAGAGCTGATCTAATTCTATCCTCTGTGTCTTCTCCTATGAATTTATAGCTATGTGTTGATAACTGCTCCTTAAACATGTATTTTGAGAGGGGGGAGAGAGGATTTTTTTCTTATTAGCAGACTAGTGTTAAAATAAGTAGGCTTTGGAGAGCTTTTTGAATTTCAAATGAGGTACTTTTCTTCAATAAGGAATGTTTCACTTTAAGGTGCAAAACAGTGACTTAATTTGTTTTGTATCCAAACAGGTTTCCTGAGGAATTTGACAAGACCTCATTTCACAAAGTGAGACACTCAGAAGACATGCAGTTTGCTTTTTCATATTTCTATTATCTCATGAGTGCGGTTCAGCCATTGAATATTTCTCAGGTTTTTGATGAGGTTGATACAGATCACTCAGGCATTTTGTCTGACAGAGAGATTCGTACATTGGCTACAAGAATACATGAACTGCCCTTAAGTTTGCAGGTACACTTTCTTCACAAACTTTGTTGTTACTTTTAGCTGTAAAATTCAGTATGATCATCACTGCAGGAGAAAATAAACACAGCAACATAAGGCAATTTTTAAATCTTAAAGTACAGTGAAAGTTTAATATGCACTATTTTTTTTAAACATTCAGGTAAACGTACTAATGGTTTAGCTGTAGTAGAAAAAACAATCTCTTCTCAGTTCATTGAAGCATTTGGTTTGCACATGATATAAAATGTTAAATTATTTGTTTATGTTATGGTAGCGTCTAGAAGTCTTAAGCAGGGTTGTGGTTCCATTGTCCTACATTCAGTTCCATATACATAGTAAGAACAAGTCCCTGCCATAAAGAACTTACAGTTAAATAGACATGGGAGGTGAAGTAGTGAAAGGAAAGTAGTAGTATCATAGTATATGTTTATAGTATGATATTACCCTAAGGCTACTTTGTGCTGGAACTGTAGAAACAAAAAAAGAGTCCCTGCTTTGAAGATCTTAAATTCTAAAGACACAGACAATTTGCGTTACCTCCAATGTGCAGATAGGAAACCGAGGCACAAAGTGATACAGTTACTTGCCTTATAGATCATGCAGAAAGTCCATGACAGATCTAGACCTAAAGCCAGATCTTCTGTGTTCCAGGCCAGTGCTTTAACTAGCATACCATTCTTCTTCTCTCCTCCATACTGTTAAATTCTGATATCTGTATTTACATGAAATGAATCAGTACTGCAATTTTCTTCACATTTAAGTGGATAGGGCATTTCCCTTACTTTGGTTGTGCCCTACGATGGCTCTGATTCAACCAGTTTTTTAATCATATACTTAACCTTACATAGGTGAGCAGCTCCACTGACTTTAATGGGACTACTCTTTACTCATGTACATAATACCTTGCTGAATAGCAGCCTCAATAGGTGGGGTTTTTTTGTGCTGTAACAGTCAAGTACATTTTGTAGTTAATATTTTAGATACTTTTAAACATTCTGAATACAGAAGGAATATAATAATTATAGAACTATGTTGGTGAGAAAATATGTAAGGATTTGTTTCTTTTCTTCTTCTGACAGGATTTGACAAGTCTGGAACAAATGCTGATAAATTGCTCTAAAGCACTTCCTGCCAACATCACTCAGATTAATGTCATTCCTCCAACTCAGGAAGCTTATTATGATCCCAATCTGGTAAGAAAATATTTAGGCTAAAAGATGCATATTTTGGCTCATTTCCTGATTCTGTGTCTATTGAATTTGTCATTTTCCCTTCAAAATGTTAAGAATAATTCACAAATAACATAGCATGTATAGAGAGCTCAATCTAATTTTAAATATAAAACTGTTACAAATCACACCTCTAATTGTTAAGATCAAGAAATATTCTCCACAGATGTAACAAATGCAAATTTTTGTATCTATGAAATTTAAAATTTTTTTTCAAAATTTGAAATGTAATTTAGCACATTGAACCAAAAAGACAGTATGTATTGTCCTCATTTAATTGAGCAAAACAAATAAGAAGCTCTGTAGCCCTTTTAAAGACTAACAAATTTATTTATTGCATAATCTTTTGTGGGAGAAAGTCCCACTTTGTCATATGCTTAGAAGATGGGGGAATGTACAGAATGGGAGGAAAATAAATTCACGGAAGTGTAAGTGATGGGGTCAGGTCACACTGTAATGGTAAATCAAAACAGTTGTTAAGATTCAAACACTGGGGAACAGCATATAGAGGGAGATGAGGTCAAGTCACCTATTGTAATGAGGAAAAAAAAATTCAAAATCCTTTAGCCCTGAGGAAACAGTTGAATTTGCAAATAAATTCCAACTCTGCAATTTCTCTTTTGAAGCCGTGAGCTGTTACGCGTTTGTTTGAGCACAGCAATTAGTAAATCATCAATAGAGCTATCAGGAAGATTGAAGTGCTCACCATTTATTTGAGGGTTTTGATGGCATCAGCCAGGTCTTGATTTGGATTGTCTTTTTTTTCAGTGAAGAGCTGTGTGTACCTAGTCTTGATATGTTTCCTTCATAATTATGGTGTTTTTGAGTAACTCCAATTAACTTTCAGTGAGGTGTAAACTTCCAGTTCCTAAATCACTTTTAAAAATGAGACTGGGGCCATTTCTGCTCCAGGAGTGCTTTCCTGGTATAGGTATAGTATAATGTGATGTACTATAATGATGACAAAGTGCTCCTAGTGTGAACTCATCTTTTGCTGGTATAGTTTATTCCAGACCCCTTGTATTTCATGAGGTTAAACCAGTAAAATTGCAGTTTTCTGATAAGTATAACTTACCTATACTAAAGATTTTTTCGGCCACAGCTATATAGGACAAGGATCACACTTCTTCACAGCCCTGACTGACATAACTGGTGGCAGAAATTTTTTAGTGTAGACATACTTTTAGGCTACTTAGTCCTAGTCTATACTTGCCGTACTTTATGGTCGCAATCAGTGTGAGATATGTAAGGTATGTGAAATGCCTGCATATCTCCTGACAACTTACTAAGAGTTCCCTACACACTTTGCTGGGCCAATTGGAAATACCTTCTGGTAGGTTTACCATAACTCTGGTTCTGGGGCTGGAGTTGTTACGGCGATTTCCAGATCGATTGAGCGAGTCTACACAGGCAGCTAAATCAAACACAGACAGTTGTGCTGATGTTGGTGATTTTGCTGCCATTAGTATAGACTTACCCTAAGTCACTTGACTGCTTTTGAAAAATGTACATTTGTGCTTTGCTAAATTGGGACTTTAAGGCATTATAGGTTCAAACCATTGATTTGTGGTATGTTGTAGGCAGAAATGAACTTGGTAGACTGCAAATTGTGGACCACAAAGTATATCCTTCTGTTGACAAACATTCTTTAAAATACATGGACTTTTGTACCAAGGGGTCAAACTACCCTGAGAGACCTGATTTCCTATAGTTGTTTCCTCAGCAAGACTTAGGACACAGATCGACTGCACCAAGCTGGTCTGATGATTATAAATGTATAGTTGGGAATGCTCTAGGTATTAGATGCATTGCAGTCCATATTGCCTCACTGTCTTTGCAGTATTCACTCCCCTATGACCATTTTAGTACTGTCTATGAACTATGCAATAGTTCAGTCTGAAGGTTTGTCACAAAGTGAAATTTTGAGGACAGCAATAAAAATTATTTGGGATAGATTTAAAAAGTGAGCCAGAAAAGTTAGGAACAATTTTTAAATTATTTTAATCTATTTAGAGTACCAATAAAATGTCACTAATCTAAGCATTAACGCATGAATTACTAATGTTATAATTTTTAAGACCACTTCAAATAGTGACGCAGTACTGTTTGTTTTTAGAACAAAGGCAGAATTTATTTTTTACTTTTCTGTGTTGCAAAAGCTAAATTTCTAGGAGTGAATATAGCACTGTAGAAAACTTCCCTTGGCAGTAGTGATTTGGTTCCCAGAATTGTTGTTTCAACAGAGTTCAGACAAGGAATAATAAGGCTAATATCCATCAGCTTTTCTTCAGAACTTGCTTAGACAATTATACTAGTAGGCGTTGACTGACTTGCATCAGGAATACAAAAATCAGCTGTTTGACCTGCTTCAGTTTGTGACTATATTATTAGGGATGGAATGCAGATGCTAAGTAGAAAATTATAGCAAAATACATTTTGCATGATATTGTAATACATCAGCATTCCCCTTTTTTTATGCCAAACTGATTGTGTTTCACAATGCATAGTAATAAATATTATTTTTTTGTTTTGCACTCTAGGAGAAAAGTTTTGTGTCTCCATTTCCCTGGAGACTATATAACTCTGTTCTTTTTATAAAACATTTCTTTCCAACCAACTTTTAATAATACAGTTTATCAAGTTATGCAAGAATATTGTTTACCCTGGTTGTATGATTTTTTTACAGCCTCCTGTGACTAAAAATTTAGTAACTAATTGTAAGCCTGTGACTGACAGAATTCGTAAAGCGTACAAGGACAAAAACAAATATAGGTATATCATTCTACTTTTATTTTTTATAATTGTTTTATAATATTTGTAAACATATAGAAATATGACCAGAGGTTAAAATGCATAGTGATTGTAGACTGCATTTTGCATGTTAAAATAAATGTATTCCAAATCTTCCTATTCATGGTACATGAACATCAATAGACTGGTGAAAAATGTAATTAATAACTGCTTTTTTGTGAACTGTGTTAAATTTTATTAATCTTTATACACGCACATGAAACAGATTACACATTAGCTTCTAATATGTTAAGCATTTGTTACTAACATTGACTATCCTGGCAATATTTAATTATACACAGTGAATATTTAAAGTATGATTTAGTTATTTGTATTATACAGTTTACAACCAGACACAGTTTGTTTATAAATACCCAGTTAGTTTTAAATCTTATTCTGCCTTAACCATATTTTATGTACAGAGACATTGAAGAAGAAAAATTATTAAACTAAAATAAAGAACAGAAGCAAACTTCAAAGGAAAGGGAAAGAAAAAGAGGGAAGGAAGTAGACAGAGCAGAGGGGGAGATAGCTGAAGATGGGGTGTTTCCCTTGCATTTAATAGGATCATTTGGATACTTCCAGAAAAGCATCTCATATCTCTCAGAATTTTTCTTGGGTATTTCTGTTACAGTAGACAGCTTTCTCAGGTGGCTGAGCTTACACTGTCTGCACTTAAATCTTCAAATGTTGGTTGCTTTATAGATTTCTGGTTTTGTGACACGAGGCTTCTAGGAATTATTAGTCCTCTGCTGAGATAACCACTTCTGTTTTATGTTTCATCACCAGAAAGGATATATTATTATCTTTTTAAATTTCAATGATGATATATTGTTTGGTAGTGTAACTTTTTATATATATGTAATATACTGCATGTATTTCAGAGAATGATCACTATTGTTTTACCTTAATTCCTTTTCTTGGGCCAAATTCTGACTCTAGTTTATGTAACTGCAAGAAATACAGTAGCTCCAGATGGCTATGTAAATTTACGGCAGGCAGCAGAGATTGATACTGAGAACTGTTTGTGAAACATTAAAGGGTGCAGAAGAGATTTCCTCTACTTTGTATATGTTAATCTGCTTGAGAGTGCACCCAGTCACATCTCCCCCCCTCCTGCTGCAGAAAGAGAACTACTGCAGCCCTAGCTGCTTTGTGCATTTCTGGAAAGGAAATAGGTGTATTGAGAATGGGTTTGCTCTGATGGTTTGGGGAAAGGTCAGAGTCAGGGTTAAGATTAGGGTTAGGCGTGTGCTTTTAATTTGTGTTCTGTTGGGATCTGTTTGTGCTCTTGAGCTGAGAGCTCTCTCAGATCCAGTAGCCAGGGCAAATGATGAACCACACAACCTGTTTAGTCTCTTTGGTGCTCCTTCATCCACAGTGGAACGTGTGATCTCATTTCCCCAGTGCGACAAGGGCTGGACAGCAGGGGTGATGCTGACACTGAGTATGAGTCCTGAGTGTCCAAGCCAGCATAAAGAGACTGTGCTGACTCTTTCAAATCTCCTGCTCTGCAACACGTAGCTGAGGCACGTGGTGCAGAGCAGGAGAAGAGGGAGATTTAAATATCTCCTCTAAGATAGGAGGCGAGAGGCAGCAGCTGCCTCTGGGTCAGGGTTGGCAGTTGCTAGCCCCAACTGGGGCTGCTAGTGGCAGGGGCCAGATCCAGCCAGGGAGCTGGGGCCGCTGGCCTGCGACTGCAGGGGCTGGATCTGGCCTGGGAACTGAGGCTGCCAGCAGCTGAGGCTGGGAGTGCTGTGGGGGGTGGTTAGGGAAGTGGGAGCGAAGTGGGATGGGATGTGGTTTCCAGCAGGGAGATGGGTGAGCCCAAGGCTGTTCCCCAAGTTTTTTTTTTTAAGGCAGGGATATAATCACAGACTCCTCTTCAAGGGTAAACAAGGAATCTGGTGGCACTTTTAAAGACTAACAAAATTTATCACATGTGCTTTTGTGGGAGAGAATCCCACTTCATCAGATGCTTGAAGATGAGGAACTTACAGAATATAAGCTCTCTCTCCTGAAAGCTCATGTAATAATTAAACGTTAGTCTTTTTAAAAGTGCCACCAGACTCCTTGTTTGTTTGGCTGAACTAGGTAATGTGGCTACCATTTTTGGAACTCTTCCAAGGTGAGAGAGAAGATTTGAGAGGTCACTGAGGCTTACACAGCTGCCTCCCATGATCCAAGTAGGTACAGAACCTAGCAGTATTGGAGGACTGCTGGAAGCTCTGGATCACAGGTTCTGCTTGGCCCAGGACTTGTCCAGCCATCAATCCTTTCTTTGAACGTACACTAAATGCTTTGCAGAGGTCTTAAATTAGTCTTAGACACAACAGAACAGATTAAATGACAAATGCAGTAGGGAGAGGATGAGGCACAGTATATTTATTACTCCGTTTAACCCCAGGTTTATCTTGGTGGTGCTGTTAATTTTTAGTATAATGGTAGTGACTTCACCTGACAAAATGAGGATTGTGTTCTATACACAGAGGACAGCTTGAAGAAAAAGTATTGACAAGTTTTGTGGGACTGTGAAGTGGGGAATAAAGGCCCTTTTAGCCTCTAGATTTCTTTGCCAGATGACATACTTCATACTGCTTTGTCAACCTATGTGGTTTATTGCATTTAATTTTAAGGCCCCATCCTGCAAAGACTGATGTACCTTTTACATGTGATAAGTAGTTCCATTGAAGTCAATGGAACTAATCATAGTGTATCAAGTTAAACAAGTGTCTGCGTCTTTGCAGGAATTGGTCCTAAGATTAGAGTTTTAGGTAGCCCTCCTTAATTACAGTACTTGTATTTTCCCTTCAGACATTGAGTAGGGAGTGATGAGAAGGCTGGGGAGAGAAGGAAGGATGGAAGGCAAGTGGGGTGGTAAGAACGTGATGCAGACATAATAAAGCATACATTGTAAGTTGTGGAGGGTTATGTAGCTTACAGGAGGTCTCATTAACATTCTTTCTCTGAAACCACTGACTAGTTAACCTATGAGAATACTAGAATTCAGGTTGTAATTTCCCAATAGGTTAACAATTTATTTTTTGAATTTACTAAAAAAAAAAAAAAAAAAGATTCCGTGGAAGAGTGCCAGCTTTAGTGAGTTAGCTTCTTTGAGTAAACATATTGAGAGAGATGGCACTCAAATGACAAACCACTATGAAAAATGGGGTAGTCAAAAATAGAATGGTGCATAAATAAGACAGAATTTGTAGAATAATGACATGTTTGTAGTGCCTGACTCATGCTATTACACTAATCAAAAATATTTTTTAATAATGCTAAGGTTTGAAATCATGGGAGAAGAAGAAATTGCTTTCAAAATGATCCGAACCAACGTTTCTCATGTAGTTGGCCAGCTAGATGATATAAGAAAAAATCCCAGGTACGCATTTATTGTTTTGTATGTTGTTAGGAGACTGCTTTATTTTTCCTTGAGACAGCTTCAAACATCTCTTGTTTCATAGGTTTCTGAAAAACTAGTATTTATTAGATGTGAGTAAAAATTGCTTTTTAAATGTCAGGTTGTAGTTTTAATAATAATAACTATTCTGTCACTAGCACTGCAGCTTACTTTCATTCTGTATTTTTTTCTGCCACATAATTTTTAAATTTGTAATAAACAGTGGTGTTGAATATTTTGGAAAATATGATGAAAATTGGCAAAAAAGGTTATGTGGTCATGTAGAGTAACTTGCATCTTGTGTTCTGATTCTTTTTATTTACCACTGTTATGTTTATATTTATAAAATCATTGGAAATTTTCAAAAATCTTCACCAGCTGCTAGTGACAGTTTAATCTCAAATGAGATTCTGCAGATCAAACATATCACAGGCTTTAAATCAGGGGTGGGTAGACTTTGGCCTGAGGGCCACATCTGCATCTAGGTGGGCTGGAGAGTGGGAGGGGGGAAACGGCTGCTGTGCTTCAACCAGGGTGCCACTGCTGCACCCTTGTAGTGGAAAAGGGGCAGCCCCTCTGCATGGGCACTACCACCGCATGTGGTGGGAATTAAATATCCATTTTATTTGCCTCATTCTACTTAAATGAAATATCTCTTCTACCTACTGTTGTGGAGGGCAGTCTGTGCCAGCCGTCTTGATTGCCACGCAGATTCTAAGATAATAGGCAAAGTATAAAGACGTAGGTAAGGCAGTTTTTCACATCAGAGATTGGTGGTGGTGAAGTTTTACATACTTAGCTCATGAACCATTTTGATATATTTTTTTAGAAGACCAGGTACTAAATAAATGGGGAAAAAAATACAGATTGTGCCATGCAGTAGCTGACTTGAGTCCATTTCTTCACAAAGGTTAGCATTTGTTATCAGATATGACTTGGCACATAACCTTGTCTATATGAAGTAAAGGGCATTTTTCTGCCAAACACCAGCTCAAAGTAATCAAGGATACACAGTTGTCAGGCACATTATATCAGTGGTTTTTAAACTTGGAATCCAGTTGAAAAAAATCATTTACGCCAGCAGTCCAGTTACATCATTGAGCAATGCATAGCAGTCTTTTAGTGGCAGCAGAAGGGCCTGAAAGTCTGCAACCCAGACCTGGGTCCTGACCCATGGTTTGAAAACCACTGCATTAGTGCTGTAACTTAAGAAGCATATACCAACATCTCTGTGTGTTTCTAATCAAACTCTACACAAGTGGCATTGTGGAGATTCTTGCTTATTAATTATTTCTACATAAATTGTAGAGTCAAGGTGGATCAGATAATGTTTTGTTGGACCAACTTCTGTTTGTGAGACAGACAAGCTTTCAAGCTGCTACACAGTTTACCAGTAAAAGTGGAGAAGGTTTTCTGGCTCCCAGTCCTGCAACCTGTACCTGTGATCTGCAAGTTATGTTCTTTCTACCTTATGTACCATCACCAATAAAGGTTATTCAGGCCAAATTTTGCCCTCACTAAAACCATTATCTTCCATTGGTTCACACGAGAGCCTTTGAAAAGAATGCTAGATGGATAGTTAAACTATAACTCTTTTATAGCCTAACGTAGTCCAGTTCAATTTATTGTTAATGCATGTTATTTTTGAAAGATCATAAACAGTTGACCCATGAAGCAGTCTTGCTAATATTGTAATTTGGGATTTCTGTTATAGACTTATAGACTCTAAGGTCAGAAGGGACCAGTATGATCATCTAGTCTGATCTCCTGCACGATGCAGGCTACAAAACCTCACCCACCCACTCCAGCAATAATCTTCTAACCTATGACTGAGTTATTAAAGTCCTCAAATCATGATCTAAAGACTTTAAAATACAGAGAATTCACTGGCAGGTGAGCCATGCCCTATGCTGTGTAATAAACAGAGAGCTATGGGATGACTGACTCTTGAACATCAGCCATTAATTCCATTAGAGGACAGTGGTGTGCAAAAGTATATGCCACTGGACAGGTGCAAATGTAATATGTTAGGCACATCAAATATTTGGACTCTTTGCCACCCTAGGTGTTCAGAGGATGAGGAGGGCCTTGACTGCTAACATCCAAAAGATTAAATTCAGATAATGCAAAGATAAGGAGTGCTGTTACTTGTATTTGAGTCTATCTATATTGACCAAAAACACAGTTTGCAAACAGGATATTTTCTTTATGGTAAGAAAGCTGACATTGATTTTTTGTTTTTGTAGAAAATTTGTTTGCCTAAATGACAACATTGATCATAATCATAAGGATGCTCAGACAGTGAAGGCAGTGCTTAGGGATTTTTATGAATCAATGTTTCCCATACCATCTCAGTTTGAGCTGCCAAGAGAATATCGGAACCGCTTCCTTCACATGCATGAGCTGCAGGAATGGTAAATTTTACAAAGTCTCTTCTACATTCTGTGTGAGCTATTGTATCAGCATCTAACTCAGTGTATTCATATGGATACTGATGTGTGGGCTAGCCCACCTAGTGGGGCTGGGCTGGGCCAGGCGATGATTGTGTAAGTGGCATTGTGACCTAGCATTTAAAGTTGCAGCACCACTTGCTGACGTTTGGCTGTGCTGGCTCCCCATTGTCATGGTGGAAGAGTGGCTGGGCCAAACCTCAGCAATACCACGATCCTGTAAGTTGCAACAGCTGAAGTGGAGAGCAAAGCCGTGCCTGCCCCGTGGGAGTAAGCGTGGGACAGGCTCAACAGGCTCATTCTCCCTCATCCCATCTGGGCTTTCCACCTTGTTCTCCTGCTAATCCTCTTCCCTGGACCTCCCTCGTGACCCTTTGGCATATTCTGGCAACCCAGTGTTGAAAAATCCTGGGTAAGATTGTGATTTGAGTTGTTAGAAATTGAATTTTAGCTACAATTGAGTTTAAAACATGTTTAACAAAGTGGCCTTGTGTTCAGAATGATACACTGTGGACTGGGCTGAGAAGCAGTACAAGCATACTACTTAAGAGGTTCACAGGAACCAAAGAAAAATTATGATAAATATGCAGACTTTGATATACATTGCAAATAAGCACTCTGCTTTTAAGCCAAGTTATACAATGCTAAATAGGTACACAATAGTGGAACCCCCCCCCCCCATCTAGTTATTTTTAGTCCACGGAATGTTAGAAACTTCTTCAATATATCAGTGTAAAATTATAAATATGAACATGTAATACTCTGTTCCATCTTTGTTTATACAGGAGAGCATACAGAGACAAGCTAAAATTTTGGACCCACTGTGTTTTAGTGACATTGATTGTGTTTACAGTCATCTCATTTTTTGCTGAACAGGTAAAAGTTATCCAGATGCACAACATTTAATAGTAAACAGGGACATGGCTATAAAATGACATATATATTTAGAGGAGTTTTGAGCAATAGCTGATGTATTGTTTCATGTCGTATGAAATATACACAGTAAAGAAGTTTGGAATAATGAAGGAAGGGGAAGACATTGTGACCAAAGTTTTCTGAAGTGATCCATGATCAAAGGGTTGCCGCATTTTTCAGGTGACTAAGTTGAAATTACTTAAATAATACTGACTTTCAAAGGTAGGTGCTGAGCTCATTTAGAAAATCAGGTCCATTAAGGTGTCTTAGACTGAGTTCTCAAAATCATCTGTCACATTTGAAAATCTTGGCCTGTAAATGTTTCTGTCAATCAAAAGCAAAGTGAGATAATACTAGGAAAATTAGACTGAATTCTAGTCCTGGTGGTATGCATTTTAGGGCAGTAAGTGTCTAATCCAAAGCCCACTGAAATCATTAAAAAGACTCCTGTTGATTTCAGGGGACTTTCGATCAGGCCCCAAAAGAAAGTATATTGAGTGCTGCCTCCCAATCCCAGTGCTTCCCCTCACACACCTCAGTTTGCAGCATTTTTTAGATACTAGAAACTCCTCCTGTATAAAAATGTGGTTTGGAAGATATAATAAATTGATTTAGTGCAAGGGCTATAGCACTAAATTTTGCATTTAAGAACACAGAGCATTGTGATAATCACCGCAGTTAACTATTTGTTATAATGTGGACTTTCAGATTTAGCATATTTATCAGTCCCTGTACTCACTGTATTATTTATTGTTTGCCCTTGACCCAGACACTGACAATAGATGACTTTAGCAGTTGCTCCTTTCCCTTTATGTAGTAGAAAAAACTGCAAGGTATAGTCCAGCGGTTCCCAAGCTTTTCAAGGCTGGGGGACCCCCTTTGCAGGGGGATGGGAGTCTGTGGCCCATGCAGCAAATGTGGCTCACTGCTCCCTGTGGCTGTGGCCCCCCCTCCTCCAGGCCAGGAGCTGCTACAGCCATGGCCCCCTGCACCTGCATGGGGAGCCAGGAGCTGTCATGGCCGTGGACCCCCTCGGCCGGGAGCTGCTGTGGCCATGGCCCCTTCCCCCGGGCTGAGAGCCGCCACAGCCATGGCCCTCTGCCTGTGCCTGGGGAGGAGAAAGCTGCTGTAGCCATGACCACACGCACCCCCCCCCCCCCCGGGCCAGGAGTCGTCGTGGCCATGGCCCCGTCCTCCAGGCCGCTGCGGCCATGGCCCCCTGCCCTTGCCTGGTAAGTGGGAAGCTGCTGTGGCCATGGCTTCCCTCCCCACTGGTTCCTGTCCCCAACCCTCCCAGTCCCTTCCCCTGCCTTACCTGATCACTGGAGCTGGGGGCACCTGGCCTGCCCCACAGGCTGCTCTGAGCATGTTTTGCATGCTCTGGGTGGGAGTTTTTAAAGCTCCCTGCTGGGTCTCCCTGGCAACCGGAGACCTCAGCACTTCCGGCCCCAGCTTGTAGCCTGTCCGCGGACCCCCTGGAGCCATGCGGCAGCCCACCAGGGTCTGCAGCCCACAGGTTGGGAACGATTGGTATAGTTTTTTGTATGTATTTGCTATAAAGTGGTCAAGGTTTCATGGAGTTTGTGAGAAGAAAGTTTGATAACCTGGTTCCTCCTGCTACTTGAGAGAACTAAATATTAATTATTAATCTTTCAGCTAATTGCACTTAAGCGAAAGATTTTTCCGAGGAGGAGGATCCAAAAGGAAGTTGGTCGTGATCGAATCAAGGTGTAGAACAGCTTTGTCTGGAAATCAGTCTACCTCAAGATATAATAAGCATTTGAAATCATTATTGGAGAAGTATCTTTATGATGTAACATTTAGCTAGTTTGACATGAAGAAATATCCATAAAAATGTAGCCTTCAGGGCACTGCGTCTGATAACCAAGCTACTGAAGTTATGAGAGGAGAAGAAGTTAGAAGTCATGTGCATTGGAAGTTTCAACTTTTATTTTAGAAGCATTAGCTCACAAATATGTTATCCTTTTTATAAAAAGGGTTAATGAAAGAAATCTAGCTGCATTTACAGCAGTGGACGTTGCCAACTAAGTATAATGTTGAAAAGTTAAACTGGGATTAACCAGAAAGATGTCCCTGACCTTGCATTCCAAAGCATTTTGCAGGTTGCTGAATTAATCAGTACTTTTGTATAGATGCTTTTTCCAGTTTTAGAAGAAAAACAGAGGATAATTGCTTAATTTTGCAATTAGAGAGTGTTTATATTGCATTTACATTGTTTAAATATAGCAACAGTGCAACCTCAAATTGATAAATAGATGAAGAATTTGGATGATATATATCTTACTGACATAATCAAGATTCAAACACCACTTATTTTTAAAATTTTATTTCTCACCTAATTGATTAAATTGTCTGGAATATTGTGGTATTATTTGTAGGCCTAATTACAAAGAGAGAGGTACAGGCAAGTAAGTAAGTAGGATGTCATCATTTTACAAGCATTGTAAATACATGAGCAAAAGTGCCTCACTGTATGAATGAATAATACATTGTTTTAATGTAGCAATTGTAGTAGAGCGATGTTTCACACCGGAATACAGTAATTATATTCACATATGAAGCATTAATGTTTTTAAATTTGGACACTTTGGGAAACTGTCATGCTTAGTTAAGTTAAATGTCAGGATGGCAAGATTTTAAGGGGAAGAGGATACTGTGACACTTCAAGCAGATGTTTTTGACAGAATGCTTGCAATCATCGTTATTAACATCAGTCTTCTAAAATCACTTCACTAATTACTTTGTAATTGGAACATGAGGTGTACAATATGTTGTGTTGTAAAATACTCATTTTGCTTTAAAAGTAACTAAAGTCTTGTAATAAAAAATGAAGTTATTTTGGTTCATTCTTTTTTTGTTCTAGAGGAAAAGAACAGATATCCAATTTAGTAAATTATTCATGCCTATTATTCCTGGTAGACTTTGCTTGTCCATTCAAATGATCAAAGATAGCTCTGATTTTTTTTTCACATTATTGAATGCATACACAGATTGTTAAACCAAACAGAATCTATCTTAAAGCATTTTCAAATATAAACAGTTGTATTTCTTTTTAGAATTTCATATCTGAAGATCACAGATAAATTTATTATAAAGTGACACAAAGTAAACATAATAACATTAAACTAGCTTATAAAATAAGTAGTTTATATTCACTCCACTTTCAGTTGTTGAAGTCTTCTGTTTTGGCAGAAATGTCAAGTATGCTAGAGTATTTCAGCAAATGAAATTACAGAACACCAGGATGAAATAAAGTTAGATTTATTTAAAAAACGTGTGCCTGAGCACCAGAAATGATCAGCATAAAAATAACTACAAAGCCAATTTTTCAAAATTCATAAGTTACATGTGCAAATCATGAATTTCCATATACAAATTCCAAAGGGATAGCCGTGATAGTCTCATTCAGCAAAACAAACAAGGAGTCTGGTGGGACTTACAACATATCAGTGCACAGATGCGCATTTGTTTGTGCATGTTTAAGCAGTTAGTTTTGAAAACTGTGTTCATTATTGCAATGGTAGCCAGCCAGCCAACACAGATGTAGGGCTAAAATGAATTTATACCATTGAATTGCTTCAAATAGAATTTTCTACATACAACAATGGTTCCCAGACTGTGGTCAAGGGATCCTCTGGGGGTCTACAGTGTTATCGCAAGGGGTTCATTAATACATCCCGTCCCAGCCACTGCCGGCTGGTGGCCCAAACCTGATCAGGCCCCAGCCACTGTCAGCTAGTGATCTGTGTTGGAGAGGGCTCTAAAGCAGGGACGTCAAACTTAGGGCCTGCAGAGGCAGATCTGGCCCACCAAGGGCACTGATCTGGCCTGTGCAGCTGCTGTTCAAGCTGTGCCAGGAAGCTGTCTGCAGCAGGAAACTCCAAAGACAGGCTCCTGGCACAGCAGGGCTAGGCATGCTTCTGACCACTGTCCCCTCTAGCTGTGCGCGTGTGTGCGTGGACTTGTGCACACAACAAAATAAAGTGAACACAAAAAAATTCAATAGTGCTAATATTGGTGCTCACAAAGAAATTATTTTGCACATACAAAAATTGTTTGTGCACACAGTCTACGGGTAATTAGAGGGAACTTTGCTTCTGACACTCAGGATCAGAGTCACAGCGCAGGGGAACAAAGGAAGCACTCCAGACAATCCTGGCTCAGCTCTACTGTGGTCTGCCAACCACCCAGAGTCTCAGTCACAACAGGCTAGGCTGGCTCCAGAGAGCCACTGCACTGCCCCCCATCCCAACTGTTCACTGTCAGTCAGCCAGCATGCTAATTTGATTGACAGTAAATTGCACAAATCACAAATAAAAGGAAAAAGTGGCTGGGGCCCACGTGGGAACAAGCGAATCAAAGGCCAGCATTCTGAATGAGACAGTGAGTGGGGCTGGGAGGGGAGAGTCAGGAGCCCAGCCAGTCTGCCTGTGACTGATTTTTTTTTGCCTGCCACCACATAAGGAAAGGGGAAAGGGAAGCGGGGTGGGTCAGGGAGCCAGCATGGCAAAGAGGAGCCCACAGCATAGGGAAAAGTGAAGGTGTAGGAGAGCCTGAAGGGTTTGGGCGGGGAAAGGGGAGCCCATGCCACTCTGAAAATGGAGGGAGAAAGGATTGAGGACCCCATGTGACCACATGGCCCGCGACAGGCATCCTGCCCTCCAGTGTGTCCCCCCCCCACATAGAATGAGTTTGACAACCTGCTCTAAATGAATTGTATTTGCCTGCTGTGAGCAGCCATGCCCTGGATATGTCCCCATGCCTTAGGAGCAGGCATGGCTAGGTTCTTCATTGCCCTTCTGCAGCACCGCTGCCTGCAGTCATTCCCCAATAAGTTATCATCATTTGGCGGCCTTTGAAATTTTTTGACATTAAGAATGGGTCCTCATACTTGAAAAGTATGGGAACCACTGATATAAAATATTCATTGATAGAAATGCCATGCTTGCTCATTCACTTGTAACAGCATATTGTGACCAAAACTCCATTTTGAATTGTTTACTTCATTTTGTATTGCTCAGCCTAAGTTTGCTGAAACTTTTTAGACGTGTGAACTTAGTCTGGATGTGTGAATGAGGGGTGTGTTTGTGGTGAGATCAGTCTCCAAACACCAGCCAGTCCTGATGACAAACTACAGGCAAAAGCAAGAAGATTCCACCCTAGAAAGAGGGACGAAAAGGTCCATCAAGAACAAGATCAAAGCCATGCCTGCCATCAACTTATGACTCATGGTCCCACAGTACCCTGAGGCAGTGTGGGTACAACATCCATGGACAAAAAGATATAAAAGATGGGTGAGCCTGCTTAGCTTTGGGTAATGCCCTGCACAGCATACAAGAGCGCTGATGCACAGCTGTGTGCCTGGCAGAGAGACTGCTCTTTCTCATGCCCAGGTTCCCTGGCCGGGTAGCTGCCATGAGCTGTGAATTCTAGCAGCAAACTCAAGCTGTGAAATCAAGCAAAAAACAGAACTGGTAACTATACCTGATAAACAGCAAAACGTGTGTGTGTGTGTGCGCGTGTGCGCACGTGCATGCACATGTGCGGGTACTAGGTAGTTATCAATTATGTTTTCTTATAATACATGTGGCATATTGTCTTGCCCTGCTGAATAAGATCCTGCTAGTCTTTCCTTTTCTAAGTGTAACACAGACAGCATAAATTAACTGACAAAACTTTTTTCTGTCAACGACTATGACTGTGATACCAAAAAGAAGCAAGCAAAACTAGGGGTGAGCGTTGGGAACCTTGAGTGCAGGAGCAGGAAAAAAATCCCAATATTGGGTACATTAGAAAGGACAAAAATATAATCTATTGCAGTTTGAGTGTAGAGTAAAAATCAAATTATAAGTGCTCAACAGTATATTTTATCTCTTTGCTAACTTTATTAAAATTGTCTACATAATAGTAATATAGCTATATAAAATAATTGGGAAAAGTCAAAACTTCAATAAGATCATATTCTTAGGATGAAGTGTATGCAGTAGATGTTCTATAGAGAGAAATCAAATCAAATTACTTTCTAGAATTTTCTTTATGATTTAATTGTTCTGAGTCATGTAATGATCACCATTTCATAATGCGGGATATCAGAAATATACTACTAGGGTGTCTGCCAGCAGCTGACAGTGTACTCCTACCATTTTTGCACCAAAGGTCCTATCTTCTTATCTTATTTTAAAAATGTTCACTTTTAAAGTGACAGGTTTCAAACAACTGATCTTAAAATCAAAGGAAAATTTTATTCTGAAATTAGCATGTGAAGTCCAGAGAAAAAGGACACTCAAAACTTAAATCTTTGGATCCCTTTACTTGCATCACTTTGTTCAGTAGTAAAATTAGTGAATATCACCTGTTTAATGACTTACTGTAACTAAAAAGATTGTCTTTATTGCTTCTCCTGGATCAAATGCTACACATTTCATAACCTTCTAGCTTATGATCTTTTTGGCTGTTCTCCATCAATTTGTCAGCAAGGACTCACTTGAGGTAAAATGAAAATATTCAGATATAAGACAAACAATTTCAACAGGAATATTAATGCAACATTTGCCAGTGTAAAGCTAAAAACTGACTGCACAAATATAATATTAAGGCCTCAGTCCAGCCAGGATTCGAAGTGGGTGGACTCTTGCATCCACACTGTCCTTCCACAACTAGGATGGATACCATTTCAAGATACAGAAATATGCTGCCTTTGTGAATGCCTTTGGAATAGATCAATTCAAATATTAGTAAAATTGAACAATTATCAATAAATCACATTTTAAAAACACAGTTTACACTGAAAACACTTTTCATAGTATCAGCATTTTTCTACTTCGAGGATTGTGCCTATGGATGCTCCATAGTTGGTGTGCTGCCCGTCCATATGCACCAGACCGGAGCTCTTCAAGCAATGCTCTGCACACCGCATACTCTGCAGGGGGCATCTTGCACTGGCCCCTCATGCCTTCAGAGGCATGCACGGCAGCAACCCCCCTCAGTTCCCTTCTAACCACCCATGGTATTGGACAGAGCAAAGCGTCTCTCCTGTCAGCTTTCCTCAGACCAACAGAATTCCTTCTACTTACCTATTGTTTCCCCTTATTTTCTCCTTTGACCTGAAGCAACACAGAAAGAAGAAAGTGGGGGACCATCGTATAGGATGCAGCAGCATGTCTCCCCAGTCAAACCATCATCACTCTTTCACAGCGCCACCGCTCTTCATGCTTACCCATTCTCATCTCTCCCTCGGCCAATAAATAGGACATTGTTTAGTCCTGGAAATGGCTTCCTCTCTGTGCTTTAAGAAATGTGAGTCCTGCCGAAACGTTATGCCGGCATCGGATGGACATGCTAATTGTATCAAGTGCGTTGGGGAAGAGCATATTCCTCAGAAGTGCTCCCATTGTAGAAATTTAAGCTCAAGAGCTCAGTGAGATAGAGAACTCTGCCACAAAATGCTATTAATGGAGGACTCCCTGAGGCCACTTGCTGTAAAAGGCCAGGGAAAGTTGGCTAGCAAGCAGTTTGTGAGGCACATATCCCCTTCAAAGACCAAGGGGGTGAAGAGAAAAACTGCCTCTTCGCCAACCCAATCATGTGCTCATGAGGTTTTTGATCCCTATGGTACAAATATAAATAATTCAACAAAACGGCCCTCATCTGCCTATAAGTACAGACATAAGAATGGGCACAGAAAGTCAGCCTCAGTAACATCAGAACCAGTTCATGGCCTCAATCCCTCAGTACTGATCCAAACGTTAGAGCAGCCTGTGATGTCCACACCTCTCTCTACCTTGATCATGGCTCCAACTGTGGAACCAGTGTCTGCAGCACCATCATTTCCACAGCAGCCAGCCCACTGTATCGGCTCTGGAACCTGAACTTTTCCAGCCCTGTCCACTCAGGCACTGGCAGATTCAGTTGCCTCACCCCAGCCACGCACTCCAACCTGGATTCACTGGGGAAACACGCTCATAAGACGAGGCATCTGACTGGGCATCATAGAGCCATTGCCTCACTTTTATCTTATTACACGGGTGACAGATCTCCTTCCCTCTTTGGGAGGAAAGGAACTAATTCACCTGTCCCTTTCTCCTCAGACGAGGATATCAAAGAACAGTTTGGATCTTTCCCCCCCAGCTGCCTTCCATTTATTCCTCTTACCAAGATTACCATTACTATACAGAAAGGCCACATCGCCACAACATCTTGTCTCTATATCATCCTGATTATTATTGCCATAACTGGCACAGAAGGGTGCCTTGGTCCCCGTACTCTACCCACCGATACAGACACTTGTCCTCAAAAGCTCACAAATAATCTAGTGAACTAATAAACACTTCTAAACTGCCTGAGGCTACACCTACTGCTCAAGACCCCATAGAGGAGGGCAAGATCTTAGACCCTACATCCCCTCTTCATGAGCAAGTATCTCTAATATAATAACTTCAACGCCCTCTACATCAGCAGATGAATTCAAGCATTTTCAAGACCTTTTTATGAGGATAGCAGACTCTCTCAAATTACCCAAACAGGACACTACTAAATCCAAACATAAAATTGCTAAAAATCCTGCAAACATCAACTTCTACAAAAGTAATGTTACCAATGAATGACGCCCTGTTAGAGCCAGCAAACACCATCTGGCAAACTCCTGCTTCCCTCCAACTTACCTGTAAATGGGCTGATAGGAAATATTACATCTCTCCTTACTAGTCCGAATACTTCTTTACTCACCCTCCACTAAACTCCTTGGTGGCTGAGGCAGCCAATCATAGAACTAAACAACACTTTAACAAAACAACCCTTCATGATAAAGAGGATAAGAAACTTGATATGCTTGGACAGAAGGTCTATATTTCCTGTTCTCTGCAACTTAGAATAGCAAATTATTGTGCTCTACTTGCTAACTATGACCATTCAAACTATCTAAAATTTGCAGATTTCATAGAGGACATATCCAAAGCAAAGAAACAGCAATTCCTTGCTGTTCTCAAAGAGGGCCAGCTTATATCATGAACAGCTTTATAGGCAACTCTTGATGCTGCTGATACAGCTGCACACATCATGGCCACAGGTATCATCATGTGCCACTCATCCTGGCTTCATGTAGCTGATCTTCCCAAATCACTGCAAATGTTATAGAAGACTTACCATTTGATAAAAACAAGTTATTTTCTGAGAAGACCTATAAAATGATGCATGCCTCAAAGGATGCTAGGCCTACTCTCAGAACTTTTGGGATCTATGTGCAAACATCCCGAAGACGACCATATAGCTCAGAGGTGGCCAAACTTATGGAACTCAAGAGCCACACAAGTTGATTATTAAACCTTCGAGAGCCGCACTGAGGCATATAGCCATATAGAATCTATTTTCTTCTTTGTATTTTCATTTCTTCTTATTCAACGTCATGTTTAGAAGGACTTGTAAATTACGATTTAATGAGTAAGCTGTGTTAGGGCCTATGAGAAAATCTAAACATGCTGTACTTCTCCCCTCCATCCCGACCATGCCACGCTTTTCCCCCTGCCCTGGACCATGTCACTGCTTCTCCCCACCATCCCTGACCATGCCACCACTTTCTGTGACATCCTGGGGGCCGGGCCCGGCCCCCGGGCCCGGATGCGGGCGCCTGGGGCCAATCCGCCCCCCCCCCCCCGGGGCCCCTTACCCCGGGCCTCTCCCGGGGCTGGGCAAGGGGCCCCCCCCCCCCACGAATGCTCAGGGTGGGAGATTTAAAACTCCTAGGCTGGGGCTGCTTTCCTAAATTGATTTGCTGATGTTCTTCTGCAAGCCGCGCTTTTTCACTGAAGAGCCACATGCAGCTCCTGAGCCGCAGTTTGGCCACTCCTGATACAGATATACATCCTGGTACCAATAGCAGTACCAGTACCAGCACTAGCAACCAAATAGGCAACAGGATCAGCTGAGAGGCATGCAGTGCCATCAGAAGCACAGATCTACAACCAATCATCAACCAGCAACCCAAACTCCACCTCCTCCCAAATCTGAGTTTTGAGAATTTGGTTGAGAGCCAGCAGAACCTCAGTGGACCTTCAAAGCATGGACAAACCCTACAGTATCATAATAGATTACGCCCTTTTTACCATGCCTGGACTTCAGTAACATCAGACAAATGGGTCTCATCAGCCATAAACATGGGGTATACTATCCCATTTACAGCAAAACCTATTCCAAACTACC
Organism: Podocnemis expansa; assembly: GCA_007922195.1. Classification (NCBI taxonomy): domain Eukaryota; kingdom Metazoa; phylum Chordata; order Testudines; family Podocnemididae; genus Podocnemis; species Podocnemis expansa. Next base: position 13,491,447 of record ML681994.1, on the reverse strand, counting down.
CTTCTCTGTCCCTCTTCAGGGACATGATTCACAAACATCTGCTCCATCAAGAAGTATCCCACCTCATCAAAATAGGAGCTGTAACAAGGGTACCAGACCAACACAAAGGAAAAGGTTTTTACTCCCCTTATGTTCTGACCCAGAAAAAGTCAGGTGGTTGAAGACCCATCCTTGACCTAAGTTAAACTGAGCAAATTCATAAAACCACAAAATTTCTGCATGGTTATCCTTGCTTCTATCATCCCTGCTCTGGAGTCTGACGACTAGTGTATGGCTCTCAACCTTCAAGACGCCTATTTCCATGTGTCAGTGCATCCAGCCCACAGACGTTTCCTCTGGTTTGACATCAGCCAAGATCACTATGAATACGCAGTCCTCCCATTTGGTCTTTCCACAGCACCAAGTGTGTTTTCCAAAGTCCTTGCAGTTGCCGCAGCCCACTTGTGCAGGAACAGAGTCACCATATTTCCATGCCTTGACAATTGCCTTATAAAAACTCACTCCAGAAGCCAGGCTGCTCGAGACCTTCACTTCCCCACAAACCTGTTTCAGGAGTTGGGACTCCTTTTAAACCTAAAGAAATCTGTTACAGAGTCCATACAAGTCATAGATTTCACTGGTGCTCGACTAGAGGCCATTCGAGCAAGGGCCTTCCTAACAGTTCACAGATTTGACATCATAACACAACTTGTGGAGACCCTCCAAAAATCACTGATGATTCAAGTCTTACACTGCTTTCAGCTCTCAGGCCACATGGCAGCCATGGCTCATGTTGTGAGGCACGCAAGGCTACGCATGTGTCCTCTCCAACTCTGGCTAGCACGAGTATACAGACCACGCAAGCACTCCACATGCAAATCAGTTGCAATACACTCAGAGATACTCTCACATGACGGACAAAGCAAGACAGTTGCTACAGGGCATTCCTTTTACCCAACAGGAACTTTTCCTCTTGATGTTGACAGATGCATCCCTCTTAGGAAGGGGTGCACACTTACAGGGGTTGTCTGCACAAGGTCAATAGTCTACCCAAGAGACAATGCTACACATAAACTTGTTAGAGCTTCACACAGTCTGCATGGCTTGCCACCATTTCCAATGTTATCTCACCAGCCAACACATACAGATCCTCACAGACAACATCGCTTGCACGTTTTATATAAACAGGAAAGGGGGCGTGAGGTCCAGTTCCCTCTGTGCAGAGGTGATGAAACTGAGGCACTGGTGCATAGCTAACCATATTCTCATTTCAGCTTCTTACCTCCTGGGAGCCCAAAATGTCACTGCAGATGGCTAAGCAGATTTTTTCCCCTCCATCATGAGTGGGAAATTTTCTCCAACATACTAGATGACACATTCCAGAGATGGGGATACCCCCAAAATAGATCTATTTGCAACTCTCCACAACAAGAAATGCAAGCTTTATTGCTCTTGAGCAGGCAGAGGGAAAGCCTCTCTGGGAGGCACCTTCCGACTCCCCTGGAACAAGTTACTTCAATACGCATCTCCCCCATTCCCTCTAATGAAAAATAATGAAAAAATGCTCCTCAAAATCCACAGAGAGAATGTGATGATAATTTTAATTGCACCAGCATGGCCCAGACAGCCATTGTTCATGCTGTTGAGCCATATGTCCAAGAAGACACTGATAGTTCTACCTCTTCTTCCTGGTCTTCTGCACCAGAACAATGGCAGAATGACTCACCACAATCTACACAAGCTCCACCTGATGGCCTGGTTCCTTTGTGGTTCCAGAGTGGGGAACTACAATGTTCTGAAAGAGTAAAACACATTTTGCTAAATGACGGAAAACCATCAACTACAAGTACTTACCTTCAGAAGGGGAAACATTTCGTGCATTGGTACTCAGCTTCTCAACATCACTCCCACAAGAACTCCTGCCCATAATCTCCTAGACTATCTTCTGCACCTAAAAGACAAGGGCCTATCCTTAACATCTTTAAAAGTTCATCTACCTGCAATTAACACCTTTCATGAGGGTTTCGATGACATGTCTCTTTTCTCTAACCCTATTGTAAAGCGTTTCCTTTTGGGTGTTTAGAACTTATACCCTGAAATATGCCAACCCACGCCACCATGGACCTGACCCTCATCCTCGAGACAATTACCAAACCACCATTTGAGCCCTTGCTACTTCCTCCTTTTCATGCCTCTCTGTGAAAGTCTCATTTTGCATGGCCATTACAGCCACCAGATGAGTCAGTGAGCTAGGAGCTTATGGCTGAACCCTCCTTTACCATCTTTTATAACAGGCATGGCCAAACTGCGGCTCGGGAGCCACATGAGGCTCTTAAATGAAAAATTGTGGCTCCTAGGAGAGCATCAGTAAATCAATTTAGGAAAGCAGCCCCAGCCTAAGAGTTCAGGAGGGGGTCAGGACAGTGGGGAAAAGCGCAGCATGGTCGGGGATGGCAAAGAGAAGTGCAGCATGGTTGGGATTTTAAAAACTCTCCATTAGCCTGCAGTCTTCTACACTGAGCAGGAGCTAAGTTTTTACTGTATAGACCTAATTTTCATGGTAACCTTGAGTAATTATTAGAATTTGACATTAGTAGGATCAATATTTGTCCTCTTTTTACAATAAAATTAAAGTGTGCAATGAATTTTAAACTTAGTAATTTTGGAATAGATAAAAGTATGTGGCTATATGCCTCAGTGCGGCTCTCGAAGGTTTAATAATCAACTTGTGTGGCTCTTGAGTTCCTTAAGTTTGGCCATCCCTGTTTTATAAAGACAAGGTAGCATTAAGAACCCATCTGCAACATATACCCGAAGCACACTCACCTTTCCACCGGAACAAACCAATCAACTTACCTGTCTTCTCACTGAAGCCTCACTCTACTCCACAAGAGGCCACTCTCCACGCACTGGACATCGGGCAAGCTCTGCTCTTCTACTTGGATGGAACAAAACCCTTCAGATCAACTAACAGACTATTTGTTGCCATAGCAGACAGATGCAAAGGCAAAACCATCTCAAATCAAAGACTCTTCAGATGGATCTCGAACTGTATATGAGTGTTACAAGCTTGCTAACATTACACCTCCTTGCTACATAAGAGCACATTCCACCAAAGCCATATCCACCACTATGGCCTTCCTTAAAAATGTATGAATACCCGAGAACCGCAAAGCTGCCACAAGGTCATCCTCTCATACATTCCTCAAGCATTATGCAATTGACCAAACAGCCAACAGAGGCATGGCAGTAGGCCACTCCATTCTTTCAATTGTAAACAACACTGACTGTGAAGTCCCTCCTACCATCTAAGGGTACTGCTTATACTCACCAACTGTAGGGTACCCACAGGGACAATCCTTGAAGTAGAAAGAAAGGTTGCTCACTATGGTGTGGTAACTGGAGTTCTTTGAGATGGTTGTCCCTGTGGGTGCCCCACATCCCTCCCTCTTCCCCTCTACTTTGGAGCGGTACTCCGTTTAGAAGGGAAATGAGGGGGGGTTGCCGCCATGTGTGCTGTCAGGAGGCGTGAAGGGCCAGCACGAGACGCCCCCTGAAGAGCACATAGCATGCAGAGCATTGCTTGAAGAACTTCGATCCACTGCACATGGACAGGCAGTGCACCAACTGTGGGGCACCCACAGGGACACCCATCTCAAAGAACTCATTACTGCACCATGGTAAGTAATCTTTCTTTCCTTATTCAGTATTAGCAAAGCATTAATAAATCTGAACATTTTACTTAATAGTATCAGAGAGGGGCCTTTTTTCAGGGCCTGTCCAAAGCCCATTAAGTTATTGGAAGTCTCTGAATTGACTTGTGAGCTTTGGATCAGCCTCTGAGGTTTAATTCAGCAAGATATTTGAACACACAAATTATTACATTTAAGTCAATGGGACTGCTCAAATTGTGTAGTCACATGTTTAGTACCTTCCTAAATTGAGTCCTACCGGTATGTTTTTCCATTAGAAACTACATTTCAGGATGTGATATTTTATATGGATAAAGTATTAAACAAGGAAATATTAAATAGTTTCAGATTGCGTTTCCATACCCTTGTAAACCATGGTTAAATTGATTAGTATGACTTTTAATTGGTTTGAAAACTACAGAAATAAAACACTACAGATATTTTTCTCCTTAGTGCTAGTCCAAAAATGGCTTGTTTGCAAAGAATGCCATTGCCGCTCAAGCTCTAGAAACAATACAGCTCATTTTTGTCTTACTTTCATAGGATTTTAGACACTTTAACATTGTCACTGTTTTAGAACTGTTAACTTGAAGACTGACAGGCTTTCTAAAGTATACCCTTATTAGTTGTAACACCTCCTAGGACCCTAAAAGGAACTACATTTGTGCAAGAGGACTCTGGTTTGAGGTTACCAGTAAAAAGATTGACTCTGTAAACAAGGGAATTCTCATTATTTTGTTAATTCCAAAGCTTGTTGGAAAATGGGAACCTGTTTGGAAGGATGCATGGATTGCCGAAAGGGGTGGTGGATCTTTTGGCCTTTTTATACTGGGAAAATGATAGACAAAGATATAGCTGAGTACTCTGCAGACTGCAGTAGCCATTCAACAGTAACTGCCAGCATAGATGAGGCTTTAATCTTCCAAAGAATGTGCACCTGTCAAAGGGAAGAAGAGGAGAAAAAAAACTGAGCAGTGTTTTTGGACCTAGAAAGCTGTGGTATGCAGTGTCCTCCACAAACATGTTTTTGACAGTTCCCTTTGTAAAATTTGTCATCCTTTTTCATTTACTGTGATTCCCAAGTTCTCAGTGACCTGAATATATATAATCCCATTTATACATGTTGGGTCTTCAGTTACTTACAAAGCAAATGCTCATTTTTATTCATTTCAGATCCAAGGTACTACAAAATCAATTCTGTATGGTGCATTGTACAACAAAACATTTCTGGATGTTGATTGTGTCTACTATGTTATCTTGTTCTAGCTTTTCTTGCAGTGTTTTTCTTGATCTTCAGGGGAAGTCTGTCTTTTTAACTAATTTACATTTACCATATACACTATACTTAACACCTCTGAAATGCAGCCACTTCTTTGCTTGATGCTGACAAACATCCATTGCCCAGCAATGACAGAAGGCAAGTATTTGTCTAAGATGGTAGATTTCAAACTGTGGGTTGGAATCCAGTAGTGGGTCATGCAGACACTCAGGTACTGGGGTCTTCGAGCCTCCTGCTGCTCCCACTGAAAGACTGGAATGTGTTGCTCAAAGATGTAATTGTTGGGTCATGGGCATAAATGACTTTTTTTTTTCCTTTTATTTCTGACTGGGTCCTGAGACAAAAAGTTTGAAAACCACTGCTCTAAGACACTTCTGTGGAAAGTGCCTCAGGAGGATATTTAATGTTCATGTAAAGCAATAACAACTGATGGGGGAGGTGCTTTGGGACTGTGTGGGAGTGGTGGGGGAGAATTGCATGGGTAGACACAAGCATGGGTGAGGGGATGGATGGGTTTGTGATGGTGGGGTAGCCACCCAGGGGGTGGCAGGTGTAGTGATCAGGAGCTGGTGCGGGTGAATCAGACTGCGGGTGGGGGTGATTCTGATTTAGTCCTTTGACCCAAGCTCCTTGAGTCAAAGTGTACTGGAACACACAGCGCAGGTGGGTGAGAAGCAACAGGATTCACCCAGTATTCTCCCCAGGACTCGAAATTGGGGGTAGATGTGGGGGCGTATTGAGGGTGCTCACTAAACTGGTAAAACACTGTTACTAGCTGACAGCTGGGGGGTGTTGGGGAAACCCCTGGAGTCACCTTTCCAGGTGGTATGGTGGAAGTGTGTGTGATGTGACTCTGCAGCAGGGGTCTCAAACATGTGGCCCGTGGGCCACATACGGCCCCTAAAACTATTTCCTGTGGCCTGCAATGACACTATTGTTGCTAGTATTTGCAATATTGTATGGAAAGGTGTCAGTGGTGCTGCCCTTGGGCTCATGTACTAGTTCTCATGCAGCCCTCATGGCAGGGCCGTCACTGCCCTGGGAAAGACCTGGGGTGCAGGCGTGGCCCCCCCCCATTCTCCGCCAGGGCCCAGTCCAGCCTCAGGTTCCTGCTGCCACCTGCCTGGCCCTGGATCCCTGGCCGGGACTGGGCATGGGGCGGGGAGAGGCTGGCAGTGTCGCAGGCAGACCGGCCTGAATTTCTGGCTGGGGACCGGACTGGGAGCGGCAGCCGCCACCGCCCCTGGGAGAGGCAGGTGCTGCAGCTGGCAGCCATGCCCTGGATCACTGGCCTGGGACGGGGCTTGGAAATGCAGGGGCTGCCCCGGACACTTGAGGCACGTTCCCTGAGTGCCAGGCGCCAGCGATGCCCCTGCCTCACAGTGATTTGAGTTTGACGGAGCTGTAACTGTGGCGGGGCCAACGGGGCAAAGCCCTGGGCTGCGCGGAGCAGCTCAATAGAGCCACTCTATTAAAGGGCGGCTTTCACGGTGCCATCTCCAAGCACTGCTAATGGCAAGGGACGTGTTCTGATCACAACATACCCCGGTCAGCAAACACTGGAGTTTGAGCCCCCTGCTCTGCTGCCTACGCCCCTCGGAAAACCTGATCCCATGTCTTACGCTTGCCTGCCTTTATTTTCATCCCATTCTGTAAGCTCCCCCTCTTGAAAGCATCTGACGAAGTGGGATTTTTCCCCCGAAAGCTCATGCCGTAAATAAATGCTAGTCTTTTAAGTGCCCCAAGACTCCTTGCTTCCCCCCCCCCCATGTTGGAAGGAGCCATGGGCTGCTGCTGTTAGTGCCCTGCTGCCATTAGCTGAATGCTGGAGCATGGGGGTGACTAAGTGTGTGGTTAGCAAAGCAGGCAGGGGGCGCCCTGTTGCTTCTTATCACAGGGAGGCGGGACGAGAGTGCGGCTGCGCAAGCGGGCCTGGCTGGAGGCGCAGCTGCGCACGCGCAGGGACGAGCGCGCGGAACGTTGCCCCTGCTGCCGCTGGGGGCGTCCGCGCGCCGGGCCTCGTGAGGCTGTGGCGGTTGCAGCCGCGAGGGTGGGAGCCTGGAGGGGGCGGGGCTAGGCGGGATACTCCCCCTCCCCCTCCCCCTCCAGGCTCCTCCTCTGTCCCTCAGTAACTGCCTCTCCCGGCCCCTCCCCCACCCGCTGCGGGCGCGCGCCGCGTCTTTGGCGGGAAAGACGGCTGCCTCGCGCCCCTCAGCGGCAGCCATATTGGAGCGGGCCCCGTTCTGATCTGTGGGGGCAGAGGGGGGAAGAAAAGCCCCAAGTTCAGCCCTCTGGGGCGGCGGGTGCTTGGAGCTCAGAGGCTGAGCCTCACGTGGGATGGGTGAGAGCAGGCCTCAGCTCTGGGGGGAGCTGCTGGGTGGGTTGTTATGTCCTAGTCCTCTGGTTCCCAACATTGTGCCTGCCATGGCACAGCTTGCTACCTGTAGTTAGTTTGAGGCAGGCGACGATAGAGTTTGCAAGTGAACTTACGGATAGTTGTGAGCCAATCCGAAGGTCGTCGAGTCGTTTTTCAAAATAATTTGTGGCGTGCCTGCTCAGGGCTGATGGCACACCTGTGTGCCCTGGCACAGAACCGCTGCCCCAGTGAGAGGCCCCTGACCCTGCAAGGTGGCCTTCACCATGAAAGCAGTCAATGTAAATCCTGCTTTGGACTCCCAATTAAAAAAAAAAAACAAAAAATCCACTCTACCTGACTAGGTTTTTGGTAGCAATGGGTCTGATGATTTGATTTATCTGGTCGTTCTCATCCCAGATCACACTTCCAGCAACCTAGTTCAGGCTAGGGCAGTGGTTCTTAAACTTAGCTGTGGCACACCTTGATACCTTTAATTATTTTGAGGCACACCACAGACTAGTTGCTAAATGAACTCATGAATATTCATGAGCCAGTCCAGCGCTCTGAGAAGTTTCTGAAAAAATCCTCTGGAGCACTGGTTGGGAAACACTGATCTAGGGACAAAATACGCACAGAAACTTTGCTGTTCAAACGGTTAAGGTCCCTACAGCAGTATAATTTGGACATTTTGCACATGGTATTTTTTTTTAAAGTTTCCAGAAAATAGAAGGTACAAAATTAACAGCAAAAACAGAAATGAGTTCTGCATGTGTGAAACAGTGTTGCAGGACCTTTTTGAATTGCCAAGTTCCAAAGGGGTAGCTGTGTTAGTCTAGTTCAACAAACAAATAGGGAGTCCTGTGGCAGTTAAAAACACTAACAAATTTATCACATGAACTTCTGTGGGAGAAAATCCTGCTTCATCAAAGCATCTGATGAAGTGGGATTTTCTCCCACAAAAACTCATGCATAAATAAATTTGTTAGTGTTTTTAAGTGCCACAGAACTCTTTTTTTTTAATTTCTAGAATCTTATTTACATTAATCTTCAACTTCAATATATGTGAATGAATGTTTTTTACTTGAAATCCCCTGTATTTAAAAAAACTATTTAATAAAGGGATTTAATGTCCACATTTTATTAATATTACACTTCTGCTGCTTGCAGGACCTGCAGGTGTCAATTTAATTAGTTGTTTGTTGCAGGCTCAGTCAAATCTTTAACTCAGTACCAATGTATACAGAAGCACAAATGGGTATAAAGTGGCCATTGGGAAGTTTAGACTTGAAATTAGATGCAGGTTTTTAACTATTAGAGGTGTGACGTTCTGGAATTGGGGGCAAGAAAACTTAGCTGACATCAAAACTGAACTTGATAAATTTATGGAAGGGATGGTATGGTTAGATGGCATAGTTTGACAATTGGCTGATCTTAAACTATTAGTGGTGGATATGTCAATAGCCTGAGATGGCACGTTGGTGGGTTCTGGGTTACTAGACAGAATTCTTTCCTGGCTGGCTGACTGATGAGTCCTACCCACCTGCTTAGGGTTTAACTGATTGCCAAATTTGGAGTCAGGAAGGAACTTTCTCCCAGGACAGACTGGCAAAGGCTTTGTGGTTTTTTTCTCTTCCTCTCTGTAGCATGGGGCACCGCTCAGTTGCTGGTGGATTCTCGGGACCTTTAAAGTGTTTAAACCGTGATTTCAGGACTTTAATAACTCAGTCATAGGTGAATGGTTGTTACAGGAGCGAGTGGGCAATGGTCCTGTGACCTGCATCTTACAGGATGTTAGACTAGATAGATGATCGTACTGGTCCCCTCTGACCTTTACTGCTTTAAGTCAGTAGCAATTGGATCGGGACCTTGCGGTGACCTCTTCCTTAACGAGAATTCAGAGAGAAGATTAGGGTGAAGAGAATGGTGGTTTGATAAACAATTTGTAAATCAACTCCCAAATTTCTAGTCGTCTTGTTTATGGACACCTGAAATATGCAATGGTGGAATAGTTTGGGGTGGGTCGATAAGGGTCATCTTGTTTAAATTGGTTTGTGTGTGGCATTTATACCAGTGTATATCACTTTTTGTTTGCAACACTTTTTGAGATGGAAGGTATTGTGTAGAGGTAGTTCACTGATGTTTGAGATGTCATTTAGATTGTCATTGCTGTAGGCTGAAATGTTTTGTTTTAATTGGAAAAAAGTTTCAGTATAAAAGATTTTTGCTTGGGGTGTGGGAATAGCTGGTGACACTTAGGCTTTCTTGTGTTGAATTGTGTCAAGGTCTAGCAGCTCACTGAATTGGTCACACCTTTCCCTCTGCAGTCAGATTTGGAAGAAGTACTACCCTCAGATTATATTTTATATCCCCTTACTCATCCTTCCCCACCTCAAGTAGATTGATTGATTGTGGTTTTTGTTCATTTTGAAGGGGTTTTTGAAAGCATAGTGTAAGTCCCTTAACAAATATATAGAAGTACCCCACAAGGGTAGCTTGAAAATCACAGCTGTACTCTAGAATAACTCCATAGCCAGTTTCAACTTATGTAATTTAGTATAGTTATGCATCCTCATACATTTTTATTATGTGTGTGTATTTTCTTGATTGCAAAGCATTAAGAAATGTTTTGTTGTTTTAGAATATGCATCGTTTTAACAATATTGAATATTGTTTTCCTTTTAATTAGTCATAATATGCTCCTTTGTACAGTAGTACTTCAGCTAACTAAATGCATGCCATTTACAGGAGCATTATTTTATTTTATGCAAACTACATTAGAAACCAAGTCAGTCAAAGCATGTCTAAAAATTAAAGTAATTCTGAAAATGTATGGTCTTGAGGGTTTTTTTATATATTTCCAGCAGGAATCACTGGAATTTTACACTTTAAAAAATCATGGGAATAGATGGCTAACAAATAAAATGTATTTGTTACAGTAGGGAAAAAGCCTTTGATTATGGCACCATCTGGAAGAAAACATGGAAGAAAAATTGGTAAACCAGTACAGGAAGATCAAGCCTTATGTGCCTATGACTTTCAGGAAGAGGAAAAGAAAAATTTGAGTGGATCAGAGGAGGATATTAGGGAAGGTGCAGTATATCACCTGAAATCATTTCATCAAGTTTTTTTGAAGTTCGTGTATGTAAAGTACTGAAAAATTAGTGGTGTAATGATGTGTTTCTCGTTGAAGTTTCTGATGCTTAATAAAAACAAGTTAGTTTCAATGTGACAGAGATTACCTAATTTTAATAAAGTTTTATAACACTGCTACTTATAGTTGGATTTCTAAATTAAAGATTTTGACTGACCATCACTTCAAGAGAGCTTTTTAAAAACACCGGAACAGCTACATGTGTGATTATATGTCTTACATTTATTGTTGGTTCCTGTAATAGTGTGAGGTTGTTTTTTTTTTTAAACTCCTTGTCCTTCAGTCTACAAGATAGTGCTCAGATTTTTTTGGGTCAGTGTAGGCCATTTGTGACATAGAAGCACTCCTCAGGCAACAGCTGAATGCTTTTATCTGGTTGAGGAAGACATTGTTCTCCACCTTGCTCCCTCTGAGTTGCATGGACAAAAGGGAATAAGGAAAGATGCCTTAGGTCAGTTATCTGTTGTACTAGGTGCTGGACTGATGGACCTTGCAGCCTAAGAAGTTTCTGATATAGTAAGATGGGTTTTGGAATTGGATGGTGGTGGTGGCAGTAGGAAGCAGCAGGCGGCAGAAGGTGGAAAACGGTGGGAAGAATGGGCGGAAGGCTTAACAGGGGAGGGAGAAGAGGGGTGAGAGGGCAAGAGGGAGTTTGAAGAGGAATAACAAAGTTATTCTGTTGTTACAGAGAAGAAAGGTGAACGAAAAGGAAGTAGACGTAAGCCAGGCAGGAAAGGACTTCTGTGTCTGTCCTGAAAAAATGTAGTTTTTCATAAAGGACTTGCTTTGTTAGAAAAACACAGTGGTGGGACTGAATTTAGAAATGACCAGCCAGATGGTGGCAGCCTTTCAGAGGGAAGTGAAAGGCTTTTGCAAAGTAATAGTTAACACAAACAGCAGATGATGCTTTCTCCTTACTTGGGGACATGCCACAAATGCTGCAACCCTCTCGCATTTTATAGGCATAATTACTGTTTAGCTGTGGTCTCTTGCACATTATATATCAAATCAATTTTTTTGTGTAAATATATTTTTACATAATTTACATCAAAATCCAGCAAAACTGATTTCAGAAAAGGAACTTTATCCAGATATTGAGAAATGTTCCTTTTACACAGTTGTTGTTCTACTTCCATATAATGTCATGTCAGAAAATGAACTGATGTTAACTATATTGTAAGGTAGCTTTGTTAGCAGGTTAGTTGAGGTTCAAAAGAGCTAACAGCAGAATAATCTATAAAGATAACAAACCAGGATTACAATACTTTGATCTCAGTTTACTACTGAGGGAGAGCCGAAGCTCCCTAGTTTCGTCTGTACGAGTCCCTCTCCAAAGTTTCATTCCCTCACCATGCCTCAGTTTCTTTCAGTATCTCTCAATCAGTTACTTTCTGAGCATGTTCCAAAGGGGCAGCTGTGTTAGTCTAATAAAGCAAAAAAGCAAGGAGTCTTGTGGCACTTAAAGACTAAGAGACTTATTTATGGCATGAGCTTTCGTGGGAGAGTATCCCACTTCATCACGAAATGGGATATTCTCCCATGAAAGCTCATGCGATAAATAAATCTCTTAGTCTTTAAGTGCCACAAGACTCCTTTTTTTTTTTTCTGAGCATGTTCAGCAAAGACATTCTCTCCAGGAACTGTGAGCTGATTTTGGATGGAGTGTTATAACCACTCTGTCCTTTGCTGTTTTTCCCCACTTCAGTTCCAATTAAATCATTTACATTATTTGTCTGAGATAGTAAAATCTGAGAACTTTAGGCTACTGTCTAATACTCAGGATGTTGGGTTGCTTGTGAAGACTTTGTTTGAGTGATACCTTTGAAGAATATGACACATCACTCCCAAGTGGTCTAAACCTTAAGTAGGCAAGATCACATCTGATCTATTTTGGATAGAACACAGATCATGCTTTTAAAGAAGTGACTATTTATTGTTACATCTCTCAGACAATCACAAGGTGATGCTTCTTGCATATATATACTTGAGGTGCTAATGCTTGGTTTTGGCATTCTGAGATGATTTTATGTTTTGTGTTTTGTTGGTTTGTATTAACGATATTTCTGAGAGAGATACTCAAGCCACTCCACTTCCCTACAGTGAGTTGTTATTCAGGTTGTCTACTGAGTCTCTAGGCTGTGGCTCATACTGTTTATTTAACAAATGTGAAAAGCATTTATAAATATTTTGGCAATACGTGGTCTTCGTTTCAGTGAGAGACAGCTTACATTTCTTGCTGTGAAGTAGTGGAATTCCTGTGTGTAACAATCTTTTTTTAAGAAGGGATAAGTTGCTTACCTGTTGTTCTGCTTCATTAAGGATCAAATTGCACAGTATTATATACACTTTACCTCCTCAAAATTTGGGCTTCTATTTTAAGCTGATTTGTTGTTAAATTTTATATTATTTCTATTGTTGAGATGATTGTCATGTGACTTGTGGCAAACTTTCACTTTTTTGTTGTTCCTTGGGCATTCGGGAAGTGACTGAGAAGGTTATACAATGAACTTAGGCAGTGCCAGTTCATCTCAGTGCATCATATGGTCAGAACTCTGAGAGCTGGAGATGCTATACTGCTGGAGAGCTTAGATTCAGGATTGCAAATCCTATATGATGAGATATTGTAAGAAGCAGAATTAGGTATAAATAAGTATCCCTTTAAGTAAAATAATGTCCAGCAAAATATTTTGTTAGTATGATATGTTTTGTTTGTTTTTAATATATAAAGGTGGCACTCCAGTAGTCGACAAACTTGCGAAAAAACGACCTTCAGCGACTCCTCATGCTGTAGTTGAAGATGATGTGGGGTAATTTGCTTAAAAATCTTATTTTTATTCAGGAAAAGTTTGTACATACATCTTAATTACTGATATTTAATATGCTTATTTTTCTCCTAGTAAATTCTATTTAGATTTTTTTTTTTAAAGACTGAAATCTGTTATACTTTATTGGTAAAGTTGGTCAGACAATGGGTATTTTTAAAAAAGGGAAACTTCTATATGTTTTAAGAAGCAACGGAAGTATCAGCTATAAAAGGTACTAATATTTGTTTTCTGGCTTCTCAAAATTCTTGCTTTCTCCCAAAGATAGTTTGAGTTCACCCTAAACAAATTTTATCATTTTGCTAAACCTCTTCCCCCATTCTTATTTGCCTTGAGAATGACAGTAAGGTTTCAAAGATTAAATGAGCCCATTATTATCTGAAAAGATCCAATTTTTTTATAAGTAAACTCAGCATTTTGAGATTTGTGCATGAAAATCAATTCAATAGAGTTGAGTTAACTCTTAGTGACAATAGATGCCAATCTGTCAAGACTGGGGTATTGAGGTAAAGAGAAACTCTTGTATGGTACAAAGAAAATTGTGCCCTACAGAAAAATGCATGTCATACTTTTTATTTAATCTCTCTGCTGTCTCCCCATTGCCACACATACCTGTTTAATATTATTGGCTTTCCCATAAAGATGCTATACAATTTCATCCAAGTCCACATTTTGGTCTCCGCTTTCCATCATAAACTGTTTGTTTTTCCAGTGGTGTCAACTGTGATGGCAAGTTTACCTCTTCCCATGTCCCTCTTCATCCTTGTACGTAGAATTCTTCTCCCAGTTTTGATGCACCAGTTCACTCTTTTTCTCAATTGGGTGCCCCTTAGAGACTGGATACTCCCATGTTGTTTCCAGGAAGTTACTGTAATTAATAGAAAACTATAACTGGAAAAAATCATACAGGTCTTTCCCTGGATTCCCTGCTATATCCTGTCATGTATGTGTGCATTTTTCTTGGATTTGTAAGCTCCTCAGCAAATGAACTGTTGTCACTGTCTGTCTTGGATAACAACAACTTTGTCAGCAGTTACAAGGCAGATATTAAAACTAGACAGTTAAAATTTGCGGTATGTACAATGGTTCTAATTCATATAAAATAGTCATGGTGGTTTTGAAACTAAATATTTTTTAGGGGTGAAGTACAGAATATGTTGGAACGATTTGGAGGTAAGTATATTTTAAAATGTTATTCTTGTAGTATTGAATTAAATTAATGTTTAAGAAACAACACTGGAAATATATAGTCTAATTCATTTTATAACAATCACTTTAATATAAGTATGAAAGGTTTAACGTGAGCAGTCGAGCAAAATGATTACCCTTTATGGCAGGGGTTCTTAATCTTTTTTTGACTGGGACCCAGAATAAGTTTGGGGGTCAGCTTTGTGACCCATGCCTCCAGCTGCCACCTCTCCCTCCACAGCTGACCCACAGCAGCGTTCCTGGCTGCCCTGGCTGGCTGCCTCTCCCCAGGGCTCTCTGCGGCTCTCATGAGGCCGATGCTTTTGGGGGCAGGGCCCTGGAGCGGCCCCTTCCACGAAGTTCAACTGCTTCATTCCCACCCCCCCCCAAGTGCTGAACAGTCTGAATTCAGGGCCTGGGGGCAAGGTGGCCTCTGCTCCACACTGAGGAGGCTGGGTACAAAGCAGCCAAACTCTGTGAAATGGGCCCGCTCCAGGGCCCCACCACCGAAAGCAGCAGCCCCATGCCGGCCACTTCACCCTGGGGAGGGGCAGCTGGCTAGGGGCAGGCAGGGCAGTCAGAAACGCTGCTCTGGGTTGCCTGCAGAGGGAGGATGGTGCAACATGGAGAGTCACTCCCTCCCTTTTCTGCTGACTCACTGACAACAGAGGGAGAGTGGCGTGTCCTCTGGCCCCAGACCCACCCCCCCAACGCCAGGGGACATGGTGTAGCTGCCCTGCTGCCTCTGGCTTGTGCAGAGGGATAGTCCTGGTGACCCATTTTTGGGTTGCGACCCAGAGGTTAAGAACCCCTGCTTCATAGCATTGGATACAACCACTTTGCAGGAGAAAGCAAAAACTGACATGCATAGATGTAACAATACAGTACAAGGTAAATTCTACAATGGAAACATAGTGAAGATGCAAGTATTCTTATAGATCAATTATCATAGAAGAGAGAAATGTGAGGATATAAGAGTGGAGTTTAATACCAATCACAGTCTAAACCAGAAAGGAAGATTTTTAAGATAAGATGAAAAGGGAGAGCACAGTGAGGAAGCAAACTGGAGATCAAGAATGCAGAAGGGGGGTGTGAGAAAACAGGGACATATGTTTATTAGATAAATTAACACATGGAGTAAAAGAGACAGAAAGCAGTGAGAAGGAAGAAGACAAGGACTGCTCATGACAACAAATGACTCATATACTCAACAATTGGCTGAATAATTATTTTATTTGTATAATAAATTTAAATAAATGTCTTAGAATAAATATCTTTTGTATATGGGCCTCAAGTTGAAAGGGAATCTTACAATCCTCTGTTTTCCATGAATTGACTATTGCTTTGGAGGTAGATATAAGAATGCTCTTCTAGTCAGAGCAATCTACACAGGAATGACTTCAGTCTTTGAATAACTAAATGGAAGTTTAGGTAGTCTAATGAAGACTAAAAATAGTAAAAGGATGAGATAATAGAAAGACCAGAAAGTGTGCTGAGGGAAAGATAAGGCCATCTGCACAAAGTAATATGTAAGAATGGAGCTAGCAAGAAGACATGAGACAAAGTAGAGGGACAGTAAGAGGTCAGCTGATGCAAAATTTAAGTAATCCACAGCAGAAAGAACACAGTATATCTGTAATTTGTTTAGTGCTCTGTCAAACAAATTTATATATGTCTAAATAAAACAGCAGTGTTTTTTAAAAGGATAATTGAAGAATGACAAATTGTTTACCACTTATGTTTGAGATATTTTGACATTGTTGGTAGGCCCACACTTTCTCTTGTCTTATTGCTACTTAAGTCAAAGTAACTTTAACAAGTATTTTTCCAGAACAATTTGTCAATGTTTTTTAATAAATAACATTTTGAAGTAGCAGCAGCCCAAATCATACAAACGATTCTTTATTTACAAAACTTTGTGCATGCTTCATCACAGCACCAGTTACATAAAAATGGCAATAATAAAATATGTTGAAATCCATGATAACAGTCATAGAAGATATGTTGCAATGTATGATACAATTTCTAATTATTATTTGCCTAAATACAGCTGACATTAACAAGGCTCTCTTGGCTAAGAGGAAAAGATTAGAAATGTACACAAAGGCATCTCTCAAAACCAGTAACCAGAAAATTGAACATGTTTGGAAAACACAGCAGGAACAGAGGTAATTTCCAGCTATTTCCTGCAGAATTGCTTGTTTTTCTGGGTCACAAAAGCTGTTGTCGTAGCATCAAGGAATTGTCATCCTTTTGAGCAGCAGGGGACATCCTACCCAAACGTGTGGTTAGGTGCATCTATTTGTTTTATCCCCAACTCTTGCCAGTTTTGTTTAAATCAGCAGTAATAGACAAACATGTCTTTCATTTTATGAAAGAGAAATTTGAAATTAAAGTTTCCGATCAAACAACATTTTAATTTTGGTTAAATTTTTGTTCTGCTTGAAAACAAACAAAAAAAATTAGCTTTTAGTATGAGTTTGTTTAATTAAAAATAAGTCATGCTTTTTAAAAATTGAAAAATGTTGCTGATAAGTTTTATGTATTGAAAACTAATTTTAGGTGACTTTTGGATTTTTTTAAGCTATTAATTCATATTTTTTGTTTCCCTCTGATGCATATTTAATTACCCAGAGGACAGGCTTTAAAGGGAGAGGAAAGAGGAAAAATGGTACTGATAAAATATTTAAAAATCAAACACCTATAAAGTACAGTACTTGCCATATTCAGAATACTTAACAATATGATATGAAGATTTTATTGGCACTCATTTGGAAGGATGAGCATAAGTCATTTACCAGTGCTGTGAATCAGTATAAGCCTACCTTCTTGTACTAATGTCAGAGATGCCACTGTAATTAAGAGCACTCTGGAATGATAGGGTAGCTTTCGTAGAACCAGGGAATCCACAACACTCACTTTACCCCCCCACCCCCCACTTCCTGACACCCTGTCAGTTGTCAGCTAGTAACAGTGTTATACAATTTAGTGAGCACACCAGCACCCTTCCCCCAATTTCAAGTCATGGGGAAGTTGCTGCCTACAGCCCATCCTCCTTGTTTTCCTGTTTGGGGGATGGGTCCTGGAGGCCCAGTCCCACAGTTAGCCATAGACAGGAAGGGTGAGGATTGATCCTAGTTTCTATGGAGTGAGTGGGGGGAGAGAGAGCTCCTGGTTTCTGTGGAGGGGTGAGAGGAGATGGAAAGGAATCCTGATAATTGTAATATGCAAAGAAGTGCAAGTAAAAGGTATTGGCATGCAAGGCTCTATACCAGACACCCTACCTGTATTTGACTTGGCACCTTTGGCACTTGCCACTGGTCCAAGCAATCTCCCTGTTTTTTGGTCATAAACACCCTTAAAAACTCAGGGCAAGTTGAATATCTCTTAATACTGTTTGCTTTGATTTGGATGTTGACCTTGTAGTTGTATTTAAATGCTCTCTGCCAAGACACAATCTAAATAACATCAGTGTACCCATAAAATGTCTACGTTCTTAATTTTTCAAAATGAAGCACAGAATTCATTTAAGATCAAATTTTACCATTTTAATGATCAAAAGTATCTTAGGGCTTTATTTTATGCCATTTCCTACATATTGGTAGAAATTTAAGCAAGCCTTAGGTTATGAACTCCAAAAAAAAGTTGAACTTTTTCTTCCTTTCTTCCCACTTTCAGCTCTCCCCACAGAGAAACCCATGTTTGGGCATTTCATCTCCTAATCCTATCTAATCAGTATTAGTTTAAACAAAATGTTCTAAAGATTTTCTTGCATTATTGGTTCTGCAATAATCATGATGCCAAATGAGAGATTTCTCCATGGGAGTAAAGATATTTACTTCTTTTTATAAGAGTCATAAGAGCTAGTTTCTATTATTATGATGTATTTGTAGGCAGAAGCTCAACCATGAGTATTCCCAGCAGTTCCTGACTTTATTTCAACAGTGGGATATGGATATGCAGAAAGCAGAGGAACAGGAAGAAAAGCTAGCGGTTGGTTTCCAGTATGGCAGCTATCACATTGGTTTTATAATATATTCAAAAGTGCTATTTGTTCTTGTTAGATACCACCCTCCCACAACCATGAGCACACTTTGAATGTATTTCACCTAAACAGGTGGTGTGGGACTACCTGTGTCTTAAAGGTTTACTTCATTTTTTTAAGACTTCCCAAGAATGGAATGTTTATAAATTTTCCAATCTATTGCAAACTGAAGAGATGAGAAAGATTATCTGATTTGGTAGTCTCTCTGTGACCTTATCAATATAGATGTAAATGCTCCTCATGTGCAGAAGGAGCCCCATGCTGACCCAGGTCAAAGGAGCAAGGCTCCCATGGAAGATAAGAGCAGGTCTTAAATATACAGCCACATATGGGCAGGTATTCACCCAAATTTCTTAGAGACTGTAGCGTAGGCCAGGAGAGACTGAGGGCCATTCTACACTGATGGCAGCGATCGATGGGAGTTACTCAAGCTACATAAGGTAGTTTGCATATTTCTTGTCAGTGTGCTTATGTTCATGTAGTGCTGCATCTTCACAGCACTGTGTCAGTGGGACAGTGTTCCCTCTAAGGTGATAATGCAGCTGAGGAAGTTATAGATGCAACTGAGCAAGTTCCCCGACCCATAGTGTGCCCCCTCCCTGCCCACCAGCTCCCCAAGCACATCCATAACTTGCTCAGCTGCATCATCAGCTTAGAGGGAACATTGGACCTGATCCTATGACTTCCCTGCATATATTTTCCTCCCATCCTGTAGGTTCTCTCATCTTCAAAACATCTGACAAAGTGTTATTTTCTCCCACAAAAGCTCATGCAATAAATAAATTTGTTAAGTCACTGAAAGTGCCACAAGACTCTGTTTTGCTGAACTAGACTAACATGGCTACCCCTTTGGAACTTCACAATATTTGATGTACTTATGATCCATCATCATCATCCAGGGGAAATCCTCATCCAGGGAAAAATCACAGGATTTGAACTTGTACAAAAAATACACATTTCATGATAAGCCAAAGAAATGACTCTAATATCATGAAATGTGTATTTTTTGTACAAGTTCAAATCCTGTGATTTTTCCCTGGATGAGGATTTCCCCTGGTTGACGATGATGGATCATGAGTACATGAAATACTGTGAAACTACAAAGAGGCAGCTGTGTTAGTCTAGTTCAGCAAAACAAACAAGGAGTCCTGTGGCACTTGTAATTTTTTATTTCACCTCTCAGTCCCTAGTTTAAGCCACTCTCAGCTTGGGAGCTACCAAACAATGTCAAGCGTGTCCTTGCAATGACTGTACTTGAAGGTCCAAGAAGCATTCAGAACACAATGCCGATGATGGAGGGACTGTTCCTCTAGGTGGGGGATGGGAGAACAAACAAACAAACAGAGCCCTGTGGCACCTAAACACTAAAAAAATATATTTATTG
The DNA here is from genome assembly GCA_007922195.1 of Podocnemis expansa. Lineage (NCBI taxonomy): Eukaryota > Metazoa > Chordata > Testudines > Podocnemididae > Podocnemis > Podocnemis expansa. Next base: position 13,471,551 of record ML681994.1, on the reverse strand, counting down.
CATGAGCTTTCATGGGAGAAAATCCCCCTTCATCAGACGCTTTGAAGAAGTGGGATTTCTGATGAAGTGAGATTTTCTCCCTTGGAAACTCATGAAATGAATAGTAGTCTTTAAGTGCCCCAGGATTCCTTGTTTGATTGTTTTACTGAACTAGACTAACATGGCTCCCCCTTTAGATGGGGGGGGGGTACGCTTCGTCTTCTAACCATTCACACTCCGGTAGCACCTGAGCACTTCATCCAAAGCTCTGAAAGTATTCTGCAAATAGGGACACCCAGGGTCTGATCCTGTCTCCCTGCCCCCCCCCTCGTCCCCATGCTGCAATGGGAGCTAGAGCAGCCTCAGGTGATGAGAGAGGTGGAACATTGCCAGAGATCACCCAGCAAGACAGTGACAATCAAAAACAAACCCTTTAAGGCTCCTGGATTGCAGCCCACTCAGGGATTTCCCTAACACCCCTTTATGCCCCCCTCTGAATTTCCCAATGCCTCCCCCCCACAGTTGTCCACTAGTAACTGTGTTATACCAATTTAATGAGCATGCCCTAATTTCAAGTCCTGGGGAAGCTGCTTGCTCTGCCTGAGCACCTTCCCCGGCAGGCTGGGTGGCTTCCCTGAGTACCACAGCCAGGCACCTTCCCCGCACACGCACTGGCCAACTTCCCCAAGTCCCCTGGCCCCAGGTACCCTTTCCGCTGGCTCCTTGTCCCTGACTCCCTCGAGCCATTCACCTGGCTGCTGGAGCTGCTCTCATGCTGAGCATGATCCTCACTGTAGCTATTCTTCCGGCTGGCAGGAAGCTGGGCCAGGAAGTTTAAAATCTCCTGCCCTGAGCATGTTCAGGGTGGGAGACTTTAAACTTCCTAGAACAGCTCCCTGCCAGCCGGAAGAATGTGAATTCGTTGCCAGTGAGGAGCCATGGCAGTGGGCCCTGCGTGGCTGGCAGCGAGGCATGCACCGGGGAGTCAGGGATGCTGTGTGTGCATGCGTGCACGCAGCTGAAACACTGGTGGGAAAGCCTGGTTTTAGTCCTTTTGGAGAAGTGGATTCATTCAGTCAGCTGGGGAGCATTCTCTGGGTGAGCGGTCTACAGAGACCTGCTCAACTGATGACCTGCATCGAAGCCTGCTACTGTGGCAGTGAAGACATATCTGAGACATTATACTTGGGATGGGAAGAGGGAAGAGATGCCAAGTCTGTGCTGGGTGGGATGACATTGGAGGCATTACAGAATTTACATCTGATCTTGTTCTGTGGGAGCAGAGAGTGAAAACAGGGCACCTTAATAATGAGGGAAGGGAGCTATATTATATTTGACGGGCATAATTACACTGAAACCACACTGTTCTAGTTCAGATTACTTGAAAGAGAGTGTTACTCTTCTGCTTGCAAATTGTGATGTCCTCTGACAGCAACATATGTCTAGGGAACACGTTTGGAGAGGTTTCCCCTTTCCTTGACATCCCCACTCTACCAGAAATCCACGTAACAAAATATGGATTTCATGTGAAGGAGGAACTTACTTTTCTGAACCCTGATAGCATCATCAGTGACAACTACTGCTTGTCTACTAATGTGACTCTTTTTTTGTGTGTGTGCTTTAGAACATGTTTCGTCAGCAACAGAAGGTTTTTCAACAGGCAAGAATAGTTCAGAGTCAGAGGCTGAAAACAATTAAACAGCTATATGAGCAGTTCTTAAAGGTCCAGTATATACATATTTTTAAAAGCTAGTTCATAATTCTATCATAGAGGGGTTCTTAGTGACTCCATTGGTAAGGCTGCATTGAAATATACAATTAAAATAGGATTACAATTTATTTTACTATAATTATTGAATTAAAGCTCTTCTGAGGATGATACTAATGAGAGCACCTCACACACATTTTGTGTAATTAATCAAGAGTGTTTGTGTAGTAGTAGTTTGTAGTCTTGAATGATAGTTCCATTTAAGATCTAGTCCAAACACAGAAGTTATACATACAAGTCCCTTAACTAAAATCTTTTTAAGGAAAGTGATTTAGTTAAGCCAGTCAAACCCTGGTTTGGACACACACACATCTCATTAAAACTGTTTATATCTGTTTAACTTGCATCTGTACATTTCACTGGTGCAAGCTAAACTGTAAATCAGGATTAAATCAAATTAAGAGTAACAGTAACTTTAGTTCAACTAGTGCAACTTTATGTGAAAGCTAGGTCTGAGATTTTAATGGTCTGAAAACTCATTTTTTTAAACAGTGAGATGTTTCACACTATGTGAAAATAAAGCATAATCCAAAATTTGGCATTCATTATGCTTGTGCTAGAGGTAGCAGACTCACTAAGAACATAAGACTGGCCATACTCAGTCAGACCAATGGTCCGTCGAGTCTGGTATCCTGTCTTTCAACAGTGACAAGGCCAGGTATTTTAGAGAGAATGAATAGAACAGGTATTCCTCAAGAGATCCATCCTGTTGGCTGTTTCCCACCTCTGGCAAACAGCAATCTGTGCCTGTACTGGCTAATCGTCATTGATGGACCTATAATCCATGTAAGTTTATCTACTTCTCTACTTCTTTTTTGAACCCTATTGCCTTCACTTCATCATCTGGGAAGGAGTTCCAAAGACTGACTGTGCATTGTGTGATTAAAAAAATACTTCCTTTTGCTCATTTTAAACTTGCTGCCTGTTAATTTCATTTGGTGACTACTATTCCTGTATTATGAGAATGAGTAAATAACACTTCCTTATTTACTTTCTTCACATCAGCCATAATTTTACAGAACTCTATCATATCCCTCTCCCCCACCATCTTTTCCAAGATGAAAAGTCCCAGTCTTGCTAATCTCTCCTCACATGGAAGCTATCCCATACCCCTAATCATTTTAGTGGCCCATTTCTGTGTTCCCTATTCCAAAATATCTTTTTAAAGATGGGATGACTAGATCTGCTTCCAATATTCAAGATGTGGACCTAGCATGGATTTATGAAGAGGCAACATGATATTTTCTGGTTTATTATCAATCCCTTTCTTAATGATTCCTAATATTCTGTTAGCTTTTTTGATTCCCACTGCAATTGGGTGGATGATTGCAGAGTACTTTATCCACAAAGGCTCCAAGATAATTTTCCTGAGCTACTTTAGACCCCATCATTTTGTATGTACAGTTGGAATTGTTTTCCAAATATGCATTACCTTGCATTTATCAACATTGAATTTCATTTGCCATTTTGTTGCCCACTCACCCAGTTTTTTAATATCAATTTGTAAGTCTTCACAGTCTGCTTTGTACTTGACTATCTTTCATAGTTTTATATAATACAAGATTTGCCACCTCACTGTTCAATCTTTTTTTCCAGATCATTTATGAGTATGCTGAACAGTACTGATCCTAGTACAGACCCTAGAGGGACAACTGACCATTTATTCCTACCCATTGTTTCCTATCTTTTAATCCATTATTGATCCAGGAGAGGACCTTCCCTCTTATTGAATGACAGCATACTTTGCTTAAGAGCCTTTGGTGAGGGACTTTTAACAAATCTTTCTGAAAACTTAAGTACACTATATCCACTGGATCTCCCTTGTCCACATGCTCGTTGACATCTTCAAAAAATTATAATAGATTGGTGACTCTTGATTTCCTTTTACAAAAGCTGTGCTGACTCTTCCCCAACAAATTGTATCCATCTATGTGTCCAATAATTCTATTATTTACTATAATTCCAACCCATTTTCCTGTTACTGAAGTTAGGCTTAGTGACCTATAAATGCCGGGATCACTTTTAGAGCCTTTTAATAGAAATTGGCATCAAATTAGCAGTCCTCCTGGCATTTGACACAGAAGCTGATTTAAATGATAGGTTCCATACCACAATCAGTAGTAGTTCTACAGTTTCACGCGGGTGACTTATTCCAATTTATTAATTTGTTCTAAAGTATGATCAAATGATACTTCAGTCTGTGATAGTTCCTCAGTTTTGTCACCTAAAAAAAAAAATGGCTCAGGTTTGGGAATTTCCCTCTGTTCGTCAGTTGTGAAGACTGATGCAAAGAATTTACTTAGCTTCTTCGCAGATTTCTTACCTTCCTTTAGCACTGTTAGCATCTTTATTATACAGTGGCCCTACTTGTGTTTTTCAGCAGGACTCCTGCTTCTGATATACTTTTTTGTGAACTTTTTTAGTCTTTGGTGAGCTGTTCTTCCTAATTATAGCTTTACACTTTACGTGCCGGAATTTATGCTCCTTTCTATTTTACTGTGTAGGATATAATGTGCACTTTTTAAAGGTTGCCTTTTTGCCTATAAGAACTTTTCATTTGTTGTTTATGCACAGGAGCAGTTTTTTTGGTCTACTATGTATTTTTATTTGGAATATACATTTAAATTGAGCAGCTTTTATGATGCCTTTAAAAAGTTTCCATGCAGCTTGCAGAGATTTCACTTTTGACACTGTACCTTTTAATTTCTGTTTAACTTCCTCTTTTTATGTAGTTCTCATTTCTGAAATTAAATACTGCTGTGGTGGGCTGCTTTGGTGTCCCTCACCTTCTGTCCCCACCCCTGAAATGTTAAATTTTAGTGAGTTATGGTTATTATTACTGAGTGGTTCAGCTATATTAATCTCTTGGAACAGATTCTGTGCTTCACTTAGGACTAAATTAAGAATTGCCTCTCTTCTTGTGGATTCAAATACTAGGTGCTCCAAAAAGCTGTCCGTTAAGGTGTTAAGAAACTTTATCTCTGCATCCTGTCTTGAGATGCCATGTACCTAGTCAATATATAGCTAGCTGAAATCCCCCCCCCCCTTTTTAAATGTTTGTAGCCTATTTAATATCCCTGAGAATTTCACAGTCACCATCCTGGTGAGGTGGTTGATAGTATATCTTTACTCCTATATTCTTATTATTTAAGCATGGGAAATTACTATCCATAGAGACAAGTTCCAGAGGGGTAGCCATGTTAGTCTATTTCAGCAAAACAAGTCCTGTGGCACTTCTAAAAACTAACAAATTTATTTGTCACATGAGCTTTCATGGATATAATCCTACTTCATTAGTATCCATTTCATGCATGTGATGAACTGAGATTATACCCAAGAAAACTCATGTGATAAATAAATTTGTTAGTCTTCAAAAGTGCCACAGGCCTCCTTGTTTTACAATGTATAAAGATTGAGCAGCAGTTTGGTTCATATAAGGATTTTTATTTCATTTGACTCTATGCTTTCTTTCACATATAGTACCACTCCCTCACCATTATGACCCATTCTGTCCTTTCAGTATATTTTGTACCCTGGCATTACCATGTTCCATTGATTATTCTCATTCCACCAAATTTCTGTGATGCCTATTATAGCAGTATCCTTGCTTAATATGAGGCACTCCAGTTCACCCATGTTAATATTTCCACTTCTAGCATTTGTGTATAAGCACTTTAAAAAAAGTCACTTTTTAGTTGTCTTTCCATTCTGTGATGTAATTGAATGGGACTCTCTTTCATCAGATCCTATCCATACTTTTTCTTCCATCCTTTCCAGGATATAAAGAATCTCTATTAATAGATCTTCCCTTCAGCAGATGTTTCAGACAAAAATCTGGACTCAGCTACCAAGAGGAAAAAGAAAAAAATGAAGCTTAGTTGAACTTTTTAAATTTGAAAGGTTTGGTTTTCTAGGTTGTTTTGGTCAAGGTTTGAAATAACATTTCAGGTTTTAAGGGTCTTTAATTTTTTGTTTGTAGACAGATAAATTTCATAAAGTTTTTCTCCCATCTCATCTCTCCCCTAGTTTTTCTGCTCTGACTTTTCAAAAGTTGATGATTTTAAGTGTTAAGACCAGAAAAGAGAAAGCAAGGGGAAATTCAAAAACATTTTTAGTCTTTAAAAACTAATCTGAGGTGCAAATTTGTTTTTTCAAAATTTCACATCAAAATTGAACTTTGTTAAATGACTTTTTCCTACAAAACATTTTTTGGCATGAAAAGTTTGATCAATTTCAACCAGGTGTAGTTTAATGTAGATTTCAAACCTCACATTAGCATGAAAACAAAACAGATGCTCTCATACCCTACTGCTAAAACCAAGTCAAACTAAAAGTTATCTATCATCTTAATTTTAAATGAACACATTTGGAATTGAAGTATTTTAACCATTATTCTAACAGAAAATAAAATGTCATAAAAGCAATATTTAAAATTAGTAAAACAAAATAAACAAGGGGTCCCATGGCACTTAAAGCCTAACCAATTTCTTTTTGCACGAGCTTTCATGGGAGAAAAGTGGGATTTTCTCCCATGAAAGCTCGTGCAAAAAATAAATTGGTTAGTCTTTAAGTGCCACAGGATTCCTTGTTTGTTTTTACTGAACTAGGCTAACATGGCTACCCCTTTGGATCTAAAACAAAGTAGTTACTACTCAACATGCAAAGTGAATGGAATGGAATGAAAGATTTTGGAGGTTCAAACACCACCACATAAAATCAAGCTTCTACTCCTGCACACCTTTACATGAAAGCCTAACTTCATGCTTGTGAGTGGTCCCACTTATTTTAATGGGACAACTCATGTTTAAAGTTATGTATGATCATTAGCATTTTCACAATTAAAGGCCCAGATGTTAGTATGAGAGAGGGGTGCAGAGGAAGACATTTTAATTATAAATGCAGGAGTGGGGGAAAAAAAGGAATATATTTTAGGTCCGAGTATGAGAGGCACTTTGCTCCTACAGCTTCTATTGACATTCAGCATGTAGTTGTTTTCTTAAAACACTGTTGCTACAAGATACCCTTTTCAGCTGTTACTCACTTTTATGCTCTACTCTCAGCAAATCAGCTTTATGCAATACCCTTGTAACTTTTTACTGCCCAGGTAAGATTTTTGCACGGTGGGGGTGGTCTAATCAACATTCAGAATATTATTATAAACAGGAAATGTATTTCTAGTGTTGCTCATGTTTTTCACTTCTTGGGTAATGCTAGAAGGGGAAAATAACAAATATGGTTCCCTTTGTAAGGGTTGTATCTTGCCTTTACAATAGTGGCTATGGTACCACTAGTGTTTGGCACTAAGTGAGTTCTGGTTATTGCTAGTTTGTGAACAGGATTTGTTTGGCAATCTAGCTTTTTTTTCTTTTTTTCCCTTAACTAAAGCTGGCAATGAGTATTAGCACTTTTATACTAAGCTGATTTCTATCACAGAGTATGGAAGAACTGGAGAAGAATCATGAAAATCTTCTAGCAGGTGCACAAAATGAACTTCGCAAAGAAATGGCAATGTTGCAAAAGAAAATTATGATGGACACAGTAAGTATTAGCACTGATTTATGGGAAAAGAAAATACAAAGGTGGAATATTAAATAAAGTATTAACATTCACTTTTAATTCTTTCAATATATCAAACTGATAACGGTATTTTTTCCCCTAAATGATGCATTTGTTCAGTGTTATCTCCTTTCTTGTAACAGCAACAGCAAGAGATGGCAACTGTTCGCAAGTCTCTTCAGTCCATGTTATTCTGATGGCTCAGTGAAGAAACAACTTGCACCTAAGTAACATGATAATTATAGCCATTAGCCATGGAAAAATAAGTTTGTTGCTTTTAAATTCCTACTTGAGTTCCTATTAATCAAACAGTTTCAATATTATTAGCAAAATCGATTACAATCTCTTCCATTAAACATGAAAAATGACTGACTATAGTTTTCCTCAAACTATAATACGTCTTTAAAGGGTCTGCTCAAATCTGCCTTAACTATTAACAGGAAGAGTAGCTTTTCTAAAACAAAGGCAGGATGGAGGTTAATAGATGTTTACCTTTGGGATCAGGTGAATATGAATCTGTGTACCGTAGGTAGCATTAATGCAAAATGATCACAACATTCCAGCAATGACATCATGGGGTTAAAAGGACACATTAGAAACCTGATGTTGCAGAAAATGTACTTTTGCAACTTTAAAACTGTGACCTGTAGAAGCCGCCAAAATAATCTTAGGTTCCATGTGTATATCTAGCAGGACAACAACATACAGAAAATTTAGAATTTAAAAGTATGCCACACGCCACTTAGGTTTCTTTGATACTTTAGGTGTTCAGATTACATCTGGTTTACTCTTTTTCCATACAAGGCATTATAATGTTGACTTTTTAAAAAAAGTATCACTAGGAATCTTATTGTAAGCTGTTTGTTGTACTTTACTGCACTAACAAGGACATACGTGTGCCAGGATTGCAGGACTTTTAGTGATGTTAAACCCCATATTTCAGCTTTATAGCATAGCTCACATAATTGGCTTAAATGAGCCAAATTAAACAACAATTTAAAATGCAGTCTGCTGTGATTATTGATAACACTGTACATCTTATACCAGCAGTTCTTGTGGACTATTCTGGAAATAGCCAGGAGGAGATAGGCATCTGCTTTAGTATCTCCAGCCTACAGCTGAAAGGGTAGTCCTTGCTTTTTAAAAGAAGATTACATTTTAAGATAAGGTTTTTTTAATATATCACAATAGTGAATTTTTATTTACTTTTTTTACAGCTGAGTTGGACTTTTCATGCATTTATTTTACAAAAAAACTGTACACATTCATTTCTTACAATTGAAGAAATCTCAAATATTTTAAATATCTGGATTTAATACAAAAATACATTTGGTCACTAGCTGCTTGACATCACTTATAAATATAACTTTGAGGAACTAACACAAATTGTAATGACTGTGATAGCTTTGTTTGATTCTATAAAAATTTACAGTGATATACCCACAAGGAGAAGAGGAGTAGTATTTTCTTCCAGTTTTTTCTAAAATTGCCCTGAAAATGCAAGGTTTTATAAAAAAAATGAATTTTCCCAAAGGGTTCCAAAACCAGTCCATACAGCATCTGTATAAAATATTTGTCCATTATTTAGTATTTACATTGTGGAATTGGGTTCCCCAGTCTTGTGACTACTGGATTCTGAAGTCTCATTTTTAGGGAGTTACTGTTGCTCTTTTTTCTGTATAGGGATGTCTAGACCAGCTATTCTTGGTGCCAGGGCACTTCTTCAGTCCGTTTAAAACTGAAAAGGAAGGAACCAAGTTAATCTTTTAGAAGGACCACCTGTCAGGACCTATGGAATGAAAAGAGCCAAGCTACTTATTTGAGATTGAAATTTTAAGTATCACCTACATAATTTTATTACTGAGCACCATCACTACCAGCAGGCTCAATTATACCCCAAATTTCAACTTGTTTTGAGAGCACTTCCCAAGCTTTTAGGCTTACTGATTACTGAAAATAAGGCTTGGCTTACTCTGGGAAGTAAACTGCTTTGTCATTGAAAGTTTGTCCATTAAGCAGCTCTCTTGTTTGCAAAGGAACTGACATGCCTCACTCTAAATGTAAAACTGTCATGACTTTCTCATTACATATCTTAGGAATAATGTGCATGATGCTCTCCTCCCAGTTTATTATACAAGTGAGGTGGATGGACTCTTGAGCCTTGTCTACATAGTTGGGGTGAGGAGAACAGAGTCATGACTGATAGTGTATTATACATCTGATATTTCTGGTAGTTCTACTTCCTTCGAGATCAGTGATTGTTTTCCAGTAGGATTTTCTAACAATAAAGGAGTGGTGGAAATCCTCATGCCCAGAAAATGTAATTTCACAAAACAGGATGTCTTTCAAATTTATTAGAAGTTTTAAAAAACACTGCTGTAGGAGTTCAGGTATCATAGCACAGGTACATGAAGGTCCCAGAGCTTTCAACCATTTGAAGTCTAAAGGGATCATATCACAATGCAATGTTCTATGTTATTGCAGGAATGTTGGTGGGTTTTTTCACAAAAGTGAAAAGGTATTTAGACTATTCTAAGCTTAGGGAATGTTGAACTGCACTTTTTACTGCTTCAGTTTCAAACCAGAAATTGGCAAGGGCAACTTTCACACTGAACAGCTTTTGTACCTGTGTACTGAAACAGCATAGAGTAGTGAAAAGTTAGCAAACTTAATAAAAAAGTCAACCTTAATTACTAGATTTGGTGGGTATGGTGACTTGCTCTTAACTATAGTAAGACAGATTCCTTCTGTTGATTCTCATCTACCTAAATGCTGGGATTACCCTTATTTTTTGCCAGTATTTTTGAACAGACATTCTATTAACCAGTTCTTTTCACAGCCTGAGCTCTTTTAGCACACCAAACACTTCTCTACTTCATATCATCTCAGATTATAAATTGTCTGACAGGCTATTCTGCATTCAATCCTTTGAGATTTTTTTTTCTAAACAGAGTTTTGTAGTTGAATGCCAGGCTTTCCAGTGTATTGACAAATTAGACTTGATTCCTTGAATAGAACGTATTAAAAAAAAAACAAAACACCCCCAACTCTTACACAGCTGCCGCTTTTACTATAATGAAGTAAAACTAGAGAGAACATATTCTGATGAAGTTACACTGATAGGTTGCCCTGTTGTGTTCAAAGGATCCTCCCTGATTTAAAATGAGGCCAGATATTTAGTCCTGCAGATTTGCACCTTTATTTTTATTAACACAATCTAAATGGCATAAATCTCAGACAGTTATTCAAGTATCTGATACTGCTTGCAAATTAGATACTTGATGGTATTTCAGTATTAAGGATTATAAATTACCTCTTATGGGTATAAAACTAGAGGCCAGGTTTTAGAAGGAAACTGAAGCTCTCTCTCTTTTCAATCACAGCTGAAAGAGAGGCTTCATTCTTGAACAACTACCTGCTTGTCAAAGATGGTATTATTGGAAATTGGTAGGCAGAATTTCTTATAAAAGATGGAGGGAGGAGAAAAGTAACTTTTTCCTTTTTAAAACTAAAAAAAAAAAAAAGAAATCCTGGACTCATTGTCAGGTATTGAGCTCTACTGACATCCCTGTACAGGATCAAGCACCATGTGTTTTATATTAGCAGCAGCGAGTTACTTTTTAATCCATCCATCTTGATTTGAAAACTTTATTTTAGCCACAGACTGGGAAATCTGACTGATTTCATAGCAATTCTCAGCAGTTTGAGATTTTAGGAACAAGGTACACTTAAAATTAGGCATTTTCCTCTTCTGTGAAGCAAAGCAGCTTTTAGTACTTTTAACTCTAGTACACTGACTGCAGATCTGGTTATCTTTTCTCAGTCAGGGAAAATCCAGTGAAAGGCAGGAAAGTAACAATTCCAATGTCTAGAATACATTGAAGAATTTTATGCTTCAGCATATAGGTATAAACCACAATAGAATCTGAATAACTTAAGTGATTATTTATCTGAGCAAATTAATGAGTTTTTTCCTTGACTTTTCTTGAAAAGCTTTATCATCTATACTCCTGAAAAGGAGATCTACTTCATTCTGTATTCCCTTAACTGCTTCTCCTCTTCTTGAGCTACTAGTCAGTCAGTATGGTTCTGAACCTGTTCAGGAGCTTGAAGTGGTGAAATTCGGAAGACGTGTATGCGAAGGTGAGCAGCGATCTGCATGCATACACCTGTGGAGTATCTCAGCAAATCAACCAAGGATATGAACTAAAAAAACAAAACAAAAAAACCAATTCATGTTACCAAGATAGCTTTGAAACCAAAATATCTGCCTATAGCGGAGAGTCCTCATACTCATTTATTTTAGGACTAGCTTTGTAAATCCCCTCTATTATTTGATCAGTAGCTTTAAAATTTATTTAAATGATTAATTTATATACAGCTAACTTAAAAGCCATCTTAATTTACCTAGTAAAATTTACAATTTGAGTTTTTTAAAACCATTATTGTAAGTTAGCCACGTAGTTGTGTTTCCATAGCTAAGCATTCTTGCAGATTAAAGCTTCATTAAAATTACTTTGCTAAATTCAGGCTATCATTAATATTTACACCAAAGCAAATGTCTGAATTCACAGCCTGAGCTTTCAGGGGGTTTTTTTTGTCCTAAATTTGAGCCCCAAACAATGAATTACACAGAATCTTGGCAACCAAGTCCAGGGGCAGCTACAGAAGAAGCAACTAGCCTCTATGAGGCATGGAGAGGGACTGAGTTTTCAGGCTGCCCCTTGTATATATCTCTTGTATAAAAACAACCATTTAACACTATCAGTGGATGTGGAAATTAAACTTTAACACAAATGCTTACCAATGCTATCCATAGAACAATATATTCATCAATGAAACTGTTGAAGTACTGGTCCAGAAATAAAAGAGCTGGCCCAATAAATGCAGTATCTTGAAGATAAATCTCGCTTTTTGTCATGTGGGCCACCTAAATAACACAAGATTGGGAAGTTTGACATTTAGCTTCTCATGAAGATTTACTATGAGAATATGAACTATTGTGGTAACAAATAATTAAGGAACATTGTGACAAAGTGGGATTTTCTCCCATGAAAGCTCATGCAATAAATAAATTTGTTAGTCTTTAAGTGCCACAGGACTCCTTGTTTGTTGTACCAATAATGGTCTTAGAAGGGACACAGTCAGCTTGTTTAACTGACTAATTAAAAACCCTAAATTTTCTGGTAGGGGCATTCTCTATTTGAAGGTGCTCTAAACTTTACTACTATTTAGAAACCTCTTGAGTGAGCCCACAAACAATACCAGCAGATCTGCTTTTGCCTACCCTATCCCCTCTGCCTCTATAACATACGCCCTATTTCAGAGCCTATGTGCATACAAAAAGAGAATCACAAGAAAAATAGTCTTCTAATATTTATATCCAGAATAATGCTAAAAAGCTTTGTTGATTTTGTGGTTTCCAATCTAGGTAAGGTAGATCTCAGTTAGTGTGAGTCCTGCCCTTTTATGAATGAAAAAGAAAAATAATGTAGATAGAAAAGCAACCATAGCATTGTACTTTGTTGTTTAGAACAACTCAGTATATGCCCTAATCTAAAGATTAAAAGGGTAAAGCAGGAATGCCCAAAACAATGGGCTATAGGAACAGCCCTGCACGGATGCAAATAAGCAGATCCGTATCTGACCTGCATCCGCAAGAAGCGGTCTGCGGATATCCGTGTTGTATCCACAGACGCGGATATAAGGCAGATATCTGCGGATTTGCAGGACTCAAGCTATAGGATATTCTTGAATGGTCCTGGATGGCTCCTGTTGAAGCTGTTCTGTGGTATACAGACTGTATTTCTATTTAATTAAACATTCAGTGGCACATGGCCTTATACTTGGTTCTTTGGCATCTCAGATGAGTGCCATAACCCAGTGGTTTTCAAACCACAGGTCAGGACACAGTAGCAGGTTGCAGACCCTGAGGTACTGGGTTGCGACACCTCCTGCTGCCACCACCAAAAGATTGGAGTGCATTGCTTGAAGATGTAACTGTTGGGTCATGGGCGTAACTTTTTTTTTCAGCTGAGTCCTGAGGAAAAAAATTTGAAAACCACAGCCCTAACCAGCAAGCTATGAAGTCAAGCTCTCCCTCTTTGGCCCAGTGATTGTTTAGGTATTCTATAGTAGTGGAACAGCCTCAACAGTAGAGAATGAGAGTCATCCCAGAATAACCTTCAGCCTGGTGATTAAGGCATTCATCTGGATGCAGAGGAACCATATTCTGAATCAGGCAGTATCACCACCTCCTCCTCCTCAGGCTATGTTTCTTGCAGGGCTCAATCCAGTTCATGTGTTCAAAGGCCTTCTTGGAGCACATCTACTGGATTGGTGCTCCCAGAAGAGATAGTGGGTGAATGCCTGGTTTGTGAACCCTGCTGGACTGTTGCTGGCAGGACTGAAGTGGCCATGTGCATTCCCCTCCAGTGGAAGTTCAGGCACCTAGGGAACTTTACCAGTGGAAAGTTAGGGCCTAGGGACTTTAGGCATATACAGGGTTAAGGGGTAGCTGTGCATGGTTTGGAGGATCTAAATTTTGAACTTGGCCACCATAGGAGTTAGGTCTGCTTGTGAATCCCAGACAATCAGATGGGCCCAATTTAATTGTAATAATAATAGAGGTTCTGCAATAACAAAAGCAGGATATGTTAGCAGAATTTAGGAGAGCTTGCCCACTGTCAGTTCCTTACTTTCACAAATACCAGATACACACATTCAACAGCAATATAAAATTCCTTACCACCAATTTTTGTGTAATCTTTGCACTCACAAATCCAAATGTTAAGACATAGAGGCACGGGTGCTTTTCAAACAGCTGTGTTGCAGATTTTTTATAGATCATTATTGCCAGAGTTATAACTAGCCCTATATGGAGGCCTGGTGAAAGAACACTAGTGCCCTGAAACACACAAAGCAGAAAACATTTCTCCTCAAAACTAGAATTGTACCATAAATTACTGAACCCAGATTTCAAAAGTACTCAGCCAGAACTCCTAAAAGCCAAATGAAAATCACATGTACTCAATATGTCTTGGGGAAGGGAGAGAAGGGGAATCAGGCCCTGAGCTTCTAGATTGCAGGGACACTCAGACTTATCTTCCCCATCATATTTTATAAATTTAAACCTCATTGCAGTTTCTTTGGCAATACAAAGAACTTTATTCAAGGGCATACAGAAAATATGACATGCGATACCACTGCAGTTGAGCTTTTGTTAGCTGTCTCATTCATATACATTTAAATGGCTTTGTGGACAGCACTGAGGTACATCAAATCTAGTAGAATCAAAGTATTAGATTGCTTAAATCCTCAGTCAATAAAATGGTCTGAAGTATTAACTTTTTTGTAATATACGAATTTAACATACAACCCACACTATTCATCTAATAACAGTGACCCGCCCCCCACGCATCCACTCCCAATATTAGAATGCAGTTTAACTTCCAAAACTTCTTACTGCAATAGTAGATCCATTCTTGCCAACTCCTCCACCAAAGATGACACGGAAATAGTTGGAACAGGAAAATAATGCTCCGCCCACTATTCCAAGCACAGGAAGTGTCTTCAGTTTTAGGTCTATCAAAGGGATCTTGCAGAGAAAAGTTTTTAGAAGAAAATTAAGGGACATCATTCCTTGCAAAAAAATTAAAGAGTTGCTGAAAGTCTCCAAAAACAATGTATTGGTCTATTGTAACTATCCCTTTTCCTTGAAACTTATACTCACAATTTCAGGGTGCAGTGCTGCCCTTAAGAGGACAGATTTTTTTTCTAAATAAATCTTTGAGAAATAGGTTAAATTCTGCTCTTGAGATTCAGCTGAATAGTATGGTGCTAGTATTTACAATGCCCTTATAAGGTTCTTTTTATACATTGCTAATTTTATCTCAGATTTTATTCAACAGCAATTGCGTGTCAGAGGAAAAAGGATAGTTCCTTCTAAGTCATAGGTCAGCACAATAGGAAATGCAAACTCCATCTGCCTGCTGTGTGTTTAAGCTATGTATCATATGCTGTAAGATGTATATATTTGCATTGTATATATTACCCAGATATAGATGTTTAATAAAATATTTACCTTTTAGAGTCAAATGCAGTTTCAAGGAAACTTCCAACGCAGCAAAGGGTTAAAAAAAAAGAGTAGCAATAAATTTCCTGAAACCATGCAAAACATGTTTTTGGAGAGAGACTTGTTTTTACTTTAACATTAAAGTCTAAGGCAGAGATCACTGATCTCAAAACAATCCAGCAATTAATGCAAAAAGAATATAGTAATAATTAGACAAGTTTGTGAAGTCTAAAGATCCCACTTTGGTTTGTGTTTCAGGAACAGAACAAAAGCTATTTGGAAAGAAGCAAACCAAATTGTTTAAGGCAATATTTTCCTCTGAAAATAAAACTTGCCATTTAGTAACTGCTCAATGGATGAATGATTTAAGTACAGTAAACACTACCAAAATAATCAGACTGCACAATTAGCTTGATGCTGCATAGTATTAACATCTATTCTGATCAGATAGTCCTGTGTATTATACAGATGAATAACAAAAACACCAGGGGTTGGAATTACAGTCCAGTATGCATCAGGCATCACTGAATGTGATTCCAACTTGAAAACATTCCTGCATTCCATCTATGTAGTTCTAGTCTATGTCAATCATGAATCATTCTTTCCCCTTCTCCCAAATACACAATATTTTTAAAATCATGATGCCAGAACACTGTTGGGAAGATGTTTTAAAGTTACAGGGCTAGATGAGCTCTTTCACCAACATTAATCCAGTGCAGCTCCATTAACTTTCAATTATTTCAGATTCATGGCAGCCTAAAGCAAAAATTTGGCTTACTGGATTTATAGATTTTAATGGACAGTTTGGTTTACAATTGATAGAGTTTACTTTAAAGGTTATCATTTTAGGGAAAAATTTACAGTACAGTAATAAACACTAAATAAAATAAAGTTGATATAATAGAAATTACTGCATATGAAAAATAGAGACCAAGGATAAGATTCCTTTGAACAATCAATGAAATGAATTTTTCTAGGTCTAAAGTTTACTTATGGCAGATGGGGTCTTTTTCCTCTGTGTAGCTCTATATCCATGCACAGAAAACCACACCATCACATCCAAGAGATACAGTACTGAACTACATGGAAACAGGCATCCTCAAGTAACTATATGAAGCACAGTTTGAATGCATTAAAATTAAAATAAAAAAGGTTGAACAAATGCCACATAAGCTTAAATACAGAAGAATAAAAAATAATTACTGTATTAAACATCAGTATACTTGCACAGGACCACTTCAGATACACTTGTGAAACCTTCAATGCTTCATACACTTACCTTGTAGTCCCACATAGTGGTTCCACCAAATGCAGACAACAAGAAGAGGATTATTATGGCTATCTGAACTTCAGTTACATCAAGTCTAGAAAGAAAAGAGGAAGCAGACTTATTTCATACGTCAGTTTGTTGGGGACTAAGGTTGGAAGACACTGGGAATAAATTACTAGTAATTAAAACATATCCCTTCAAATCATGCCTCTATTGAAAATACATCATTTCTGTAACCAAAATTTTCCACCTATCAACTAAAGCAAAAAACACATTTTGCTAAATATTTGTATATTGTTTATCATTGTGGACAAAAAAGGGTTTTTTTTTTAATATAGCTGTTTAGGAAATTTTAATAAACTCAAATCATTGTCATGTAAATATTAAAATTATAATCATTACTGCAGTGAGCTTTTAAGAAAAAATAGTACTATTATCATATAATCTCTCTATTTAACAAGGTTTAAACTGTATTACAGAGTGACTACACCATCCATGGCATGTTTTATTAAACTGAGTGAAACTGGATATTGATTTATCAAACAAACAATCTGGTTATCAAACATTAATACTCACAAAACCCAGACCCTGGATATTTTTGCAAGCAAACGTATTTTGGGTATTGAATAAATGGAGCCAAATATCAAATCTGTCATCTTTATTCTACTGGATACGTAAATGATGTATTGATTTTTCCATAAAAACTTCCTTAAAAAAAAGAAAAACAAATCCATCCTCTAATTTGACTATTTTTCCCTTTTCTAGTGAGCTATCATCAGTAGTGTACCCTCTACCAGAAATTAAGCTTCATTTCCTTTTATATGGCCTGTCCACTAGGAAGCCTCAGGAGGGCTGCCAAAGGATCATTTGTCATCAAATACTATAAATTGTTTTATATGTATTACCAAATAAAGATATTTTCTAATGACTGGATAGATCCACCATATATTCATAAAACCTTTCATCCAGAGGTTCCTCAACATTTATCCCCCATTCAAATCATGTTTGTCAACCTGAAGATGTGAAGTAACATCTGAAACTCTATCAAAATTTCTCTCTCATGCACAGATAGAGGTTGCTTGTTCACTTTTTTCAGAGGAAAGCTATTCCTGTGTAGGTAATTAATCTATCCAAATGTTTCTCCCACCATATCACATATCAACATTTGTTAGGAAAGCTTTCTGCAAAGATTCCTATTTTCCACCCCACACACACACTTCTAAGTGACCAGAATCCATTGCATCTATTCAGCTTGTCTCTGTATAAAACAACTCTTCTGGCAAATTGAGGAACACAGTGTCTAAGTGGAAGGTACTAATACCAGCAGGAGAATGGCCCAATTAGTTTTGATTTCTGATCAAGTTTTCTCAGTGAAAAGCTGGCTACGTGTATTTATTCAGAGATTCTTCCCAGCTGTATAAGCACTCTGGTTTGTGATTTGAGTTAAAATTCGGATGATTTCCACTAGCCAAAGAACCCCCCACCCCCAGCCTATAAAGTATCCCTTGCTTAAAGCACAGGGTAAGTTTGTGGAGGGCATTTTTTTAAAATTAATCTCTTACAGCCTAGCAGTATTCACACTGCCAAAACTTCCTTGTTCAATCAAGACTTAGTGTTTGGCTGGATTAGAGCAGCCCCAATCTATACTACTGCTTTGAATTGGCTAGCTTTATAGTACTCTTATCTGAAACACCTAGTCCACCCTCTTGAATGGGCTTGTACAAACTAGCTAAGCTCACCGTCTTTTCTTATTCAAACAGAAAAGTTTTAATTGAAGAGAATATCAGTACAAGAAACTAGAAATAATATCAACAATGAAAACAAAGTAATAAAATGTTGCAATGGTCTCCTAAATATTCTTTTGCCATTGAAAGCTCCTTAGGGTTGAGACTGTGTCTTTGTATTGAATTCTATTACAAAGGAACTACTTTAAGACCCAGAGCAGACAGAGAAGACCTGACTTAAAACCCTATTTACAAGGCAACAGTCTCTCACCCTTTATAATCTAAAAAGCAGCACCACATTGACTGAACACATAGCAGTCAGCAGTGCACGCAGCATCTCAAAACCATTAGAATGAGTTCCACCTTACAAAGTCTGCTGTGCCAGTTTTGCATTATGCTTACTTGTATCTGTACAAGCCACAGTATTCTTCTTTTTTGGGTCTCAAGTGTTGCTTGTAAACACTTACTTGGGGAAATACATTATACCATTTAAAAAGATTTCTTTACTATTGCAAGTCTTTATTGTAGCAAAGCAAATCCATGTCTTTCTGTGCCAAGAGTAGTTCATTTACACAACAAAGGAAGTGATAAGATTTAAAGGCTTGCATTCATTGCCAACTGATCCTGCCTGAATGACTCAGCTGGGATATTCAGCTCAACTCACTGTTTCACCCATCTGTAATAAAACATGGTTACTAACTTTTCATAACTCTCGTTTTTTGAGATGTGTTGCTTGTGTTGATTCTACTTTAGGTGCACGTGCACAGATGCATGGCTGCTGGAGATTTTTACCTTAGTGGTATCTATAGGACTGGCTCTGGCTCCATGTTAGGTGACTCACAAACAACACCCCTGGAGGAGGACTCAAGAGTTCATGGATGTGCTGTTTACAATGCTCTGCCAAAACTAGTGTTCTTCCAAGCCAGCTGGGGTGGCAGCATTAAGGGGTGCACAAAAATGGACTGGAGACAAGGCAGCAGCTCTGCAGATGTCTTGGATTGGCACTTGTGCCAGGAAGGCTGCTGCTAAGGCTTGCACACTGGTAAAATGAGCCATTGCAGTTACCAGCGCAGTTGCCTTGGCTTGTTCATAACAACATGGTGCAGGCAGTTATCCACTAGGGGACCCTCAGAGAGGAGACCAGCAAACCCTTCATCCTTTCTGCTGCTATGACAAAGAGCTGTGTCAACCACTGGAAGGGTTTAGTCCAGTGGTTCCCAATGTTTTTGGCTCAAGGGCCATAGATGTCACTGTTAGAAGCCTGAAAGGCCACCAGCCCCGGCCAGTAGCACCCCTTCCCTGCACCCAGACAGAAGGAGTCTTTGCTGATCTCCCGCCCCCGTAGCTGCAGCAAGGAAACTGCGCATGTTCTGTAGCCCTGTGCGCTCCATCTGCATCCCTAGACAGTGGCTCACATCTGCAGTCAGGGGGACTGGAGATCATTGCTCCCTTCTTTCCAGCTCCAGCATGGACTCCAGTACCTCTAGACCAGTGGTTCCCAACCTTTTCTCTGCCATGGCACACCTTGATACCTTCAAATTTTTCAAGGCACACCACAATTAAAAAACTCATGAATATTTGAATTAATTTAAATTACTTATGCGTATTCATGAACCATGGCACAGTGTTTCAGAAATGCTGCTATGTGGGGTAGCAGGGGCGGCAAAACGGGAGGTCAGGAGTCATCTGCAGTGGCAGAAGTGAGTGTGGGGAGCAGAGTAGGACAGGAGTGGAAAAGAGGACAAGGGTGGCAAGAGAGGAGAGAAGAAGGGAGAACAAGAGTGGCTTTGTGGGGGGGGTGGAGGGGGGAACCTGGAGAGTGGGAAGGTAGGGCAGGGGAGCATGGCACAGCACTCACTTCCCCCTTCTCCACAGTGGCTCCCTGCCACCCAGGGCAAATCCTCACCCCACTGCTGCTCCCTCCCACCCCAGTGGGTCCTGTCCCCCTGCTGCCTGTGATGGACCCTCCCATCACTGCAGGGGCCAGAACTAGGCCTCCAGCCCCCAGCTACACACACCCTCAACTCCAGCTACACACCCACTCCCACACACCTCTGCTACACACACATACACACACCTGCCCCACACAACCAGCAGCCACCCCCCCCAAAGCCCTTACCTGGGCTGCTGGCAGGCTGCCTGACTCAAGCTGCTCTGCTCTGCAGGGGCAGATTCACACACTCCCAGCCTCCGCAGATCTCTGCTGGCTAGGTAAGGTGGAGCAAGGTTTAAGGGGGAGCCACCAGAACACTGCATTCTGGCTGCTCCTGCTATTTTTAGGGGGACCCCTGGAAGTCCGTGTTCCTGTGCCTTCCTCTATTTTCATGGGGGCTGGAATGCTGCCTGCCTAAAAATAGGGGGTCTGGAATTGTGTTCCAGTGCCTTCCCCATTACTTTCACCCCTGCCTTTTCCCAGCCCTGCACAGCCCACATGGCTGGGCTGAGCACGGAGGGAACTTTAACTCCAGCTCTCAGGGATGCTCGTGGCACACTCTGGGTGTTGCTGCAGCACACCAGTGTGCACCGGCACACTGGTTGGGAACCACTGCTCTAGACCCAGTCAGAATACTTTGCTGTGCTTCCTGGTACAGCGAGGGGGAAGGGAGCACTGATCTCCTGTCCCCTTAGCTGAAGCAAGAAGCCTGCACCCATCCTTTAGCCCTGCACAAACATGCTTTGCCTGGGTCCTTAGGCAGCAGCTACCTTCTTCAGCCAGAAGAAGGGGAGCAGCAGGCCACTTTTGGTCTATGGGCTACAGGTTGGGAACCCCTGGTTTAGTCCTTCCTCGATGGAAGTCCAAGACCTAATTTTTAAGTTATGCACTGGATCTGTGCAGTTTTTGAAAGAACACAGTTAAAGATGTCCTGGTTACTGTGGAATGGACACAGCACCTTAAGTAAGAAGGCTGGGTGGGCCCACAGCTGAACCTTGTCCTTATAAAACACTCAGTATATGGTGGTTTTGAGGTGAGTCCTCAACTCAGAGACAGTTCATGCTGAACTATTTGCCTTCTATGAGAGGAACACAGAGAACAAAAGGGGGGTGGTCTGTGAACCTCAACAGCATGAGGTTAAGGTCCCAAGGAAGGATATGGTCCCTAATGTATGGATAAAGCCTTTTAGGAACCTGATCATCACCTCATGGAATGACTGATTTCTCCTGGCCCAGAGAATGGAGGGCTGAAATGGCTGCCAAGTGGGAACTAACTGACAAGGGCATCATGCCTTGGTGCCTGAGATGCAACAGGTAATCCAGCACAGACTGTATTGAGGCTCAGCAAGGAGACAGTTTCTGGGCCAAGGACCAAGAAAGCTGCTTCCATTTGGCCACGTAGGTTGCTCTGGTGGAGGCTTTCTGCTGCTCTACAGGACCTGCTGAACTTGCTTCAAGCAAGCCCACTCCTCTGCATTCAGCTATGCAGCAACCATGCCACCGAGTGCAGGAATGCTAGATTTGGGTGCAGCAGATGGCTGTCATTCTGGGAGAAAAGGACCAGCCAGAGTAAAAGCTCTGCTAGGATTGCTGGTGAAAGTTTCAATACCGTCCAAAACTAGTATGGGCACAGCCACACTGGACCTAACAGAATCATATTCACCTTGTCCTGTTTTATCTTCAAGACGACTTTGTGAACTAGTGGTATCAGCAGACTGAGGGACAAGTGGGAGGCAAATGGTAGATTGGTCTTGCCTCCAGAAAACACAGGCTAAAGAACAATTTCTCTGGATAAAATGTTTGTTTAGCTAGGGGAGAGGACTATTTTTGATTTGTTACCTAGCATGCCAGACATAACACTGGTGAACTAAAGAAGAAAAAAGGATCTTCAATGACTACATTTGAATAAAAAATATTCAGTCTGAACTTAACTAAAATGAAATTTGCAGAAGAAAAAATGTTTTGGGTCAAACAATGTTTCATTTTTCGATATTTGGATTTTCATATACTATATAAAATACATTTCAAAATGAAAAAATGAGATATTTCGTTCTGGTAAGGCTAACTGAATTATATTTGACCTTGCCACAATGCTTTGTTTTTATTCTTTTTAAAATTAAGTCTAATCAGAACAGACATGTTCCTGTAGTATATGTTGACTTCTAATAAACTAGAATTTCCACAGAGGAGAGTTCTACTGGAAAAATTTCAACTATTTCTACTGTCATTCATTAAAATATCTTGGAGCAAATGTCAAGTTCATGAACAAAGATTGCTTGGTCCCCACAGATTAGAGTGCCATGGCAGTTACTTTATGTATTGTTCTTATTATATGAGCATTATATCTGATCCACTGAAGAATGTGCATGGACTTTGAACATAGAAACAAAGTTTTTTTCAGAATTCTGACATACTAGTATCATAAAAAGGGGTATAAAGAATAAATTGGTAATACAGAAGAGAGAGATGTATGAACTCTAGCATAAAAGACATAGGTAAAGCACAAACTATATTATGCTAAGTTAAGGTCATGTTCCTTGTAGCAACATTTTTAAAGTACTATCCATGGAGCATGCATGTGTGGGACAAAGACATTTACAGCCACTTGAAAGTGAAATTTTAAAGAAAATCAGAATGGGATGTGTCAAATCCAAAGAGCAAATGTATATGGTTCTGAAGAGAGTTCTACTTACTTTCCAAACTTTAACATGCCTGACACATAGGTCTGCCAGTGAGCACAATAAAACACGAACGAACCCACAAAACAACAGAAAAACAGCCAGTCAGGGTTCGTTCCTAGTCGAACAGCTATGCAGGCTCCAATGGAAACAAAAACTGAAAGGCAGAAATAAGATTGGTCAGTCATAAATAATTATACTCATGCAATTTCAAAGGTAAATATTAGACAAAGTTTGACTGCAACAGTATCAACAAAATAGTGACTTGTGGGACAGCATTTTCTGAACCTGAAGTTGAGCCTCATTCAGGAAAATGAAACCTAGGATGCCCTTCGCAGACCCATAAAGTGTTGTTGGAGGCTCACTCATCTTAACGTATGCATTTTCAACCCCCCTCCTCCCACACTTCTCCACCAAGCACATATGCCCACATGTTAGGTAACATTGTCAATAGGTTGTGATAGTGAGCAGTACACATTACTGTAAAAAGTAGGTTTTACATTTTAGAATAATTTTTTTGAGTTCTATTTAAAAACAAAAACCATATCACACTATCAAGTACAGGTCAGATACAGGGAATCTCATCTCAAAATCCTCAGAAAATTAGTAGTATGTGAAAATGGAGAAAAAAATGAACTCTCGTGTAACCTTAACTACACTGTGTATGGCTTAAGCGCACCATGCATCATGCCTTGCTTTGTTAGGTTTAGATCAGGGTTTCTCACCTTCTGGGTTGTGACCCAAACCAGGGTCACCACCTTGTTTCAAAAGGTCACATGGCAGCTCCGATCCCACAGGATCAGCTGGGCTTAGCTCCCTGCTCTGGCTGTTGCTGCATGGGCTCAAAGTGCCACTCAGGTTTGGCCCAACTGCTCCTCTGTCATGATGATGGAAGGCCAGCCAACTCAAATGTGGGTGAGTCGCACTGACATCCTGTGCGCCAGGTCATGCCACTCACGCAAATTTGGCCCAGCTGGTTTCCTGCAAATCTGAGCAGCACTGCAACCCAGGAGGTGACAATGTCCAGAGTCGGGAGATGAGCTCAGTCAGCCCTTGTAACCAGAGCTCCAGGAGCTGCCTCTGCAGGGTGGGAGTGGCCTCTGCAAAGCACCACCCTTCTGACACCCCATCCCTCCCAGGAACAGCACCAAGAAAAGCACAGATGCACCCTTCTCACATACGCCCCAATGGCTATTCACTTGGTTAATCAAACATCTGGGATAACTTACTGGAGGAGAAGAACTGAAGGCTGGCCTCACTACCTACATGGTTCAAACATGTATCTAGGATGCTAGATACAGTATAAATACCTGCTGTTTAATTGTAATTTGATGTTAAATGGACAACATGAGTACAAAACAGTAATAAAAGTATGCTACACATTTCAATTCTTAAGAGGTAGTCAGTTGAAAATGATGACTTGGACAGTAAATCAGAAGAGCCTCACATCAGAAGAAGAGAGGCACAAGAATGTACATGTTTTCTTTTTTCTTTTTTTTAAAAGAAGGAAGTCGAATCTGTTCTATCTCAAGGACTTTCCTTCTGCCCCACAACTGCCACACATAAGATAAAATTCTACGGTGACCTAGAGGCCTACTTTCGTCGTCTAAGACTCAAAGAATATTTCCATAACACCACAGATCAACGCACTGACACACAGATGCCTTCCTCCAAACAGTACAAGAAGAAATATTCTTCATGGACTCCTCCAGAAGGCCGAAATGAGAGACTTGACTTCTATATTGATTGCTTCCGCCACCGTACCAAGGCTGAAATCGTGGACAAACAACATCCTTTACATCAGAACCTCAGCCCTGCAGAACGCAATGCCATCCACAGCCTCAAAAACAACTCTGACATTATCATTAAGGAGGCTGACAAAGAAGGTGCAGTTGTCATCATGAATAAATCAGATTATGACCAGGAGGCTTATGAACAACTCTCCAACACAACCTTCTACAGACCACTTTCCTCTGACCCCACTGAGGAATATCAAAAGGGATTACAACGCCTACTCAAGAAACTCCCTAAGACAGCACAAGAACGTATAGAGAGAGAAACACCACCAGAACCACGGCCAGGGATGTTCTATCTACTACCCAAAATCCATAAAAAAGGAAACCCTGGACGCCCCATCATCTCAGGCATTGGCACTCTTACTGCCGGCCTATCTGGCTATGTGGACTCCCTCCTCAGACCCTATGTTATCAACATCCCCAGCTATCTTCAAGACACCACGGACTTCCTGAGGAAAATACAGTCCATTGGAGAACTTCCTGAAAACACCATTCTGGCCACTGTAGAAGCTCTTTACACCAACATCCCACACAAGGATGGATTACAAGCTATTAGAAGAACCATTCCCAGATGATGACACAGCGCAGCTCGTGACTGAACTTTGCGACTTTGTACTCATCCACTTCAGATTTGAGGATCATTTATATCTCCAAATCAGTGGCACTGCTATGGGCACCCGCATGGCCCCACAATATGCCAACATCTTTATGGGCGACTTAGAAAAACGTTTCCTCAAGTCTCATCCAAAGACACCTCTTCTTTACCTGCGCTACATCGATGACATCTTTATCATTTGGACACATGGCAGGGATGCTCTTGAAGATTTTCACAGAGATTTCAATAATTTCCACGACACCATCAAATTGAGCCTGGAACACTCCACACAGGAGATCCACTTTCTGGACACTACAGTACAAATCAGGGATAGACACATCACCACCACCCTATACCGAAAACCTACTGATCGGTATAGTTACCTACATCCTTCGAGCTTCCATCCTAAACACACCACACGATCCATTGTCTACAGCCAAGCCCTAAGTTATAACCGCATCTGCTCTGATCCCTCAGACAGAGACAGACATCTTGAGGATCTCTATCAAGCATTCTTGAAACTACAGTACTCACCTGGGGAAGTAAGAAAACAAATTGACAGAGCTAGACGGGTTCCCCAAAGTCATCTACTACAGGAGAGACCCAAGAAAGCAAGCAACAGAACACCACTAGTCACCACATACAATCCTCAAGTCAGACCTCTGCAAAAGATCATTAAGGACCTACAGCCTATTCTAAAAGATGATCCCTCTCTCTCTCAAGCATTAGGAGACAGACCACTCCTTGCTTATAGGCAGCCCCCTAATCTTAAACAGATAATCACCAGCAACTACAGATCTAACAACAGGAACATTGAAGCAGGCACACACCCCTGCAAAAAAACACGCTGCCAAGTCTGCCCACATATCTACACAACAGACACCATCATAGGTCCTAATCAAGCCTGCTACTCCATCAAAGGCTCATTTACCTGCTCATCTACTAATGTGGTCTATGCCATCATGTGCAAGAAATGCCCCTACACCTTATATATTGGACAAACAGAACAATCGCTCCGTAAGAGACTGAATGAGCACAGAGCTGATATCAGAAATCAAAGAACAAAGAAACCAGTTGCTGAGCACTTCCATCTTCCTAATCACTCAATGATGGATTTGTTAACGACTGTCTTTAGAGATGTACCTGGGACATCAAGACTTCAAAGAGAAACAGCTGAACTCGAATTAATATGCGAGCTAAATTCTGTGAAAGCAGGACTCAGTCGAGACTATGGGTTCTTTTCCCATTACAAAGGGTAATTTGACTTCAGGCTTCCCATGGTTTGAGCCTGTAAACTGCTCTGATTTGCTGTTACTTTATGACCTGATCCTATGTTTTACACCCCCTTGCATTTAGTTTCATTCCTTTCTGTATGTTTACCCATCTTCGAAGCATCTGAGGAAGTGGGATCTTCTCCCACGAAAGCTCATGCAGAAAATAAATCTGTCAGTCTTAAAGTGCCACACAACTGCTTGTTGTTTTTTTAGCTTAAATTGAGCCCTTCACTTTGATTTCTCTCCTACAAGGAAATGAAACTTTTTCTAAGTAGATTGCTTGAGTCATTCATGTCAACATAAACTGGATCTATGAAAGGAACTGAAGAAAAGTAAACCCTTTAAAATCATTAGAACTAAAGTACCAGGTCAGGAGAGATGCAGTTCCTTCTTGTCACTTACACAAGTCACCTCGGCTGGACATGCATACTGTACACATCAGTGCTGAAGAGCCTGTACCATGGTCTGCCTAGAGCAGTGGTTCTCAACCACTGTGTCAGGACACATTAGTGCATCACCACACAGCGGTAAGTGTGTCACAGAGAGTCAGGGAAATGGCTGGATTTGGCCTGGAGGGAGCAGGCTAGCATGTCCTGTAGAGTTGTAATATGCTGCCAAGTGTATCATGACTCAGAGAAAGTTGAGGGCCACTAGCCTAGAGAAGCTACACTTCTCTCCAAGTTCCAAAGGGGCAGTCGTATTAGTCTAGTAAAACAAAAAAAGCAAGGAGTCTTGTGGCACTCAAAGACTAACAGATTTATTTATTGCATGAGCTTTTGTGGGAGAAAATCTCCCACGGAAGCTCATGCAATAAATAAATGTTAGTCTTTAAGTTCCAAACACCCCCTCCCCCCTTTTTTTTTTTTTTTTTTAACTTCTCTCCAAGGAAATCTCTGAAGGTACCATATTGCTTACAAGAGGTGATCAGATTCAATTGCAGGAACACACCCTCACCATACTCTCAATATATGCATGCAAAAGCTAGTTAACAGGTACTGTACATTTCACAGGGACACTTCAACAAAAATAGTTTCCTACTACCCTAGGTTAGTAAATAATAACCAGCTAGCTCTCATCCAACGCATTTCATCAATAGATCTCAAAGAGCTTTACAGACGAGGTCATCTGCCGTATCTGTCTTACAGATGGAAAACGGAGGCACCAACAGGGAAAGGGACTTCATCACAGTCACGCAGAAGGTTAGTTACAGACCCAGGATTCCCAGGGCTCTACTCATTAGGCCAGACTGTACCATATTGCGATTTAGTTTTTTTCCCATGTTACCCATCCCAGTTTTAAAAAGTAAGAAATAAAGTTACCTGTGGAAATAGAGTCACAACCGTGGTCAAAAAGTTCTCCTAAGGGGGAACTACTGTTTGTTCTTCTGGCTTGTTTTCCATCAATAGCGTCCAGGGACTGGTAAAGAAAGAGTCCTAATGCACACAAGAGGAATACCCAAAATGGTGCCTGGAACAGAGGTATAAATATCAATATCGTCAGTTCCAGGTTACTTACTATGAGCCAAAAATCTATTTTATTACAGATTTTCTCTGCATGAAAAACTTCCAGGGCAGTACTGAGCTAAGAGACTACCATGGGCAGGCCAAATTCTTTCAATTCTAGCAGTGTAAACAGCAGTAAATCTGAAATGAATTACTCCATGTACGTAACTGAAACAGGAGCCTGTCTTTTTTAATCTATGCTGCCTCACATGTGCTTCCATTTACAAAACTAAAAGTTTGGGCAGAAATAACTGTCTAAAGTAGCATCATGATTGGCATCAGTTTTCTCACCTGGAAACAGAGAGGACCATGTAATTAGTAAGAATAGTGCTATCCATGTTTATGGACATAGATCCCAAACAAAAAGGAGCATCTTAAAAAAAAAAAAAAAAAGTGTTCAGGGATTCATTTAAGTTCTTTGAAAATGATATGAGTAGCTCTGGATTTTATTTTCTCCCTTGGCATTTTAGGGAACTGGTTATATTTGTATGGAAAAGTTGAGTTAATATGCAAATGAAAACAGAAAATATAGTAAACAAGTTTGATAACAGAAGCTTTAGATTTTAATAAACTAAGTGGGAAATTTTTCCAAGGCTCAAATGGTGGACAGACACCTAACTGCTAGCTGGGTCTTGAAGAATCTTTCCCAAAGTAAGTAAATGGTTTCCTTAAGAATGAAGAACAACTGTCCTTTGAATGTAGACACTGATCACTTGTTTAGTTTTAATTTTAGATTAATTGTGGGCTGTTTTTATCATTCGCCACTTGGTTTTAGTTTAGGGGAACTTGCCATGATAGTGCTCCCTTCTGGGAGGGTGTAGACTTAGCTTTTAGAAAACAGTACAACTTTGTCTGCTTGGCAGCTAGTCCTTACCAATGGCTTTTCCTCATATTAACCCCCCCCCCCCAACCTATTTTCAGTGGAGGTCACATTTTTACCCCCCAAGTTGGTATCAACTGTCACATTTTACACAAAAAAATTTTCAGGAAGAAATGAAGTCAAGCCTAAAGGTTACATGCCATATTTGTATATCAAACAGAGAAAAGTCACAGTCAACCATGTAAATTGATTCTCTTCTCTCTTTAAGTAGGAATTGCCCGTTATGTCCTGCCCTCAGTTACCCCCTGTACAACCCAACTTCAGTGGGAGCTCATCAGTGTAACTGGACAGAATCTGGCTCTACTGCATATCCCCCAATCAAAATAGATAATATTTCTTTTCAAAGTCTGTTAATTAAAGGTTAGTGAGTGTACTCGGCTAACAACCTATATATTACATTGACAGCCCCAAATCTACTTCTTATCCTGCATCTGCTCATTAATATTCAGTTTGAGCACCAGGTAATAACCCACATTCAACAAACTCTGAACAGATAAACCCACTAATCAGCTCAGTCCTCTCAGTTAAACCAGAAAAGGGAATAATTTTGACAACTGAATATAATAAGTTTTTAAAACTTAATTAGCACAGCAAGTTTTCAGAGAGCGGAATGCAGAAATGTGGGGGAAATGAAAGTGTGGTGAGATAGCTTCCTTTTAAGTCCTCTTCATCATTTCCCACTGTAGCACTTGTGAACCAGTTTATTTAGAACTAGTCATGCATCAGGTTTAAACCCATCCTGTAAATCCACAAGAAAAGATTGTTCATCTAGGACATATTTAAGAAAGATTTCATTTTGAGCTTAAAAGCCTTGTTCCTAAGGCCACAAGAGAACAATATTTAAAGCCATGAATTTTTAAACACCACAACATTTACATAACGCCCAGAAAAACAAGACTGTCAGCATATCTGTACCTGGGACCCTTCGTAATTTATTTAATCGCAGTATGAACTTCTAAATGAAAATCTAATATACTTTTGACTGGGAGGCTTTCTAAGGAGTCCCAAGAGTTCATTATAGTTCAGCCAACTTTGTGTAAAGTTCTGAACCTGACCGTTTAAATGACACAATGATTCAAGTTCAAACGGTTAGATACTCAACTGACTGCAGGACAAAATAGGTAGCTATGGTAGGTGTCTTAATTTCTGCCTGCACCTGCAAACAGTTGTTGGCATAATTTTAGAAGTTTTCTCAAAAAAATATGGGTTTTCAAGCTTTTTGAATATGTTTATTGCCATTGAATTTAAGCTTCTCCATTGTGGGGGCACCTACTTATGTAGTCACAATATAACATCTGCTATGCTTTTTATGCTGGTATCACTTCAATGTAAAACATTACCATTCAAATTATAGTCAATGTTTTTCATCTCACTTCATAGACAAGACTGACTTGCAATGTCTCTCACATATTTAAATATATCTTCGTGACTAGTATTACTCATTAATGTAACAATCTTGTCAAATACACATTCTCTCATTTAAGAAGTAGTTTCTCTCCAGGCCCTGTTGGGTACTTCATAAAATACAAAAAAGCTATATGTTGTCATAAAAACAAAGGTTCCAGTGACTTGGAAAAGTAATCTAAAAACAATAAAAAAAATTAAAATTACAATGTAATATTACTATCTGTCCCATTCAGTAGCTTTAAAACAGCAAGCTTAAAGTACTTTCTTTGTTGTTTTTTTTTTTTAATGAAAACTTAAGGCGCTGTTTATAAATATCACTAAGAAGTTTATAAACTGAGGATAATACTGGAGGAAGTTCAGAGAGAGTAAATAAAGGATTCTGATAGAAACTACTACATGCCAAATGTTGAAAAGATATACACTACTGTTGCCACGGATTCTTAATTTCTTAGGTCTGTCCTTATTTTACAAGGCCTACTTGTAATAAATCTCAAGTTTGTTTTAGGTAGGAACAGTCCTTCACTCAAAACTCAGTCACAACGTTATATCAAATCAGCATACTTTTATGCCACACAGCTGCCTAAAGGTGACAAGTCTACTATGGAATAGGTAAACACAACAAGCAACTGAACAGTGTATCAGAGCTCCAGAGGAGGAGGATCAAGATATGATGAAAGAAAGCAAAGGTGGCAAAATAATGAACAGGCAGACATCTGAGATTTAGGTATCTTTCCCAGTAATTAAGTTACCAAATACCGTACACCCTCACTGTAACTAACTCATTGGGATCCAAGCCATTTGGTCATTATAGTGAAAGAACAAAAACAAATGATAAGTTAAATGAAGTTGCCTTGGATAAAGGCATTAGCCAAATTCATGGTTAGTATTGTAAGGTTAAGATTTTGTCACGGATATTTTTAATAGACATCACAGCCAGATTGCAAGCAATAAACAAAAATTCGCAGAAAGTCACATGCTATCCATTGGGGTGCGGAAGAAACCATCAGACCTTGCTGCAATTATGGAGTACAAGGAGCCAGTTGTACCCTCCCCAGGGGCAGGGGTTAGGCCTGGACTGGTCTATGCTTGAGAGTTTTATTCACAAAAGCTGATTTTGTCAACAAAACAGTGCTGGCGTACACACTCCAATCATCTCCCTGATGACAAAACAGTCCCCTCTTTTTAAAAATAAAACCTTCTCAATGAGAGGCATAGAACTTTTGTCAGAGAGCTAGATTGACAAAAGTGTCAATGTAGATGCTGCATCCCCTTAGAGCGGTGAAGGGGCTGTCATGCTTATCAATTTTACTGCTCCACTAGAGCAGTGAAACTGATGAAAGCATGCTGCTGTACTCTCAGTTGCAAACCGAGGCACAGGACTCCTCACCAGCTGTAAGCCCTGACCACAGGGACTCTGAGTCAGGGTGTGAGCGGCAGCTGCCTGGCTTGCACAGCATCTGAGGCTGCGACTGGGCTTTGGGCCCAGGACTCAGGAGGCTGCCCACCAGCTGAGAGTACTGGGTGCAGGGGCACCAAGCTGGGTGCATTTCCAGCCTGGGAGGCAGACAAACCAGAGGCGGCTAATCAGAGCACAGGAGGCTGCTCCCTGTTCATGGGGTGCAGGAGACTGCGGCCGGCCTACAAGCTAAGAGACGGGACAAGGTGGGATGCGGGCAGCTGCTACCTACCTCCCAGCTGGGACCATGTGGGCACACCAGGACCTGGAGGGATCAAGGACTGTGAAGAGATGAGCAGCTCACAGGGAGCCCAGGAGCCTGTGGGTTCCCAATAGGGAGTCAACAGATGGGTCTCAGTCCCCCTTAGATGAGTGGAAATGTACTTAATGAAGACACTTTCCATCAATCTAAAGAAAACAGTGTGGACATCAGCCTCTGCTGTAATTATAGTGGTGGCTGAAAGGTGACATTTTATTTTGATGTAATTTCCTAGTGTAGACAAGGCCTCAGACTGTCAGTTCCACCCCACCCATGGGCAGATCACAGGCTTCCATGAATTTTTGTTGGGTGAGCTCTATATGCTTTGTTTTCTGTGATGTAAATGAAATCAATATAGTTGGAAAAAGGAAAATCAGTCTAAAATATTTATATTTAAGTTGGTATTCTATTACTGTTCAATAGTGCAATTGAAATTGTGATTAACAGTGACTATAGTTTTCATCTCACAATTATTTGCAATTTTTTTAAATCATTTGACAGCCCTAATTTTATCTGACACCCAAAGGGGTAGCTGCATTAGTCTAGCTCAGTAAAACAAGCAAGGAGTCCTGTGGCACTTCAAGACTAACAAATTTATTTATTGCATGAGCTGTCTTGGCAGAAAATCCCACTTCATCAGATGCTTTGAAGAGTGGGATTTTCTCCCACAAAAGCTCATACAATAAATAAACTTGTCAGTCTTTAAGTGCCACAGGACTCCTTGTTAATTTTATCCTAGTTACTATTTACTTCATTAAGTATTCTCTCTCTCAAAATTTGTTCCATGACCCTCTATACAACTGAGGTCAAACTTGTAGTTTCCTGGATCTTTCCACACCCTCCCCCCCTTTCTTAAAAAGAGGAAATACTTTAACATTTCTCTAGTCTTTGGTTTACAGATTCATTAAAACTTCTTGCTACCGAGCTTGCTATTTCACGTGTTAATTCCTTTAATGTTCTTAGACATAGATTATCTGGGCCCCAAACCTTGGCCCCATTAAGCTGTTTGAGTTTCATTCAATGTGGTAATTTTTTACTTTCACATCCTCATTTCTATTAGCCAACTGGCCTCTGTCCTTAAGCTCCTCATTACCCTTATTAAGAAGTGAAGCAAGGTAATCATTAGGCATTACATCATGGCTGGAGGATATAATCTAGGCAATCCTCACTGCTTCGCAGTACAATTTCTTTACTTGTTTTTTTTTTTTCATTTATAGAGCTTTTCACTATTGGTTTTAATTTCCTTTGCAAGATCCAACTGTGCTTCGCTTTTAGCAATTCACTTTTTCCCTTCACTTTCTTAGCTCCAAGAAGCAGCTTTCCTTGCCGATCCCTCCCATCTTTGATTCCTTGCAGGCTTTCTGCTTTCTCTTAATAACCTGTTTGAGATGTTTGCTCATCCAGTTTGGTCTGAAATCCTTCCCTACAATTTTTTTCCCTTCTTGCTTAGGATATCGGCTTCTGACAGTTGTAGCAATGTGTTTTCGGCAGTTATTTTTAAGCAGGACGTAACGAACACTTATCACTGTGTGCATGGGGCATTTTTATGTCTCAGAATGAATGCCTGTATGCAAGATTGTGTTTGCTAATCAAGGGATTGTGAAATTTTCAAGAGAGGAAATTTACTGGAACAAAAACTGCAGGAGAGGATATTGTTTATGAATTAAAATGACAGATTGCTAGGTGTATCTGGAGAGACAGAGGTATACTCTGAATCTTTCACTGAAGACACGAGCAGACAGAGTGACTTGTCTCATGAAGAAAAGGCCACAGCCAAGCCCAGCTGTAAAACACTGGAAAGAGTCTGAGTGATGATTGTGCCTTAAGACATGAAGAATCAGTTTAGTTAAGACTAGGGTTTATAGAGTGCATGTTATGATTTCATTTTATATGTAAACATTTGTTTCCAATAATTCTGCTTGCTATCACTCAAACTGCTATACTTTGCTAAATAAACTTTTGCTTGATTTCACCACACGCATACGTAAGTGCTGGGTGTTAAAAGGAGAGGTGATCTGAGGTGTAAATGGTAAGTTAGGGTGTACTGCGTCTTTGGAAGCAGCAAATCTGTGAGTAACACAAGTATCCCACATAACCAGGGAGATGTGCAAAGGACCTGAAAATAGGAGCATACTTGTTGCTAACCTGTAGACACACAGCAGAATCTGCATAAGCCTAGAGGGGAGAGCTTCTGTTGCCCACAGCCAGTGGAAAATGAGGAGCTGATCCACAGCAGGTCCAGACAAGGCTTCCTCACACTAAGGGCACATTGTAGTCAGATGCCTAACAATTCCGAGTACCTGTGGGCAGCATCACAAAGCCATTTTAAGTCTTAAGAGAAGCCTTGATCTTTGGTTGTGGCTTCTAGGCACT
Source organism: Podocnemis expansa (assembly GCA_007922195.1). NCBI lineage: Eukaryota > Metazoa > Chordata > Testudines > Podocnemididae > Podocnemis > Podocnemis expansa. Next base: position 13,437,028 of record ML681994.1, on the reverse strand, counting down.
ACTGTATGAGTTACAAGCCTGGGGATTACCATATATCCAATAAAAAGAATTGGGGTGGTGAACTGTATAGCACTTTCTGCCTCAGTTAGGCCATGTTTGAACACTTCATGCTGTTAAGTCAGGCACAGGCCTGGTCATCAACTGCTGCAGGGACCGGTTTGTCTGTACTTGGAGGGAAGAGAAGTGGATAAAAAGAAGGAAACATGCCTGCTCCACTTCCCTCCTTTTCACCCACTATCTTCAACAAGAGCTGAGCAGCATGCCTGGGTCTTTCCTGCTATTGGGGAAGGGCAGGGTAAAACTGAGGAGAATCCCTTGCTCTCTCTTTCTATCACTGCTTCTTGGCACCACTAGGGAAGAAGGACAGGCAGCTGCAAAAGAAAACATTAATTAGAAGCACTAACAAGATCCCCTGGAGCTAATCTGAGAAAGAGAGTTCAGCAGCCAAAGGGAAAAGAGGAAAATACCCTAACCACTTAATACCATGCCATATTCAAAAATGAGTAAGTTCACCATTTATTTCTACCCCGCTATACTCTGCCGCACAGCTCTTCTTAGTTGGGTTGAGTTATCATTGCCTTAATCGCTAGTTTTCAGCATGCTGCTTAACTAGAGGGAGGCACTTTGTTGTTTCTGTAGGTCGAGCCCCTAATAAACACTGGGGATGCCTTGCATTCCTTTAGTCCCCACACAAGCTCCTTATGTGCCATCCTTCAATTCAGGAACTTCCTACAATCCCGCCTCCATCTCCTTCATGCCCCAGCCCTGTGTGTTTCCTTTTCCGCTCTCACCTTGGCCTAGGGGCTCTGTATGCACACCTATTCTCATCCACATTCTCCACCATGACAGAGACTGTTTGTGTCCCACCAGGCCACTGTTCCCAGTTCTCCCATCAGAGAGAAACAGCATTAAGCAATTCCCCGTCATCTTTTAAATCAGTTGTTTCATCTAAACAGTGGTTCTCAAACTTGCCTGATTGGTTCCCACCCACCCTCTCCATTGTGTCTGTACCTGTTTATGCCCTCATGTATGTCCACTGCCATCCAGCTTTGAAGCCAGTGCAGAGAACAAGGGGCTACTGGCCAGGCACCCAGGCCTGAAGGCACCACCATGACAGCAACAGCCCAGAAGTAAGTGATATTCATCATTATCACTTTTCACAGCAGACTGAGAACCCTACTGCCACCCTTACTTCTGCACTGCAGCTACCACCTCAGGGCTGACAAGCTCCAGGTGAGAGCTAAAAGATGGAGACACCAGGGAAGAAGAATCCAAGCCTGCATGGCAGGGCTCTAGCTCGCTATCAGCCCAGTGGTGCGGCTATGATTTTCCCCTTTATCCCTGCCTCCTGGGCGTACATAGTCCTTCTGTACAAGACCAAGCTACTGAGGGCTGACAGAAAGACTTTTCAAAAAACAAATACCCCCCCGCCCCCACCACCACATAGCTTACCTCCTCCCTTGACATGTTCCCACATTTCCTTTAGAGGTCGGTCCCATAATTTCAGTAGCGCTGATCTAAAAACCTCGGTTTCTTGTGAATAATTTTATTTTATTAAGGAAATGCATGCTGGCACCTGATCAACACTTCTTCCCCTCCTAGGAATCAATATTACTTTTCTAATACTACCGAAGACACTGTTCTGCAGTTTCCAGTCTCACTTTTTGCACTCCTTAAGTACAGAAACATCAGCTTTCCTCCAGTCATTTTGAGTAGTGCCCAATTTCAGTGACAATGTGATTAATAGCAGGAAATATTGGTTAGTGCCCAGAGGGCCCAGCCAGGATTGCAATCCCATTATGCTGAACACTATACAAATACAAAAAAGGGGCAATCAATCCCTGCCTTGAAGATCTTACAGTCCAAAAGCGGACAAAGGGTAGAGGATGTGGATACAACACATTATACTGTTAATTTGCAGCTTAGCCTTTCACCTTCGAGCAAATACCATCCTGATCAGGTTTTGGGGTTTCTTTTGGCTCTCCTTTCTTAGATGTTGCTATAATTACATCCACTTAATTTGTGTTCAAATCTTGTAAACAGATAAAGGGGAACATGGCCATCTTCTATCTCCAGTTCAGTTTCGTAGTGTTATCTTCATGAAGGCCTCAGGTTATGCTTACTAAAGAAACATTTGAGGATTACTGATGTCAGCCACCCATCAAAAACAGGGAATCAACATGGAAGGATGTGCATTTTCCTCACATTTTCTAAAATGTTTAGAAGGAAGCTGGGTTAAACACAATCCCAGCTCCCCTTGCAAGCCAGCCTGGTCTACAGGGGCTAGGAGGAGAGCAAAAGGTCCAAGTAGCCATTTTGGTCTTGATTCCCCATCATCCTTCTCACCCTCTCACCAAGAGTACTCTAGCATTTTTTCTTCCCAGCAAAACAAAGTCAACTGTACACTGCCAACTGGGGATGATATAGAGCAGTGCTTCTCAACCCACAGACTCTTTGTGGCCCAATCAGCACACAGCTGCAGCCCATGTGACCATGCAGGCCTGTACAAGAAGTGTGTGTGTAGACTGCTCGATAGCAAGAATGTGAAAACTATGTATATGCTTATAAAAGGAAGTGATGTAACCACTAGCTCCTCCTGGTAGACAGATCATGCTAGTGATGCAACTTCAGTATCCTGATAAACATTTTCAGAACAGCTGCTATGCCAGTCATCCATTGTAGCACACTGATTGATGTTTCCCTTTAAATTAATTTGGATAATTTGATAACTTTTAATCATTTTAGGTCACTGAAGAAACATCTTTCCCTTCTGCCTTTAAAGCCTATATCAAAGCTTGAGGGCTCTCAGTCAAGAACTTTCATGAGCACTAAATTGACTACTTTTTTATTATCATTATTAAATACGCACCTAGGCCTATCTACACATTTTTAAAAGTGTTAAAATTAAGTTACAATAATCTAAGGTATTATTGGCTGAGGAATTTAATTACATAAAACCTTCTGTCTCTAAGACTCTTCACAATATTATAGAGGGAATGCAGTAAGTCATAAGACAGGGCAGGGTCAGCTCCCAGCCCACTACCATGGTTATGGCAGATTGGAGAGAAGAACAGATGAGATAGCAGTGCTGTTGGCCATTATCTTTGAAAACTCGTGGCAAACAGGGGAGGTGCCAGAGGACTGGAAAAAAGCAAATATAGTACCTATCTTCAAGAAAGGCAAAAAGGATGATCCTGGGAATTACAGACCTGTCAGCCTCACCTCAATCCCTGGAAAAATCATGGAGCAGCTTCTCAAAGAATCCATCCTGAAACACTTGGAGGAAAATAGAGTAATCAGGAACAGTCAGCATGGATTCACCAAGGGTAAATCATGCCTGACCAAACTTATCGCCTTCTATGATGAGATGACTGGATTTGTGGATGCGGGAAGAGCCGTTGATGTGATATACCTTGACTTTAGCAAGGCTTTTGATACGGTTTCCCACAGCATTCTCATTGGCAAATTAAGGAAGTATGGGTTAGATGCATGGACTGTAAGGTGGATAGAAAACTGGCTAGAACAACGGTTTCAGCATGTAGGAATCAATGGCTCCATGTCAAGTTGGCAGGCAGTAACAAGTGGTGTGCCCCAGGGGTCGGTCCTGGGGCCAGTTCTGTTCAATGTTTTCATTAATGATCTGGATGATGGGATAGATTGCACACTTAGTAAGTTTGCAGATGATACCAAACTGGGGGGAACGGTAGACACCCCAGAGGGCAGGGACAGGATTCAGGGAGACCTAGACAAATTGGAGCAGTGGGCCAAGAGGAATCTCATGAGGTTCAACAAGGATAAGTGTAAAATCCTGCACTTGGGACGAAAAAACCCCATGTACTGCTACAGGCTGGGGAGTGATCAGCTAAGTAGCAGCACTGGAGAAAAGGACCTGGGGGTCATGGTGGATGGGAAGCTGGATATGAGTCAGCAGTGTGCTCTTGCGGCCAAAAAGGCCAATGGCATAGTGGGCTGCATCAAAAGAAGTACTACGAGCAGATCGGGGATGTGATCATTCCCCTCTATTCTGCACTGGTGAGGCCACATCTAGAATACTGTGTTCAGTTTTGGGGTCCCCACTACAAAAAGGACAGGGACATGCTAGAGAGAGTCCAGAGGAGGGCAACCAAAATGATCAAAGGGCTGGAGCACAAGCCCTATGAAGAAAGACTGAAGGAACTAGGCTTATTTAGCCTGCAGAAGAGAAGACTGAGGGGGGATTTGATAGCAACCTTCAACTACTTGAAGGGTTGCTCCAAGGAGGAGGGAGCTCGACTGTTCTCGGTAGTAACAGAGGGCAGAACGAGAAGCAATGGTTTCAAGTTACAGCTGGGGCGGTCCAGGCTGGATATTAGGAAAAACTTCCTTACTAGGCGAGTGGTGAAGCATTGGAATAAGCTGGCTAGGGAGATGGTGGGAGTCTCCATCTTTGGCGGTGTTTAAGGCCCGGCTGGACAAAACCATGACTGGGATGGTTTAGTGGGAGTGGTCTTGCCTCTGGCAGGGGGTTGGACTAGATGACCTATGAGGTCCCTTCCAACCCTATGGTTCTATGATTCTATGATAACACTCCTCGTAATTAAGTAGTCAAGACACTCACTCAGTTATATAATGGAAAAGGTTCCTTTGGGCAGTCAATTATGTAGAGGTGAGATGTTGATGTGTGCTATCCTGTTAGGTTAGCCAATGATTTAATTTATTTTTCATTACCTCATCTACCTTCTCTCTCTTGTATCCTGAGACTGACACGATTACAACTATGCCATATGAAAACAATTTGGGTGTTAAGAATTCAAAAGTAGGCATTGAAAATTTGAACGCTTCTCACAGTTTGCCTAAAACCATTTTGTTTCTAAATTAGAAGATGGTTTTCTGGCCATTAGTCTACAGCCACAATGCAAGAGTTTAGGGCATGAAAATACGGAGACCTTACAAGATGCTCATGTTACAATATCAAAAGACCTCCAATACACTAATCGTACTGACTGCTCTGTTCCAACATTGTTGTGACTAGCACAGTTTCAACTTGGAGACGAACAAGGTTATGAGTGAACCAGGTCTCTGGGCAACTGCACTCCTACATACCCTGAGGAACGAATGTGTGTGTGATGCCATTATTTACCACACACAAAGCCGTAACTAACTACAAGTCTGTAATTCCATTTCACTCCCTTATTACAGTCCCAATAATGTAAACTCTTATGGGTATGACCCACAAATATTTCTCTTTAAGTGAATATATCTGAAGGTAGTATTTAAAACAGCTGGCTAACCCACTAGTCTTTAACCTGTGAAGACAAGCGTTCTACATATAGGGCCACGAGTGAAAACAAGTTTGGAGGTTTAATTTTAGATTCTAACAAAGGTATCTTCACATCCCAAATGTACAGCAAAAGTTAGAGCCAGAGCCTGCAAGAGGATCTGCACCAATAGGCCCTTGCAAAGCCTATTAACATAAGCAAAGGTATGCAGAATTCAGTTTTTACAAAATTAAAACCAATTAAATTTTTTTTTAAAATTCTCATTAAGCAAGTGCTTTAAAAACAACAGTATATTCATGGCCATGTGAGGAGTTTGTGGTCCCCACTGCAGACCTGTCCAAGACCCCAACTATGTATTTGGGGCAGTTAGCTCCTACCCCTGCTTCCACTGCCATGGCTACACATCTCTTTTTATTTAGCATGCTAGCTCACTTACAGCTAGTGCAGATATGTCTCCCCAAACTGGAAATTACTCCAGCACCAGTGCAACATATCTTTAGTTACCAGAGTAACATTAGGCACTTTAAGGACCAGCAGCTTCAGTCTACATTACTGCACCCACCTTTGGAGCTGAACTGTTGGTAACATTGGTGGGATATTTTGAGCAAAAACAAAACAAAACAACCCATTAGTGCCACAGAAAGTTAAACAAAGAGTCCTGTGGCACTTTTAAAGACTAACAAATTTATTTATCACATGAGCATTCATGGGAGAAAATCCCACTTTGTCAGATGAAGTGGGATTTCACCCACAAAAGGCTTATTACAAGCCTCTAAACCCACTACCAACACCCTCTTTTTGTCTTATATCTGCAGATGTGTAATGGCCCCTCAAAATATGTGCAATTTATGCTAAATGATCTGTTCAGACTTGCATTTTGCTGTGATCCTGGATATGCCTTTCCTACTTCTGAAGAAGAGCCCTACTACTCTGGGACCAACATGACTACAACTACGCTGCGTAGTACAAATCTTGGTTGTTGGCATTGTAACAGTTTGGTCTTTTCTGTGTAGACCTGACAGCACTATGTTACATGGTTTAATCTCGTCTAAAAAAAGAAGGTTGAACCTGTTATAACAGGTGGGAAACAGCAGAATTGACTGTGTGGGTATGCTCAAAACACTGTTTGAAGTCATAAGGCTATAGTAGGGTGGTTTTTAAAATATGGGCAGGGGCTCACAGAGGAAGGGATTACAATGGAGGCAGCTTCACAGTGCATGTAGGAATTCATTTTGTGATGAGAGGGCTGCATATTAATTACAGCTGGAAATTACGATAATTGTGAGGGAGATCCGGTGAATGTGTGTGTTTGCTATTTGCACTAAAGGGAGGGTCGTAAACCCTCACACAATGGCTGTATACAATCTACACAGGGAAGAATGAGGGTTGAGTGCTAAAATTGCTGGGTGAATTGCAGTCAGGGCCACGATTCTGGGAGCAAAGGCCAGCCACAACCATATGTGGACTTAGCGATGATGACAATGCAGGAGACTGTGACTAAATCTGTTAGTCTTTAAGCGTCACAGGACTCCTTGTTTGTTTTGTTGACCTAGACTAACCTGGCTGCCCTTTTGGAACTTGTTTAAGGAGGCGCAGGCATGCAGGGAGGAGGGGAATGTGTTGAGCAGGGGACAGATAGGGACATAGTGCAGGGTTTTGTTGTCAAGAGTGATAAGGCTACAGTAGGGTGATTTTTAACATATGCACGGATGCCCAGCAGGAAGGGATTACAAGGGAGGCAGTTCGGTGTTTTGTGGTGAGAGGGCTGTGTGTTACAGCTGGCAATTATGATATTTGTGAGGGAGATCTGGTGAATGTTTGTTATTTACACTAAAGGGAGGGTCGTAAACCCTCACACAATGGCTGTATGCAATCTACACAGGGAAAAATGAGGGTTGAGTGCTAAAATTGCTGGGTGAGTCACAGTCAGGGCCATGATTCTGGGAGCAGAAGGCCAGCCACAAGCATATGTGGATTTAGTGGCGATGACAATGCAGGAGAGTGTGAATAAACCTATTAGTCTTTAAGTGCCACAGGATGCCTTGTTTGTTTTAGTGAACTAGACCAGAGATCTCAAATATGCGGCCCCTAAGGCTGTTTTCCTGCGGCCTGCAATGATGCCGTTGTTACTGATATTTGCAGTATTGTTGTACGAAAAGGTTTCAGTGGTGCAGCCCTCAGGCAGGGCAGTAACGTGGTGTTTTGCCGCCCCGGGCGTGTTCTGCTGGGAACCTGCCCCTTCCAATTAGCTGCACTTAGAGCTGGTGCTGCAAAGCCTCCCCTTTAATAGGGCGGCTCCACTGAGCCACTCCAGGCCGCCAGGGGCTTTGCCTTGTTGTAGTTACAGCTCTGCCCTCAGGCTAACGTCCTCATCTTCATGTGGCTCTCATGGTGATTTGAGTTTGAGACCCCTGAACTAGACTGAGCCGGCTGCCCCTTTGAATCTTGTTCAAGGAGGCGCACGCGTGCAGGAAGGAGGGAAATGTGTTTGAGCACCAGACAGACAGGGAGATGGCGCAGGGTGTTTAGGCCACAGCTGGCTAGTGGGAGTCAAGGCTGGGATTGCTGTGGACAGCAGCATTCTCCTCAGGACTTGAAATTAGAGGGGGCGTAGGCAGAGCCGTAACACGGCGTTTTGTCACCCGGGCTGCGTTCTGATTGGAACGTGCCGCTTCCCATTAGTGGTGCTCGGAGCTGGAGCCGCGTAGCTGCCCCTTTAATAGTGCAGCTCTATTGAGCCGCTTTGGGCCGCCTGGGGATGTGCCCTGTGGGCCCTGCAGTTATGGCGGCCCTGGGTGTAGGTGTTACATAGGGGGAGGTGTAAGGGGGTATTGGGGTGCTCACTAAACTGGTCTAACACTGTTACTAGCTGACAATTGGGAGGGGTATTGGGAAATTTGGGGGATGCAGAGGGGATGTGGGGGGGGATTAGAGGCAGTCACTAAATTGTCCTCACACTGTTACTAGCTGACAACTAGGGGGGTGTCAGGAAATCCAGTGGGGCAGAGGAGATGTGGGGGGTGTTGGGGGCAGTCACTAGATTGGTCTAACACTGTTACTAGCTGACAACTGGAAGGGGTGCTGGGAAATTCAGGGAGCAGAGGGGATGTCAGGGGCATTGCTGGGGCCTGGCACATGGGGCTTGTGCCCCAAATCCCAGTGCCAGTGCCCTAAGTCCTGGCATGGCCCCTGTGGTGGTGGCAGCCGCTCCCTGCCCTGTCCCCGGCCAGGAAGCTGGGGCCAGGCTGGCGGCAGCAGGCGCTTGAGGCTGGGTTGGGACCCAGTGGAGAATTGGGGCTGGAGGTGTGGCCTGCAGCCAGGGAGCAGGGCCTGGGCTGGTGCCCCAGCTCCTTCTCCAGGGCAGGGATTAAATTGGTCCAACACTGTTAGTAGCTGACAACTGGGGGGGGGCACTGGGAAATTAAGGTGGGTTGATAGAGGGGATGTGGGGGGCGTTGGGGGCAGTGACTAAACTGGTCTGGCACTGTTACTAGCTGACAGCTGGGGGGTGTAGGGGCGAGGCTGCAGCAGGCGGGGCGGGGAGGGGAAGGGGAGCCGGCGGGGCGGCAGGTACCTGCTCGGTGGCGCTGGGGCAGTAGGCGACGAGCAGCAGGCTGGGGAGCAGGTTGAGCAGGAGGCCGCTGAGGGTGAGGGTGTTGGGGGCCAGCCAGGCCGGGACGCGCTCCACCAGCCAGGCCCAGTAGAGCTGGAAGGGCGGCTCCAGCAGGGAGCGGCCGGAGGCGGTGTAGCGATGCTGCTCCAGCCGCTTCAGCTGCGCCGCGCTCAGCGGCCTGGGCGGCGCCCACAGCCCGGCCATGGCAGCTCCCGCCGCGCTGGGCCCGGCCTGGCTCCGCGAGCGGGGAGGGCTCAGCCCAGGGGGCGGGGCGGGGCGGGGACCGAACCCGCGGGCGCGGAAAGGGAGCGCGCGCCTCCGCCTCCGCCTCCGGCCGGGAACCCGCCTCGCCGCCTCCTCCTCCTCCGGCCGCGGGGATTTCTCTGCACCCCCCGCTTCTCTGCTAGTAGCAATCTGAGACCAGCTTACTGAGTGCTCCCAGTACCCCCTGCACCCCCCGGCTGTCTGCTAGTAACAGTCTCAGACCATTTTAGGGACTCCCCCACACCCCCTTTACCCCCCTGAATGTCCCAACAGCCCCCAGCTGTCTGCTAGTAACAGTGTTACACCAATTAGTAACTGCCTCCAATACCCCTTTACCCCCTGAATTCCCCAACACCCCCCACTTGTCTGCTAGTAACAGTGTTACACCAATTACTAACTGCCTCCAATAC
>ML681994.1:13395614-13427383 GCA_007922195.1 Podocnemis expansa | reverse complement strand
CCCACTTGTCTGCTAGTAACAGTCTCAGACCACTTTAGTGACTCCCCACACCCCCTCTACCCCCTGAATTTCCCAACATCTCCCACTTGTCTGCTAGTAAGTGTTACACCAATTACTAACTGCCTCCAATACCCCTTTACCCCCTGAATTCCCCAACACCCCCCACTTGTCTGCTAGTAACAGTCTCAGACCACTTTAGTGACTCCCCCAATACCCCTTTACCCCCCTGAATTTCCCAACAGCCCCCAGCTGTCTGCTAGTAACAGTGTTACACCAATTAATAACTGCCACCAATACCTCTTTACCCCCCTGAATTCCCCAACACTCCCCACTTGTCTGCTAGTAACAGTCTCAGACCACTTTAGTGACTCCCCACACCCCCTCTACCCCCTGAATTTCCCAACATCTCCCACTTGTCTGCTAGTAAGTGTTACACCAATTACTAACTGCCTCCAATACCCCTTTACCCCCTGAATTCCCCAATACCTGCCACTTGTCTGCTAGTAACAGTGTTACACCAATTAATAACTGCCTCCAATACCCCTTTACCCCCTTAATTCCCCAACACCCCCCACTTGTCTGCTAGTAACAGTGTTACACCAATTAGTAACTGCCTCCAATACCCCTTTACCCCCCTGAATTCCCCAACACCCCCCACTTGTCTGCTAGTAACAGTGTTACACCAATTACTAACTGCCTCCAATACCCCTTTACCCCCTGAATTCCCCAACACCCCCCACTTGCCTGCTAGTAACAGTCTTAGACCACTTTAGTGACTCCCCACACCCCCTCTACCCCCCATGAATTTCCCAACAGCCCCCACTTGTCTGCTAGTAAATGTGTTAGACCAAATTAGTGAGCACCTAAACCTCCCACTACACCCCCGCTTAGTTTCAAGTCCCAGGGAGAATATTGGCTCCCTGCCTTTAAGCAGGTTACCAAATGTCAGGTAAAAGGAGGATGTGTCCTCCTTTTTACCTTCATGTTCTCCATCTGGCAGGCATTTTAAAAAGACATGATTTTGTCCCTCTTTTTACTTACAGAGGTTAAAGCAGGGCTCTCAAACTCAAATCACCACAAGGGCCACATGAGGACTAGAACATTAGCCCCTAGGGCTGCACCACTGAAACCTTTTCATGCAACAATATTGCAAATATTGGTAACAATAGTCGTTGTGGGCTGCAGGAAATAGCTTTAGGGGTTGCACACAGCCCAGAGTCTGCATGTTTGAGACCCCTGGGTTTAAGTATGCTGGAACACACCAAAACACCCTATTTTCAGGGAGAAGCTTCCAGGGCTCCCTAAAAACAGAAGAATATTACATTAATACTACATTTTCTCCGTGTGTCCTCCAACGTCTTCCTTTTCATACTTCCTTGTCCTCCTTTCCATGCTTTGATGTCTGGTAACCCTGTCTGCAGGGTGGCAGGCGGCTCCTCGTCTCTCTGCTTCTCCCACAGTAGGGGACCTGGCAGCCTCCCACCCTGACTGTTCTTGCTGTGCCCTATAGCAGTGGTTTTCAAACTTTTTTTCGTGCAGACCCAGTTGAAAAAAATCTTTAAACAATGCATTCCAGTCTTTTGGTGGTGGTGGCAGCAGAGGGTGCCAGGACCCAATGCCGGAGGGTCTGCAACCCGGTACTGAGTCCCGACCCTAAGTTTGAAAACTGCTGCTCTGCAGGCCTCCCCGCACACCCAGCTGCTGTGTATGCAACCGCTGCTAGCTCCTGCTGCAGTCTCTTGGCTACTGTGATGCCCTGCCTGGGGCAGTGAGCTGTCCGCATGGTGCCCGCCACCTCTGTGATGACAGCTGGATAGAGACCTGATTGCAGCGGTGACCTACCCCAGCACATCATCCAGTGCTAAGGCCTGTCATCACCACAGATCACACTTACCACCAGGGTGACAACTTGTCCTGCGTTTTAAGGCTCATCTCTTTGGTGCCTAGTGTCCTGCAAGCTATATATGTCTAAATGCTACTGCTACTTAATCTTAGCACTTATATTAGCGCAGATCTCAAAACACTTTATAAAGGAAGATAGGTACCGTTATCCCCACTGGGACTGTGGCACAAAGAGGTGAGGGCTCTGGCACACAGTTATGCAGCAGTTAAGTGGCAGAATCAGGAGCAGAACGTAGGTCTCTTCACAGCTAGTCAAGGGTCCTAGCCATCGCATTAAAGAGCCATTTGATCAGCTAACACTGACAAGCTTCAAAGCATCTGACAAAGTGGGATTTTTCTCCCCAGGAAAGCTCATGTGATAAATAAATTTGTTAGTCTTTAGAAGTGCCACAGGACTCCTAGTTTGTTTTGCTGAACTTGTTAACACTGACAAGAATCATTGTGTAGTATAAAGGGATGATTCTGTGCTGTGTGAGATTTTGTGTGGCAAATAAATATTGTGTGGTTATGCCCTTTAAAAATAATCTTTGTCTTGTATTTTTCATTTGCTCTTCATTTTTTGAAGCATGGATACCTTAATTACCAGCTGATCTCAAAAGCATGCTCACCTGAAAGGACTGAAATATCAGTGGTAATTTATCAGAAATCCAAGCACCATGGTGCTGATTGCAGCATTCAGTACAGAGGTGCAGCTTTATGGAAATAACAGGTGATGGCAGAGTCTGCTAGTACCCATATGTAAGCTGTTGTCTCTCTTTTCTAGACTACTAGTCCCCATATATAAGATGACTTCTCTATATAAAATAAATGATCTCTGTGTGTGTGTGTGTGTGTAACATGTAGCTAACTATTGATCTAACATTATAAACTATCTCTTTATTCATGGTTGATGGTATCTCTCCCTGTATCTTGTCTTGTTTTATCTGACAGAGGTTTTAGAGTTAGACTGTGGTCTCTTAATTACAGGTGGTATGTGAAGCACTTGCATGTTGTCTGCTGAGAACTGGCTTATTTACAGTTTAAAAATTGCATAAAAAGACAAAGGCAATCAGTATCTTCCTAATTCTATAATTCATGTAAACAATTGCTCTGCTTGCCAGGGGGCTGTTACAGAACTGCAAACAGGAGGAAGTTGTCTGTCTAATTGCAGATGAGCAGGGAGTTGATTTGCAATGTCAGGAATGACAGGGGAGAAGTTTCACAAGACAAGCTCTGTTGAACTATGGCACACTGAAAAAGTTTGAGCTTCCCTATGTTGTAAGTTCCTCGGGGCAAAGGTCTATCTTTTTATTTGATTTCACAGTTCCATTCAGAAGGACGCTGCTGTATGAACAATAATATTGAAAGTGATCATGAGCCTGGCCCCTGTGTTGCAAAACTATGTGGGCAGTGCTCGAGTCACGTTACTGTAGGTAGTGTAAGTTGATTTTTCTGCTGTAAGTTTCCTGGTATTTTCTCAGGAAACTTTATTTTATTTTAAAAAGTGATTTTCTTTGTGTACATTTCCTTCTTTATAGTTCCTTTAAGAGAGATAGCTGAGGCACACTCATCAGGTGATTGGCTAAGTCATTGCGTAACATCCATCATCAAATTTCAATCGAACATTAAACCGTACAGATGATGCTGATCCTGAAGGGTCTCTAGAAAACAGTAGGTGGTTAAGTAATGGATGTTTCTGTTGGCAAATAGCCAAGATTGTGACATCAAACTCAAAACAGTTGGGTGAATAGATATGTTTTCAGAGGAGCTGAAAATGTTTCCTCAGTCAGAGCAGAACTTTCATGATGTGTTCTGTAGTGCTTCAGAATTCTAACTATTGATACCTTTTAGCCCACTAAAGATGTAGAACCTGAGCATTGAAATATGTATGTCTTTACTGAAAAATAAATAAAAAAAAATTACCACTAACTTCCTTATATTAGTTATAGTTGTAACTATTATAGATTCAGTTTCATGGAAAAAAGGTGATTGTCAAGTTCACAGTTTCCCTTTAAAAGAAATAATTTGTGCAACATCACATGATGGCAAGATTGGGATACAAACCATAAGTGCACCACTCTGGCTACTAGGTTGTATTTCCTCCATGTGGCATTTTGGAGATTACCCAGACAAGTAAGCGATTCTGTCATCACCTGCTCTGGGCTACCTTAATACTGTGTTGTTTTGGCTCAAATCCCTGCCTGCAAACACAAAGTTTCACCTGGCTTCCACCAGCATAGTTGTTCCTTGCACAACAGTACCAACAGCAACTCCAATCCCACCTGTCCCCAAATCCATTCTTTCTGAGTTCTTAACTAATAGACACTGAAACATTTCCCCTCTGGTTCATCACTCCTGATGATGTGAAACCAGCCTTCAGTTATCAGCTCATTTTGGTACATGCTTTCAACACAGTTTGCACAACAGAGACCCATTTAAGAAGTAAACTAAAGGTTTATTTAATAGTAAAATCACAGATTCAAAGATGAAATAGAAAGGGAAAGTGAACATACACAAGTTACCTATGAAGTAAATATGACCTTTCCAAGGGATAGCCGTGTTAGTCTAGTCCAGCAAAAAAACCAAGTCATGTGGCAGTTTAAGACTAACAGATTTATTTTTCACGTGAGCTTTCATGGGAGAAAATCACACTTTGTCAGATGCTTCGAAGCATCTGACGAAGAGGGATTTTCTCCCACGAAAGCTCATGCAAAAAATGAATCTGTTAGTAAATATGAAGACATAGTTTCAGGTTTAACACTTCTCTGTATGACAAAATCTTCTTTCTAATACAAGTTACCTGTAAGCCTTTGAACAATTTCATGTACTTAATCTAGTATTCAGATAGCCTTCTGCCATCAGGACTATCCCTGAAGTTCTGGATAATAAACCTCAGATTCAAACTGCATTTTAGAAAGGCTCTTTCTTCCTTTTTATTTTCCCTTCCTGGCATGGTGACTTATGGTTTTTCAAAGTGGGGGAAATTCTATCTTGTCTGGTGTCTTTATATTAATTTTAATGCTCCACCGTTCTCTTTTCCTGGACTAGATAATAAGTGGGTATTTGAAACTGGTTCTGTGTAAGCAACTGGTTTAGAAGGTGGCTCTCTTTTTATGATTGCTCACTGTCCTATTGTTTATGAGCTCAGTTCTCTATACAGTATAGACAAATCCACAACCATGTACACATCTCATGATTATTTAAATTTAAAATGCTCCAAGCTTTCATAAAAGTCCTTACGCAATATATGGTATAACACTAATATATTATATATAAACAGTAGGTTTAACTTTTTGTGTTCAACTCTCCTGATCTTCCTGTGTAGTTATGGACCCTAAGTGTCACACCTTGTCAGTGAACTGTTAAAGTAATCTGATCTGCAAATTGGATAAACAAGGGGACATACATATCTAAATCCTCTAAGCTGCTTCAGTTGGGTGCAATATACAGAGTTTTTACTATTATTATTGAAAGTATCAACAGCCCATAAGACAGTGAGGATGAAAATAATCTACAGTATATGAGACTGAATACATATGAAGTATATACAAAAGGAAAACTCTTTAACCAACCTGAGAGAAGAGCCTTATATAACTCTTCTGTTTCTTCAAAACTAACCCAGAATCATTGGTCTCATATAAGGAGCTGTATACTTAAGAAGAGTTTAGCTCCACTTCCTAATTAACAATTCCTCCCACAGGAGGAATTCATTCTACAAATGTCCTGGTTGCCATTTTAGATTTCTTTCCAGCAGAGCTGCCCTTGCAAAGAACACCCAGAAGCTGATGAGTTTTATGCTAAAGAAAGGAAGAAGAAGAAATAGGAGAGGGGGGCTTTTGCTTGAACAAAGTAATGAATCATTTGTGTGGTGTGCACTTTCTCATAGACTTTAAGGTCAGAAGGGAGCAGGATGATCTTCTAGTCTGATCTCCTGAACAGTGTAGGTCACAGAACCTCATCCATCTTCTCTTGCAATAAGCGTCTCAAGTCAGAAAAGAAACAAAATATTTACTCATGGGACACAAGGCATTTCAGATTTATTGCGTGTTCCTCTCAGAACATCCATTTCACCAAGTGCCCACGATTTAATGTAATACTTCATTTGGTTGTGCATTAAACCAGTCTTGCCAGCTTGTCTGATTTTAGGTGTGAAACCCCTAGCTCCTAAAGTAATGTGATTCTGTGAAGTTCGGAAGCAGCAGCCATGTTAGTCTAGTTCAGCAAAAGAAGCGAGGAGTCCTGTGGCACTTAAAGACTAACATTTATTTATCACATGAGCTTTCGTGGGAGAAAATCCCACCCTGTCAGACACTTTGAAGATGGGTGAATTTATAGTTTCTGACAAACATCTGACAAAGTAGGATTTTCTCCCATGAAAGCTCATGCAATAAATAAATCTCTTAGTCTTCAAGTGCCAGAGGACTTCTTGCTTCTTTTTGTGATTCTATGAGTATCTCAATTTTCTATTTCTTTTAAAGTAAATTTCTAGCTTTTATGGCTGTGAAGAAAGCTTGGAAACATTAATCCTGAAGTTTAAAAAACCCTGAAAGTAAATAAACAGAACCCTAAATTTATAATTTTATTTTTAATCCTATCATTTTAAAGTCAGTCATGGATGTTGGAGACCTGACACTTGATTACGTTTGGACTGGCAAACCTGACATATCCTCAGAGACAGATACAGTTGCCTGCACGCTCCATAGTGCAATGTTCTGTGTATGCAGCCTGGAATTCTATAGCCTTTTCCCTGCTCTGCTATCCCGCATTATCTACTCAGTCTGATTTGCTGTCCACCAAGACTTATAGGTAGGGCTGCATCAATGCAGGGACTTTAAGGGTTGCAGTTCTGGGCCTCAGGCTAAAGTGGGGACCCCATCTCCCTACAAAGATCCAGCCCCACTGAGGCTAGCACAGCACAGGCTGGGCCTTGGAGGTTCTGGGCGGGGCCCTGGGACTAGAGGCTGTGGTTTGCAGTGCCCTCGCTCCATCCCCAGGTTGGCTGGTCTGCCCCAGGGGCAAGGCAAGTTGGTGCATGTCAGCTGCACTCCAGGGGCAGCGGCAGGGCCAGCTCGTGTCGTACGACCTTTATCGGCAGCGCTGCAGGGCCAGGAGCCATGTCTGAGCCAGACCATGGGGTGGGGCAGGAGTACCACAGGCTGTGGCCTCTGACCCCAGGGCCCTCTCCCTCCAGTGCAGAGCACCAGCCCCGTAGCTGGCCAGTCTGCAGACCCCAACAGTTGCCCCAGTGCTGAGTGCTGCCCATCCTCCAGGCTGGGTGCTGTTGCGGGGAGAGGAAGAGGACACAAGAGTGTCCAGCCCAGGGCCCCTGGGAGCCTTGATCTGGCCCTGCTTCTAGGTCTCATTCAAATGTGTTGCTTTCCCAGTCTCTCCCTTTGAACAGCTGTTTTGGAATATCTCCATTGTAGATGGATTAGATTGCATTTTTCCAAGTTGGATTTCCCAATGACTCTATTGTCCAGGTTCTTTTGTATAATTTATTTGTCATTGTTAATATTTGCAGCTCATCCCAAGTCAGTATTAATTACAAATGTCAGCATTCTGTGTACTTCCTGTTACAAGGCATTAATTAAAGCTATTAAATTAGGCCCATCTGAACACCAATCCCTGCAACATCTGATGAGACAACTGCTCCTACATTAAAATGGTGGTGTTTGTCTTTCTTTACCCTTTGTTTGTGGTCTTTCAGCCAGTTTTTAATCAACTTGAAATTCCTTTCCTATCTAGTCAAATCCTTATAATTCCTCCTCAAGTCAATTTCAAGAGTAAAATAAGAGTTCCTGTATTCATTCTCTATTCTATTACATATCTGCGTAAGTAAAGTACAATTAAAAATAAACCAATACATCTAATCTTCTACTTTTCCCTCTTGAACTTTCTTCCAACCAGTCCAATGAGATCCAACCACTTCAATGAGATCTAATGTGTATGTAGTGAGTACTGTAAGCCTGCAGGCTCAGGACTTGTATTGCCTGATCAATCAATGATAAGGGCTACCTATTTGGGTATTATCTACATTTGGATTATTGGTGGTAAATTTGTACTGTTCCTAACATCAGTTTGGTTCTACTGCTGGTGGGCAAGGTATCTGAGGGCTTTTAGTTTCTTTTAATACCATGACATTTAGACCTGCTCTGAGCATGGTTCTTTTTTATGGCTGTGTTACTCTTCAGTGGTGCACTCTAAAAGACTTGGGACACTTCCCTGTGTTGTCCTGAGTGCCATGCTCATTTCAGCAGATGAACTCAAATGCCTATTGGCTTTGAGGAGTATGGCATTTCTTTATAGGGAGAGTAGGAGTCATGCTTCCATGGATACTATGTGAAATTTCTTTAAGTAAGATTCCTTAATATAAGAGTGGAATCTTATATTTTACCTTATTTGAGAAAATGTTAATCAGCAGGGAGAGTTGTCTGAGTTGGGGAAAGAAGTTTAGTTAAATGGAAATGTGGTAAGAAGTAAAAGGGATTTTTTTGAAGAAACTAATAGTAGCTTTGTAGCTGTATTGCCATAGGTAGTTTATACAAATTAAATGAAGTGCTAATATGATCTCAGTCCTAAAATGAGTGCCATGGAGGACTCCTCTTCCCACACAGAGCCCTATGTCTTCAAAGATCATTTATGACCTTGCCTCCTTGATACAAATCTCAAGGTTACTCAACTTAACCCATATTTTCCATTCTCATTTCCTCCCTTCTCTTTCATGCCTCTTGGTCTGTCATTCTTACATTGTCCACTTAATTTAGGGCCCAACTCTGCAACTGATAATACATGGGCAAATTGCTACACTCAGAAAGAGCCCACTGAAGTCAAAGGGATATCTGGGGTGACCAACCCCAGTCTCTTATTTTAAGGACTGTCTCTTGATGACTTTAAACATTCAGTTGAAGCTTATGACAGTTGCACTACATGCTTGAGGACAGGAGAAATGTACACTTGAGATAAAAATACGTCATATGCTAATGAGCATGGTTTCCCTAAAATGTTTATTAATATACAGCATTGCCCCATATTTTATGTGTTTTTTCTCTTATTTCCCCACAACAAAGGTGGTCACCTTAGTGGGGCTCCTTGTGGGTGCATCAGTTCATTCACAAGCTGTCAAATGCTAGACAAAAGCCTCAGGTTGAAAGTTCCCCAGGTCAATGTCTCACTTGTCTGTAAAGTGTCATGCACATCAGTGGCACACTAGAAATAATCTGCTTACCTGGTTCTATTTTAGTTTCAGAATTAAAAAACTCAAATTTGCTGTGCTTAACTGAGGGCTTCAAAGGAGGAAAATAAAAGGTGTATCTGCATTTATCAGAAAGAACTGTGGTAAGAGGATGTGAGACTGGAGCTTAGGCTATGTCTATACTGATGGTGGCAAAATCTCTGCTGTCACCCAGCGTTCTGGAAGCGCTTAGCAGTGAATCTGAACTCGCTGCTGCGCTCCCGGAAGTCAGCGCTGGAAGTCTGGGTCCCCAGGAAATGTAAGGGAAAGCCAACTGGAAGGGATTTGCGATTGATTTTCCCCAGTGCATCCCGGCAGCTTAGGAAGTTGCTGGCATTTATGCAAAGTGTTTTATGTGCCTTGCGTATCTGCTGGTCAACTGCTGCTGAGAAAAGCCCTAGGTGTAGAGTAGGGCTTAGATTTCTGAAATGTGAAGAAGCAGCTTTATGCCTCTCTGGGACTGCAAAACTACTCTCAAGTTAGTGGATTTAGTCATAGGAAGATCCTTGTACTGTAGGGATATTCCTGGCTGATGTAAAGCTGGTGTAGTAGCTCCTACTCCATCTCCACCCAGCTGCCAGTGCAGAGAGTATAACTGGGATTTTGATATTCCCCACCAATTTCCAGCTGTGGGACTGGCTCTTGGTGGCAAATGAGAGCAAGCTTCAGAAGCTGACTGCCTAAAGGCACGTGAAATTTAGGCTGACCATTAGCTTCACAAATGCATGATGGGCTTAAAGCTGTGAATACAGGGAGCTATGCACGCAAATGCTCCCCGCTGCCAAAAAGCACTGAACCCTAATATTCAATCTATTATTATTAATTATATAAATGAAGATGACATACTTGGTACTGCATTAGACACAAAGATCAAGAAAAGCCCGGTTTCAAAGGGCTCAGTCTAGAACAGTGTTTCTTAACCAGTGTGTCAGATCACACAGGTGTGCCACGGAATTTTTTGGAAAAACTATTCGAACAGTTCTGGATTGGCTCATAAATAGTCATGAGTTCATTTGGAGATTATATGGTGGTGTGCCTCAAAACAATTAAAGGTATCAATTGTGTGCCACGGCAGAGAAAAGGTTGGGAACCACTGGTTTAGAAGATAGAGAAAGCCAAGATTAATTGGGAGAAGCAGCAGAAGAAGATATCGTTCATGTTGTTACTTTCCCCCTTCATTTGAATTTGATGTTTGACATGATTATGGTTACTGGTTTCCAAGCAGAGGTGGATCATTTAGTGAGATCTTAGTGAAAGGCTGGTGTCTGGAACACTGGCAGCGGGATTCCTTGTCATGGATAGAAAGCATGAAAATGAGGATAGGGAAGAATGAAAAAGGGTACCAAGACTGGGAAGCTGTGTAGAGCAAAGAGCACAGGGGTATTTACAGTAAGTTGCCAAGGTGAAGGAGGAAATGGTTACAAGAAGCTTATAGTGCAGAAACATGAGCTCAGCATTGACTTGCCAATGACAATATGCCTGTGACAAAGAATGTTTTAAATAATAGCTCATTTATGGTTTCATAATTTTTGTCTAATGGCTCTTTTCACATTAATGCTTCTCCTAATGACACTGGCAGCTGTTATGTTGCAACGTCTATGTGCTTTCTCTATTACAGTACTGCATTACTCAACAACTCCAACAACATGATAAATCTTCAGGTACGAGACCGCATTTCATAATCTAGCCTATATGGACTTGGAGTAATAATCAGGGGAAAAAAAATTGACAGCACAAAACTGAGAACCCAGCCAAATTACTTGTTATCAGTGAAAAGTTAAAGAAAAATACCACATTCATAAAATCTGACCAGGGCTGGAACTGGGTATTTTGGCACCCGAAGCAAGCAGGATGAAACAGGCCCTCAAATCAACTTTCTAATTCATGATGCAAATATAGTATAAGAAGTAATTAAGACAAAATGTAACCTTGTCAGTTATAAACTGCTCCTCTGCTCTAGTGGTGTTGTGGCAGAGGGCTCACAATCCCAAGTAATAATAAGCATAACACAATACAGGATGTGAGGCTACCCAGAGAATGGCATACAGCTGCCACTGGCTCCTTTTTCCTCAAATTGAGTTGTGCTTGACTGGATCCAATAATCTAGACATGGGACTTCTCTCAGGTTGCTCCCTATCTATGGTGATATGTCAGAGAAAAATCAGGCTAACACATTTTAATATCC
This sequence comes from Podocnemis expansa, assembly GCA_007922195.1. Lineage (NCBI taxonomy): Eukaryota > Metazoa > Chordata > Testudines > Podocnemididae > Podocnemis > Podocnemis expansa. Next base: position 13,416,086 of record ML681994.1, on the reverse strand, counting down.
TCTAAATCTTACTTTAAAATAGCTTTTTTTCTATAAAGTTTGATAAAAATTAATTTCCAAAGGGATAGCTGTGTTAGTCTAGTCCAGAAAAAAAACCAAGGAGTCGTGTGGCACTTAAAGGCTAACAGATTTATTTTTTGCATGAGCTTTCATGGGAGGAAATCCCACTGCATCAGATGCTTCGAAGATGGATAAACTTAAGATCATGTACCCAAGTCCCACTGGTTATGTCTACAACATAAAGCTTAGTTCAGATGTCCTTAGTCTGAACTAAGCAGTTCCTGGTTAGTTCAAACTAAACATGGGTTAGTTCGGACTAACTGTGGCTTTTTAGTTAGAATCAGCTGCACTTGTAAGCATGGCTAGCTCGAACAAATGGCTTAGTTTGAACTTTTTAATTTTGAACTAAGCCATTAGTCCGGGTTTACATCACACTAATTTGAACTTAAAGTTTAAACTAAGTACTTAGTCTGAACTAACCAGTCAAACTTATTAGTTCAGACAAAGCTTTGCTTAGTTCTAAGTTTGCTTAGTTCAAACTACTAAATTTCTGTGTTCAAAATAAGCAAAGCCTAGTGTAGACCCAGATTAAATTAGTCCAGCCAAAGCTTGCTTAGTCTGGACTAATTCGCCAGTGTAGACATCCATTGAATGTCAGTGAGATTTAGCAGCCTAACTCACTTAGGCTACTTTGACAAGCCTGACCTAAATAAATAATATAATATGTGGTTGCACAAATATCAATTAATCTTCAGTATCCCTTTGAGGTCAGCAAGTTGCTAAAATATACAATATATTGAAAATATTAACATGTAAGGATTTATTAATATCTAGGATCTCCAAATAATTTTGAAGATTTGCAATTTTGAAGTAGGAAAACAAATCAGCTACTTCATTTTCCCACCTTTGGTATACAGAAAGAAACATTTAAAACAAAGGGCAATAAATGCAACTTATTGACAGCTAACAGGAAAAAGTGCACTGTTTTTCTTACCTCACCATATGAATGACTGAGGTAACAGAAGTGCTAAATAGAATAGTCCATTTGTTGTGGTGTTCATGTGCATGTGCCTGAATGTGGTTCTCAAAAAAATGAGAGACTGGTAGCATATCCAAGGTTCCAACCCTACAAAGGGATCTGCCTGCAAGAACCTATATGAGCACATGGAGAGACAAATCCCCTTTCATTCAGTGGGACTCTGTGCAGGCATAAGGGTCTGTTCTTGAAGATCTCTTTGCAGGAGCAGACCCTAAAGAAGGTATGATGCTGGCTGGATTAGGAGGACCAGGGTGACAACACTGGTTCTCTGATCCCCCGGGCCCTTCCCCACTGGCTCCCTGGCCCCTTGGAACTCTTCCCTGCTGCCCGCCAGCTCCCCAAGTCCCTGACCCCCAGGCACCTTCTCTGCTTGCCCACAGGCTCTTGGACCCCATGAGCCCCCTTCCCTGACCTGCCCGATGGCTCACCGATCCCCCTTCCCTGACCCACCCGCTGGCTCCCCCAACCCCCTCCCTGACCCACCCACTGGCTTGCCGATCCCCTCACCCTATCCCCGCCGGCTCCCTCAACCCCCTTCCTTGACCCACCTGCTGACTCCCTGCCTTTCTCCACATGCTCAGGGCAGGAGATTTGAAAACTTCCCTGGCCTGGGCGCAGCTCCCTGTGAGCCAATGGCAGCTGTGGACCATGCCCAGGCATCTATGATGCCTGCATGGGATCTGTAGAGCTTTAGAGAGAACATTGCTGCATGCAGCTATCCCGTGGAATCGTATGCATATTAGTAATAGATGTAACAAAACACATTTAAAAATCTGACCATTTTTAAAAGTCATTATTTTAGGGGTTTTTTTTTTGTTTTTGTTTTTTGTTTTTTTGTTTTTGCTAATAGTGTAGTGGCTAGTACCTCTGCTTAATATGCAGAAGGTCCTGGGTTCAAGCCCCAGGGGGTTGGACTTGATCTCACGAGGTCCCTTCCAACCCTATTATTCTATTCTATTCTATTTTTGTCCCCTGTAAAATATGGCCACCCTAGTTCTGGTGTAGTGCCAAAAACAATGTCTCGGCAAATTCTGTTACCACCTCCTGCAAGCAATTTTACTGAGCATGCTCAGTTGATGTGAGAATGCTCAGAACACCCAAAGTAACACATGTCAGGACACTGTTTTTGGTACTACATCAGCCCTGAATTTCACCATCTGCTTCTTTTGGAAGCTATTGTTCCCAGCACTGGGAAATTAGTGTAAACATTTTCTCTAAAACTTTCCATAGAAATATTATTGTTGATTTTCATCTTGCATGATGAGGGGGAAAAAAACCTTGAGTAATGTTATGCATTACACATCTGCCCTGATGTATATAAGAAATCAATGAATTAGAAACAGAAAGGCTGGTAAAAAGATGAGCGTTGTCAATATTCCTATTATAAATAAAACATTACAAATATGAATATATAAAATAGTATATATATGATGGTATCCCTCCTCTCCTACTCTTGTATGCCACTTCATTCAGACTGTAAGCTCTTTAGGATAAAGATCTTGTTTTCATGTTTTTGTGCAGTACCTAGCACAATAGCATCCTGGTTCTTTCTGGCACTCCTATAATGTGGAAATTAAATAATAAATAGTAATATGGTGGAATATAGTAAATTAATCAATAAACAGTATTTTGGTAGGTCTTAAACACATTTATTATACATTAAATAAAACTAATTTCAGTTGAAAGAAAATTGATTTGTGGATGAGTCATAGGAAACATAAACCTTCTAGATGAAGAAATACTCAACTGAAATGACTGCTAAATGCATGTGTATTAAAGTCAGTTTATAGCATACCCATATGCTTTTAAACCATTTTTAGATGAATAAAATCCATTATCAAAAGAGGTATGTATTTCCAGGCCTATTGGATTGCCACTGGTTGATCACTCTGCTTTCACTCTGACAAAAATATGCCTAACACTACAAAGTAGAAGATTGTCTCCTCATGCTTGTTACACAGCTTCTTCTTTTTTCTCATTTAAAAAATAAAAACAAAACACACAATATCAAACAGAAAATGATGACTGTTACAGAATGTGTCTTGGCTTCAGTTTCAGCCCCAAAGCAATCCAAGCGTAATTTTCTTTTCAGCAGCAGAAAGGGGGAAAAAGCAGGTATGGGGGAGTGGGGGGGGGCAGAGGGGAGGAGGCGGCAGCACACTACTGTGCTGCTGTTGCTAGTATTAAAACATTGTAACTCTGGCTACCAGTTTCCAATGCAGTGGCAGGAAGGCACTCTGGATGGGGTCTCACTTTTTCTCACGGTTGCCTGCATACATTTCTTGCATATACGAATGAATGATATGCGGAGGCACCCCTTGCATTAATAGTCTGAAGAATGAAAGTCCACCTATGGATAAGAAACAAGATAATCAAATGGTTAAAGCAAACAGGAGAAATAAATTTTTAAATTATTTTTCTGTCTGTCTGTGAAATGGACCCAATTAAGTCAAAGAGATTTAGCAAATCCCTCTGATATATTTGCTCTTGAAATAGCATGAAACTTCCTCATGCGTAAAGGGTCAGCACAAAGCTTGGGTTTTTAAGAGGTGCATAGGACTTGTACTGGACCCTTGCAGAGCAATGTATTTCACTTGTAATACGCCAGATTCTGCTATCAGTTGCACCCAGTGCAACCCCACTGATATGCCTAAATTTCATCCCAAACAACCATGTTTATTTCAATGGCGTTGTGTGAGGTGTATCTGAGGGCAGAATTTAGCTAAGAAAGTCTAGTGCAGCAAATACTTGACATACAGGTTATGTCTACATTGCCCAGCAATTTCGAAAAAACTTTTTTCAGGCTAAGTATTTTGAAATAATTATCCCAAAAAAATTTTTTTTTCAAAAAAGCTATTTCGGGACAACAGTCTGGGCATGGCTCGTTGTCCTGAAATACCGGACATTTTTTTTTTTTCTGAAAAAGAAAGTCTACACTGGACTTTCTTTTTCAAAAAAAAAGAAAGTCAATGGATGAGACAGGGAGGATTTTTCAGGAAAAAGCCTTTGCTGTGTCCAGGGATAGCTTTTCTCAAAAAAAGCTACCTCGAAAAAGGCTTTTTTTTTTTTAAATATAATGAAGTTTAGCAATCCCGAAAAAGTGCTCCAGTATTTTGAGATACTGGAGCACGTTTTCAAAAAAGCTAAACCTGCCAGATTTTTCAAAATAAAAAGCCTTTTTGGGGTAGCTTTTTCAAAAAAAACAAAAAAGCCATTCCCAGACACAGTAAAATCTGGTGTAGACTTTTTTTTTTTTTTTTTTCACTGAAAAAGAAAGCCGTGGTAGTTCGGGACAATGGACTGTTGTCCTGAAATAGCATTTTTGAAAACAGGTTTTTTTGAGATAATTATTTCAAAATACTTATCCCGAAAAAAGTTTTTTTGAAATTGCTGGGCAATGTAGATGAAAAAAGACAACTGCAAAGAGATTTGCATTATTAATACTGGATTTTATAATAAATATTTAGCAAAATATTTACTATACCTCTTGGAATTTGACCAAAATATGAATATGAAATGATTGCACAAAAAGACCACAATTCTCACAAAAAGAAAAAAAAAAAAGCCTGAATTTTGCCTCTGAAATCCATAGCTAGTCACCTAAATAAGTAGCCGGATTTTGTAAAAGTTCTTTGAAAATTTGCCCATAAATTCTGAAATAAATGAAGAAGGCTTGGCATAAATACTATTCCTGGTTTTTTATTTAAAAAATTTCTTTACTAAGAGTCAGGAGTGACCTTTCATTTTAGCTTCAGTAACTTCAATATGGCACTGGTCCTTAATGTAGCAAGCATAGAAGCAGGAGCCAGCAGCTCCTGAAAATCAAACCCTGTTTGTTTCTGATACTGTGACTTTAAGGAAATAACTAAGGCCCAGTGCTCCTCCTCTGCATTGTGTCAAGCAGAGTAAATGTGCCTGGAAAGACTGTAGGGTCAACATTGGAAAAGCAGCCATGGGTACACTGCAAATGCTCCTTCTGAACTGGCAGCAGTTGATCCACCCAGATAGGAAAGACATGGTACTAAGCTCTGCAGGAATGATTTCTATAAGAGCTGGTCTTTGAGATCTGTGAAGCCTGAGGATGTGTCTCCCCATTTCATCACTTCCTTGATTCTGAGGAAAAACAGAAATGTCAAGACTCGTCTCAGTACTGTTTGAAGTTTTTAAGATCTCTCTAGCTTTCTTCGTTGCAGGCAGCACCTAGAAAATGTAAATCAGTTACTAAAGTTCAAAGTTTGCCCAGTGTTTTCCCTAGAACTATGGGTCAGTCATGACCTCTCCTACAGACATCTAGTGCTAGCCTCTATGAACTGTGAAACCCATAGCTGTGAGCCACCCTCCCCCTCAAAGTTTTGGGAAAGCCCTGTGGAGGAATTTGTCAGGTGGGCTGCCATTCATGGGGCTGTGATTTATTAATAAAGCCATAGGCAGCTGGAAAGCATTTGTATTACGGCAGTTCCCACAGATTCCAACCAAAACTGGGGTTCTTCTGTTTTGCTTTGTCCCTTCTGACCATTTGGAAAGTTTTGTTTCCTTTCTTTGTGGAGCTGGGCTTGTTTTCTTTAAGAACATCATGACAGGCTGCACAGTCTACTCAATAAATTAACCTACAGCACAGTCAACATCCAAAGCGCTGAAGGGCTTCCATGGTATGGAACACATATAATTGTAGTTCTGCAGTCAGATGCATCAGGAGATAGGGCCAAACCAAATTGTTGTTACATTGGCACAATGTAAACCTGGGGGAATCATGAATACCATGGAGTTAAATTTTAGACTGGTGTGATGGAGAGCACAGTTTGGCCTGGGATCTTAAAATACATTTTACTATGTTTAGAAACATATGAAAAATTTAGTTTTTTCACTGGATGCTGGACAATAAGTCTGTTTTAGATCAAGATTAGCATTTAACAATTCTGTTTGTATTGTATCACGTTTCCATCATTCACTCTTTTTACTAGTCAACGCTCCTTTCCTAAATAAACCTAATTTGTTTTATTGTGAGTGCTCTTGTGTGCTGTGTAATTTTATAGGAGCAGTGGTTTAAGGTAAAACTACGAAACTGGGGTATGCTGCTTCTCTGAGAGCAGAGGATCTAGGATTTCTGTGAGTAGCTGTGGTCAGCATCTGGATATCATAAGGGAATGAGTTAAGGGGAGTTGGGGACTAAGGTGATGACAGAACTGGATAATTTCAGGGGAGAGTTCTAGAGTGACTAATGGGTTTGTGATGTTAGAGAGCTAACGCTAGCCACCAGAGATAAGGCTACCTCTCACTGGAGGTAAGACAGGTGATACCACATCTTGGGTACTGTCCAAACTGTCACAGAGGGACAGTGGGGATGTGACACACTGCAGCCTATGTACAACCTTATGCTGTGATTGTGTATCATTCATCTTCTCTCTTATAGTGTAATTGTGTATTAATTTATGCAAAGTATGTCATGTCAGAAGTTTTCGAGATGTGTGTGACATACCGAACATTATGGTTATACGGGTATGTGTGGCTATGAATCTACGGTATGTGGTATTCCCAAATATGTTTCTCACATGACTTGAAGCAGATCCAACAAACACTAAAAGCAGAGAGGTAGTTCATGCCTTACTAAGGCATGCATAAAACACTCTAGTTTTTCGAGGAACGATGGACTAGCCTCACCATCTGATAAGGGGATGCCCACTGACTCAGGATGTGAAGAAGACCATTTAGGAAAATGGTTGGTCCCCTGACTCTGAAGGTGAGAGGTGAGGTCCCAGTGGGCGTGTAGGGATAGTTGAAAAGAAGGGACATTTTGGCCTCTCTCTTTCGCACTCCAAATACAAACATCAGGCAACTGAAGACTGACCACAAGGGAGAGTCTGATTTGAGGCCAACCAACTGGCCTGTGATGGGAACCATTTAAGACTGTAAGGCTACTGAAAGTGTTTATGCTGAGTTTAAAAAGTGATCTGACCTGCTTTCTTCCGTCTTAAAATCACTTACAATCTTTCTGTACTTAATGATCTTATCTGTTTTTATCTAAAGCAGTGCATGTGGTTTGTGTGTGTGTGTGTGTGTGTGTAGAGACTTAAAGTGACAGAACTGCTACATGCCGATTTCTTTGATAAACTGACTAACACATGAGCTTGCAGAGAGACCAGTGGGCACCACTGAATTCCATATGACAGCAGTTCCTCGAGCTGCATCTGGGACTAGGGGATGTTTGCTGCAGTTATTCTGTTGCATAATCCCATGAATGGCTGGCCGGGGGCACTCACTCACTCACTAATGTAAAAGAGCCTCTGGCTTGTAGGAGGCCATGCATGGGCTGACACAGGAGTGGGGTGTTCACACAGTGGAGCTAGTGCTAGTCAGCCTGTAGGACTGAGGAATTGGATTGACACAGCTGTATACTGGTCCAGATTGCATAGGGAAAAGTCACAGGGAAAATGGTAAATATTTTGCTAAAAATATTAGAGATCATCCCTTCTCAGTCAGAAAGTTTGGTATGTGTGATAAGGAAGCTGCATTGCTACAATATCTTTTATAAATCTGCAGGGATGTTCACTTCTTCCGCAAGGTGCAAACACACCTACTAGTAACACTTACCTTCAGAAGCATTTCTGTAGCATGCCAAACATTTTAAAGCAAAAGTACCTTTCCAAGATGAGTATGTTCTCTTTAACTGAGCAAAGTGTATACTTCAGCTAAATTAAATTGACTACAAGTTTATTCTACGTACATAGTTTAGGAAAAGCCATTATTAATGTTATCCTCCTGAAAACATTATTCAACAGTAACTGAGCTAAATCATTTAATTCCTTCAGAGTTGTGCTTTCCCGGTCTTAGGTAAATGGACAATACAGGCAAAAATGGCATGCTTTAGAGCATTCTTTAAAACGTGTGTAATGCAAATTTTCAGAAGAATCATTCATTTTTAAAATAAAATGAAGTGATGTAAAAAGGTCACATTTATTTAGAAGTCTATCCCTAGATGCAAATAAATTGACTGTAGATGAAACATGTTCTTATACTATTCATATTTTCTCTAAAGTAAGTAAGTAACCTAACTCATGCTCTATTAAATTCAGCTAAAATTACTTAGGAAACAAGTGTATGTACCACTAAAGGGAGTTACTAAAACAAGCAATTATTGGAAAGATTAAGGGTTAGTTGTTAATTTAAGGTAATATAAATTTAAATGATTAAATTATTGATTTAAAAACATTTTCATTAAATGACATAATGAAAATCATGCCATACTTGGCAGGCTTTGTATGACGTGAAAACAGACATAAGCTTCATATGCAAGAACCATATGAAAGCTTACCTTAGATGGCAATATACATTCAAAAATCCTTACTGTGCAACTAAGGGAGAGAGAGAAAGAGAAGTAAGCATTTAATTGCTAACACCAAAGTAAAGAACTTGTTGGGTGAAATTATGTTCATAATTATAAGATGTTTTAATCCTTAGTCACAGAAACATGTAGGAAATAGAAGCACATGAAAAGTCAAAGGCAAGGATCCAGTACCACTTCAAAATTATCATTAATATGTGAACTCTTTATTAATATGCACAAACAAATTTGACTGGCTCCTGTAGTTAGTATAGAGTACATAGTAGAGCCAATCAAATTGTGCAACTAACTTTTAGGATTAAAGTTTCTAAACTTAGCTTCAGAAGAAGCTAAAACATATATGTATGTGTATATATATATATTTGTGTTTTTCAACACAGGAAAAAACACACATAGCATTAATATATATATATATATATGTATATGTTGAAACTCTAAAAGGCAAAATTATCAAGTATAGACTAGTTACACACCAGTGCCTTATTATGTAGCTTGCAACAAATATACATTTTCATTAGTTAAGACATGCCATTTATTCTATTGGAACTATTAGCGTTAATTAAATATTTTACATATGAAATGCTATGTATGGGTAGTAAACAGTTCTTGTAACTAGCAACCATTTAAGAAGAGAAATACTCAAAAATACCTAAAATGGTTGGAGTACATTCTAGCTGAACTGCTTCACAGTTTAAAATTTTAAATGCCACATTTGAAAGCCTCCAGTATTGGAAACATCAGTGATTAGACACTTCTGTAATTTAAAAATGGTCATGTTGATATTTCTGAATTTTGGTAATGTTAAAAATGTCATTGTATTCAAAGAGGTAAATTCTCTACCACTGTAACTCTGTTGAAGCTGAATTTGAAGTCAACAGAGTTTTGCCCATACAGAATTCATCTCTAAGGGAGAAATTCAGGCCCCACTAGGTATGTCTACACTGTAATTAAAAATCTGCAACTGGTCTGTGCCAGCTGACTTGGGCTCACCTGACCAGTAATTGCAGGGCAGATGTTCAGCCTTGAACTGGAGTCTGGCTTCTAGGACCCTGTGAGGTGGAAAGGTCTCAGAGCTTGGGCTGCAGGCTGAGGCCAGGAGTCTATACTGTAATTAAACAATCCCCTAGCTTGAGCCCCACAAACCAGACTCAGCTGTTGTGGACCTCTCCTAGGTATCTAATTGCAGTGTAGACACACTCACTGACGTGGACCAAAAGGTCCCACTGACTTCATCAGAGTTAGTATTTCCCTCATAGACTTTCATGCCAAATGTCACCCTGTATTGATGTTCTAAGTGCCAATTCAGAACAGAAATCTAGTTCACAATACCGAATAATTTTTAAAAATAATAAATAACATGGGGGTGGCTTTCTTCTTTCAGTAATTCTCCAGGTTATATTAAATTAGCCTTGACCTGATCCTCTGAGATGCAGATCACCACTTGAGGGAGACTGAGTTCCCTTGTTAAAGGGAGGTATGTACATTAAAGTTATTTTTACAAGTATGTGTGGTTTCATGTCTAATGAGAAACCATAAATGTTTGCCTAGATTTTGCATAACTGTGATGTTAGCTCCTACTTTCTTCTTTGCTCATGTGACATAGCAAATGTATGCCATGAGACACTACTAGCTAGTACAGTCTAAAAGCAACTAAGGAATACACACTTTACATGCAAATATATTTTGATGTAAAAAGAGAGGAATGAAATGGAAGGTAAACTCCAGTGGAATAAGCTTTTTATAAACCTGTTTCTTCCCTGATGAGAAGAACGGTTCTGCTGGGGTAATTATTCCATAATACAGTATAGCACTGCAGAATTAGTATATTCATATTGGTATTTAATCTCATTTAAAATCTTTCCCAGTTTATTTATTTAACAATTTAATTTTTTTCAATATGATTAATACCAGTTGTAACTTGTCAGAATCCATGAAGCTATTGTATATAAATGAGTTATTGAAGAGATAAGCAACCTTGGCTTCATTCGTAAGGCTGATAACTCTTTCCAAAACAGTCAGTTATCTCATGACAACAAGTTCATGATGAATTCTCTTAAGGCCTGATCCAAAGTCAACTGAAGTCAAAGCAAGTCTTTCTACTGATTTCAATGGGCTTTGCATCAACTCCTTACTGCTTATAGACACTATATTTATAGAAAACAAAGCAAGACAACAATTATGAATTTTTATAACAAGCTAGCCACTGTTAGGAATCTAGTTCAAGGAATTGTGAAAGAAAAATGTTTCCTTGGAGAGATAGTGTACGAAAAAGACAATAATAGTTTTAATAGAATTCTGTGTTTTGTCATCTTCCAAAATGTAGTTCAGATAGAACTTCTTTTAACAAAGATCTTTTACAGACTGCAGCATGAACTTTTTCAGCACCCCTGTAGATAAATAAACTTATCACGCTATTGTAGTAAATAGCTCAACTCTTTGCCATTTTAAATACAACAAAGAGACTGGAAAAAAGATTAATTAAATACTGGCAGTGTCAGAAATAAATAACATCCTTTAAACAGAAAACATTTCAGTGATGGTAAAATGATTATTTTAACATGAAATACTTATTATCTATTTGTCTATTATGGTCAATAAAATGTTTAAATAAATGAGGTAAAATCTGTAACTACTGATAGTCTGGATTTGAAACCTAAGATGATATAAACACATTGATAAGAAAAGTAGAAAACTGTAACACACTACTAGTATACAGTGTTATTACCATAAATTTTCACTTATTTAGATACCAAGTAAAATGATGAGCATGTTCAATCCATGGTACTTTTATGACATTCCTAGGAATGTGTCTACATGATAAAACAGAGATTACCAACAGCTCAAAAAGATAAAAGAAATTCTGGACTATTTAGCAAAAGAGAATTAGTACGACATATACTTTGGTATGGTGTTCATCTGTCTGACATGATGTGCTATCCCAAAATAACAAAGTTACAGTAGTGCAGTCATTAAACTCACCAGCTATGTAACATCCCTTAAATAACAGTTTTGACTCTGTAGTCCTTAATTCACTTTGAAATCAAAGATCTTTTGCTTGAATCATAACTGCAGAATCAGGCCCTAATTTTAACTCTGGGATGGTTTGCCAATCTGGGATGTGATATCACAGCAACTGAAGTTATTTGAGGCACTTGAGCCAGTTGTCCTGACAGTATGAACAGAACGGGCTGCTAGTTTGATGAGAGATTCTTTGACTTTGGAAGTTGCTTCTGACTTGGTCTTCTGAAAACTTGATAGTTGACCTTCAGAACATGCTGTGAGACCTATTTCTTTAACCTGGATTACCCTTGGGATGGATGATTGGGGATGAAGGGATCTAACTGGGGTTGGGGGATAGGGTGATGTTGGGTGCTGAGTTGTAAAGCATTTTTTCCCCTTTGGTATAATAAACTATGGAAGTAGGGGCTGGGGGCTGGCATGGCTGTCAAGGTCGCATTTTGGATTGTGGTATTTGTGATTGATTTTTTTATGCACTGTCTAGAGCACTAGACTGTAGTCTTTTATAAATTAATTTTTTAAACAAGTAGGTAAGAGGTGGGCGGGGTCAGACAAAATGCCCATCAGGAAAAGGCTCAAGGAGGCCACTTTTTACTTCAGAGACAAAGTGCCACCTAGCTACGTTACTGAGCATAACGGATACATTGAAAAATGATCTATATGGCATTTTTACACATCAAATATCAATATGTAAAGTCAATTGGAAAGAAATGAGAATCATGTAAATATTGATCAGAATGGCAAACTAAAATCTTTCATTCATTCCTCAGTAAACAACTGTTCGAGGCAAGATTGGTCAACATGTTCCTGGACAATGCTGCAAAGCATCCCATGACTTACTACTGGAGAACCTGAATAAAGAGGAAAGTTTTACATCATATACTAAAAGTGGCAAGACTATGGCTATGTCCACATGCAAAGAGCTAAATTGATTTAGCTTGAAGCCAGTGGCAGGGGAAAAATAGCCCTGAGAGGCACAGATGGGGCTGCCCCTCTTCCCTGCCACTTTCCTCGCAGCAGGGAAATGATTGGGGTGCCGCTCTTCCCCGTCGCTTTCCAGAAAAGCGGCAGGCGAACCAGGGCACCCCACAAGCTCTGCCCCCGCTGCCCAGCCAGTGGTGGGGAAGAGGGGCGCCCTGATCCGTTCCCTGCCACCGGAAAGCGGCAGGCAAGAGGGGTGGCCCCTATCCATTACCTGCTGCCAGAAAGTTGGGGGGAAGAGGGGCACCAGATCCCTCCCCTGCCCCCCCCGCACCCTCCTGCCCTGGCCAGGGTACTGACGGAGCGGGCCTTCCTTCCATGGTGCCATCCACCCTGGGAGGAAGGTCAAGCCATTGAGTCGAAACGTTGTTTCTTAACAACACATCCCAACGGGCTTGTTTTGAAACAACTCTTTCACTTCAATGGCTGTTTCGATTACTTACCAGGTTTTAGTGTTTTGATTTAAGTTTTGTTGTTTTGATATGATGAGGCTCGTCATATTGAAACAACAAAATGTCGTGTGGACCTAATTTTTTTAAAAGCGAAACAACCATGGTTGTTTTGCTTTAAAACCTATGTGTGGACATACCCTATAATTCATCCTCATCTTCAGCAGCAGAGTTCCACAGTCTCAATGAAAGCACCATAATGGATCTTTTCCCTTGAACAGTTACCATCAACACTGTTATAGGGTTTACTGAAGAATGTTATACAGTTTTTGGTAACAGTAACATCTATGGATGCTTATGACTCCTGCATCTGACAAATATTAACCACCAAAATTCCCTCCAGCTCCCTACACATCCCCAGTTCCTACCACAGCTGCCCTTGCTCCCCTTCAGTTCTCATCCGGCTTCTGCCCAGCTCTCCCTCAACCATTCTCCAGACTCTTTGGCTATGTCTACAGTGGAGGCTTAAGTCAACATAAGCAACTCCATGACTGCATTTGGCATTTATTAAGTCAACTTGAGTTCTTGCATAAGTCAACTTGATAACTCCTGCCCTTAAATTCGACTTTAAGTATTAAGTCGACTTTATTAAGTTAACTTTATGAAATGTGGCCACCTAAATTGACTTAATAAAGTTGGCGTAAGCCAGGGTAGCCACTTAAGTTGACTTTATTAAGTGGCCAACCTGGCTTAAGTCAACTTAATAAAGTCGACTTAAAAAATGTGGACTCTCAAAGTAGACTTAACAAAGTCGGCATTAAGTTGACCTTGTGAAGTCAACTTAACTGAGCCCTCAAATGTAGACATTGCCCTTCAGTCCAGCAACCAGCTCCCCCAACCATCATGTGGTCACCCCTCCAGGCTCGTTTAATTTCCCTCCTTCCCCCTACTTTCCTGATCCACCCCTCAGCCCTATTTCAAGCCCCGCAAGCCCTTCTGCGCCTTTGCTCAAGTCCCTATCCTCCCATCTATGATCCACACCACCCGAATTCCACTCCAAGTCCTTTGCTCCACCTTCAACAGCTCTGACCCAGTCCTCTGGTTCCAGCTGGTTCTGCTCTAATCTCCTCTCCCACCTCCTTTTAGTTTCTTTGGTTTAGGACTGACAGACTTTATTGCTGTGTTCGGTTTAACTGCTTTCAGCATCCTTTACAGATAGTCCACCCATCCAAAACTGTTCCTCGTCTAATTCTTAAAGAATGTGCTGTACATCGGTGAGCCTCACAGGAGTTTGTTACATAGGTGGTACACCTTTTCACCCATAGGTGTCATATCTATTCATGAAGCAGTCCATGAAGTCAGTGAATTGTTAAATAAAAATGTGGTAGAATACTGTCAATAGCAAGTTTTTAGAACCAGCCTTCCATCCCCTCCCCCTTTCACTTGTACTCTTAACATTAATATAGGCAGTTTTTAAACAAAGAGTGGGTTTGCTCTGATTTTAAGAACCTTACCTTTCACTTCCAGTTTGCATTCAACTGATGCCTCTCCAAGTTCATTGACTGCTTTGCAGGTGTAAGTGCCTCCGTCATAAGGGTTGGGTTTGCGGATCTCCAAGGTACAGACACCTTGATTAGCAAACATTCTGTATCTTGGATCATTTATTATAGTCACTTTGTTTTTCATCCAGGTTATTTTGGGCTGTCGTAAAAAGAGCACGCAAATATTGGAAATGAAATGCAAAGTTCTTTCTGTGACTTTGTATTAAAGTTGAATGATATAATAGTGGTATACAATGAAAAAATACTGACAAAACAGTAGTTATAGTCTATTCCTAAAAATAAGTTTGGGTCATATCATGCTATTGTTTTTTAAGCACAGCCCTCTGTGGCTTCATTATTTAGCTTGATTCAATCAAAGATAATGTTTTTGAGTTGGTAAAAATCGAGATCAATTACATTATGAAGGTTGTACCATATAGTAATAAACAACTGACTAATAAGTTTCAGGATCTAAACATTCTAGGTTTGTCAATAAAGCTATTTTTTTAACTAGTAACCAATTCATAGACCTTAACCAGAAATCTTGGGAGTGAATGATGGATCAGAGAACACTTTTAAATAAAAATGCTGAATTTTGAATTTACTGGGTCAGTTGAATTGGTCAAAGAGAGAGAGAAGCTCAGCTGGGCAGGGACCATGTGTTTTTACAATGCCTAGCACAATGAGATCCAGATCCTGACCGGGCCTCTGGGCCATGCTATAATACAGTATAGCTATTAATAATTTTAAAAAGTATTTTGTTTTAAACCAAAATTCTTATTGCTCTATTGGTCATGCAGCTTTTGTGAATTACAGAAGCAGCAACAGTATATATGCCCAATCAGCTGGGGAAAAAAATTCCACATTTTCATTAGGATATGTGTGGACTCAGTAAATATCACAATACCCATGTTGTAGATAGGTAAATTGAAACAGAAGATGTGACTTGTCCATTGTAATACAACAAATCAATGGCAGAACTGAGAAGAACACCTAGAAATCCTGACTCCCAACCCCTTACTATTCTCTTGAGCCCACTTGTTCTCCTTAATGTATAGGTATGAATTATAAGAACAGGAATGGTACTAGATAATATCGATGTCTGGTTAGACTCTCTTTTCCTTTCACTGCTGTTATTAAATGGTAGCCCATACCTTAGGATTTCCCCGAACACTGCAGTTCAAAGTGGCATTGTAACCAGCTACAGCATATGTGTTAATTAAAGGCTGAGTAAACAATGGTGGTTCAGTGAAATTAAATTCTTCATAAACTGGATTTTTGTAGACTTTACCTATAAAATAAATACAAGATGTTAGGAACTGTTAAAACAAAGTTAAGCATTTAATACTATTTTCAACCCATACAGAGTGAGTCTGCTTTAATTTGCATTGCTTTATATGTCAGTGTAATTCCATTTATTGCACTGAGTCTCACTAGTGTGAGAACTGAACTGAGCCTGGGAAGTCATCACTGAACACACTGTACAAGAAGACTTAAAACCTCTCCTTGTTGCATGAATACAAGTTATATAAAGTTCAATATACATACTCTTTGTGCATGGCTGCAATTACACAGATACTTTGTACAACAGTATGAATACTGACTAGTGAGTTGGTAAGAGTGATCAAGGAGGTGACTGTAAAATATGGTCAGGGGTATCGCTGGTGCCTGGCACACGGAACATGTGCCCCGAGTCCCAGCCCCAGTGTTCCAAATGTCCAGGGCTGCTGCTGCCTCTCACGGCCCCATCCCAGGCTGGAGAGCCGGGGCCTGGCCGCTGGTGGCGGTGCCTGCCGCTCCCAGACTGGTCCCCAGCCAGGAATTCTGGCTGGGCCGTCCGTGGCAGCGCATGCGTTGCCCGGCCCTGGCCCCGGCTGGAGATCCAGGCCCAGATAGGCAGCAGCAGGAGCCGGAGGCCAGACTGGTCCCAGGCAGAGAACTGGGGCTGCCGGGGGGCAGAGCCTGTGGCCAGTGGGCAGGGCTCATGCCCATGCCTCAGGTCTTTCCCCATGGCAGCAATGCTCCTGAATATGGTCTTAATGTTCCACACTTATTCTCGTCACTGATTTCCTTTCCTGATTTGTTCTATCTACAACTAGTATTTCCTAATAGTACTATAAACTCGGGCTGGCACAGTCTCTGAATATTGATTATGTTCTTCTACTTCATAGTGCACAGCACCACCAGTAAGATAGCAGAAAATGTGTTGATCCTGTATAAACAAAATCTAGTAGCTCTGGCCTTCTCACTCATAATGCATCTGGCCTTGTGGTGCTAAGAGTACAGTGCAACCTTGGAATTACGAACACTTGAGTTATATACTGAACAGTCAACTGCACCTCTCATTTGAAACCAGAAGTACACAATGAGGCAGCCACAGAAAAAGAAAAGAAAATATAAAAAAAAATTCACTACAGTGCCATGTAAAATTTAAACAACTAAAAAAATAAAAGGAAAGCAGTATTTGCTTCTGTATAGTAGTGTTTCAAATGTGTATTAAGTTAACGCTCAGGTGTAAGCTTTTGAAAGAAAAATTGTGATGTTTTGTTCAGAGTTACAAACAGCCTCCTTTCCCAAGGTGTGGTTTTACTGTAAATAAATTATTTTTCTCTATTAATTATGCTGATTCATAGAATGGACATAAAGGATGAAATTCACTCTCTGCAGGGGAGCACGACTTACATCTGACTTAAGCTCTCAACCAGGCTTTCCCAGGTGCCTGGGCCTTGTGTTGATCCTTGGCCAGGGCTGGATTATCTGTCCTGGGAGCCTCAGGATGCCCCCCCCCACTGCGACGCTCCTCTGCCTGCCCCCCCTGCCCACTGCAGGGGACCTGGCTGCTCCCAACCATGGGTCCACCTGCCTGGGCCACACAGGCCAGCTGCATCTCTCCCATCTCTTGGGGGTGGGTCCTGGGGTCAGAGGGGTACTCCTGCCCTGGCCTTGCCCTGGCCAGTCTGCCCAGGGAGTTGGGGGGGTGGGCTGGCTGGCATGCAGTGGACATTGGAAAGCTGCAGCAGAGTGGCAGAGGCCTTACTGCTAGCCAGCCAGCCCTACCCTGGACCCCCCCACAGGGAGGAAACAGGGGCTGGCCCGCTCCACCCCACCGCTGGGGGCAGGTCGGCTGGCCCGGAGCACGGCAGAGTGCAAAGCCTGGCCTTTGGTCCAGAGTCCTGCCCTTCCCCTGCAGTCCCAGCTGCCGTGCTGGCAGGTCAGGAGTGCTCTCAGCACTCCTGCCCTGCTGGTGCTGAGCCAGGCAGGGGTTCTGGATTATTGCAGGGATTTTAGGAGCCGGAGCCCAGGGTCCCCTGTTTGGCCAAGGCATGGAGCTTAGCTCCTTTAATAATTCAGGGCTGCCTTCAGCACAGGGGTGAATTTGCAATGACAAAAAACAATTTCTGCAGCCACTCTTCTGGTCAGCACCCCACTTGTAAATGGAAAACTGCTTCCACTCTGAGCAAAGTGATTGAAAATTGCCAGCTTTGTGACCTCACTGTTTTTAGTTTCATTTATGCAGTCCCCATTTTTGATGGTCAGAACTGAGATGCTTTTCTTTCCAGTGAGAGAACAAAGAAACTCTGTGTTGCCAATAGGAATGCCATTAGCCATGGCTCACAGAGCCAAGAAACTGTCACTAAATCCTCTAGAGTTAAGCCAACTGCCTTTGCAGTTGGTACGGTGTGAGAATGCCTTATCCGAAACATTCCTGAACTCTGGTCACTCTCACTAACATGCTACTTTACACAATTTATGTATTGATTACAGTGTCTTCATTCTCTCTTAAACTATTTGAAAGCTCTGATATGTAATTCCAAATTAAATTAAACCATGTCAGCCACTCCTGCTTTGTTGTTTGCCCTATAATTTGCAGTTGTGCATAGTGAATGTCATACATTACCAGCCCAGAATTGTAGCAATTTACACTCTTCACAGGTGTAAGTGGTTACACCAGGTACAAAATAGTGCAGGATCGAGTCTATTGTCTCTTATTTCTTTCCCCATTCTGACACCCAACCACCCTTCCTCCTTAAGATATGTAACAGATAGTTAGCTAACCATCCTTCGCGATCACAGCACTCTCTGTGGTCATTGTTGCTTCCTCACTGAGGCCACACATGTTTTCAGAAAAGACTCGGAAGTAGTACTCATTTCCTATGATGAGTTCAGTAATGGTAGCATTGGTTCTGTGATAGTGCTCAGTTACGGTGAACCATTCCTGCAAGACACAAACACAGACTAAGTTTGCCTGCGACACACTTCATTTATCAACCAGTAGGGTTTAGAATAGCCTCTGTCCACATGAAGGCATGAGAACAAATTTTAAGGAACTCATATAATCTATAACAGTGGCTCCCAATGTTTTCAAGTCTGAGTACCCTTTTTAACATCAAAAAGTTTTGTGCCCCCCCATGATAATAGTTGTACTTTTAGTATTTTATTGATTAAGAAAGTACATAATAATAAAAAGCTAATGATTCAGTAACAGTTTTAAACAAATTTGTATTTTATTAACCACAACAGCGTCCACATACATATAAATGTGAGACATATTTATTCAGTGTAGAGAACATATGAATATTTATTTATTATATTGAATCATTTAATGAGATGACTTGCTGTTTTGCAACTTTCAGAAATGGAATTTTGGTTGAAGCGATGAAAGTTTCAACTTCAGATCTGGTTCCGCATCCCGCTTGTTTCAGTATTTAGATTGCAATTCAACAAGTGCAGAAAATTCACTTTCACAGACTTATGTGTACCAAAAAGTATCAGGTACTTCACACCTTTATCAGGCAATTCTGGGTACTCAGAATGAACATGTAGCCAGAAGTCTGTCAGGTACTTTTGTGTAAAAATTAGTTTTAAAGAATTGTCACAGAAAGTTCTATTAAACTGTCTTGTTCTTTTGATGTCTGATCTGAGAGTACAGCATCGTCAACTTTCACAAAAGGGTTTCTAACCTAGTCGTATCTGGACTCAGGAGCAGGAAAGTACTCATGCAGCTGTACTTGGAGGCTTTGCAAGTGTTCACTTATGTCACTTTTTACTTTTTCCGATAGCAAAAACTCATACATCATTAACAAATTTGAAAGACATGAAAATTATTCATAGTTCAATTCATTCAATTGACGAGACCACAGATATACTTTCTTGACCATAGCTTCTATTTTGTCCTGGACTATGAACTCATTCATGGCCTTTCCCTGAAGACTTAGTTTGAGTTCATTTAAGTGACTGAAAATATCAGCTCAGTATACCAATGTAGTTAACCAAGAAAAGTCATCAAAGCAATGTGAGAACTGAAAATTGGATTGAAGCAAAAAAAAAAAAATCCTTACTTCATCCCATAACTCAAATAGGTGAGTAAGGGCTTTCCCTTGAGAAAGCCAATGGATTTCTGTATGTAGAAGTAGTTGATGATGATCATTGCCCATCTCCTCACACAGAGCCAAAAATATTCTTGATTTTAAAGAGTGGGTCTTAAGGAAATTAATAGTTTTCACAGATTTATCCAAAACAGTCATGAGCTCAGCGGGGATTTTCTTTGTTGCTAGTGATTCCCTGTGGATGCGGCAGTGAATAAATTTGCATCTGGTGACATGGCTTTCACACAAGCAACAACTCCATTTTATCAGCCTGTCATATCTTGAGCACCATCAGTACTAATTCCAATGCATTTTGACCAGTCAATATTGTTCTCTTTTATGAAGTCACCTAAAATTCCAAAAATGGCATCTGAAGTTGCTCATCTATGCTGTGGTTTCAAAAAGAATCATAGAATCATAGGGTTGGAAGGGACCTCATAGGTCATCCAGTTCAACCCCCTGCCAGTGGCAGGACCACTCCCACTAAACCATCCCAATCATGGTTTTGTCCAGCCGGGCCTTAAACACCTCCAAAGATGGAGACTCCACCACCTCTCTTGGCAGCTCATTCCAATGCTTCACCACTCGCCTAGTAAAAAAGCTTTTTCTAATATCCAGCCTTGACCTCCCTAACTGTAACTTGAGACCACTGCTCCTCGTTCTGTCCTCCATTACTACCGAGAATAGTTGAGCTCCATCTTCCTTGGAGCATCCCTTCAAGTAGTTGAAGGTTGCTATCAAATCCCCCCTCAATCTTCTCTTCTGCAGACTAAATAAGCCTAATGCTTTCAGTCTTTCC
>ML681994.1:13337615-13395214 GCA_007922195.1 Podocnemis expansa | reverse complement strand
TGTGAACATGCTATTTCGTTTCCCACTTTTTAGCCTATTTCGAAATGACTTTTTTGCTCATTCGAATTAAGTCATTTCGAAATAAGGTGTTATTTCGAAACAAGTTGTTTCGACACAACTTGTTTTGAAATAACCATCTGTGTGTGAATACAGCCTAACAGATTTATTTATTGCAGGGGTTTTCGTGGGAGAAAATCCCACTTCGTCAGATGCTTTGAAGAGGGGGAACTTACAGAATGGAATGAAAATAACTGCTGGGGAGAGTAAGACATGGGATCAGGTCATACTGCAACAGTTTATTTGACACTTCCTTTCCTGGAAGGAGTAGTGTGAAGATTAATTCATTCTTTTTAAAATGCTTTGATGCATTCTGAGGATGAAGCATATATTAGAAGAGAACAACGGAATTAATTGGACACTTTGAATATATTTCTGACTTTATCATTTTGCAGACAATATCCATGTTGAAATTGCAATAGCATCAGTTCCCCACTTTCAAGAATAACTAATTGTCAAAAGAGAAACAAAGAAACAAACAAAAATCCCAGTAAAACAAAAAAGGAACACACATTGCAACTGTCAAAGAAAAATAGTAGGACGGAGGATTGGAGGTCAATATGAGAGCACCTGACACCCAGTCCTACCTCAGCAGGAAGGCAAAAAGCAGCCATTGCCAGTGGTGGGGTCCTGCTGCTAGAATCCGGCCCCTGCCGGGATCAAGTGTCGCTGCTGCTGGGATCTGGGCCATCCATGGACCAAACCAGCCCCTGGGATCCAGCTCTGGCTGGGTTGCTGTGCTGCTACCATGATGCAGTCCCAGATGGGGGAGAGGCGTGTGAGTATGCTCATTTTTTGTTTTGGACACAACTGAGTGGTCCAATGAAGAAGTGCTTGTGTGGGAACTGAGTCATGGGAGACCTTATTAATGTTACTGGGAAATTATTTCCAACAGAAGCTGTGAAATGTGGTTTGCAACCTCCCAGGTATTCAGTGTCCAGAATTCACTTGTTACCTCAATAAATATTCTACTTTCAGTCTCCAGCTAGATATTACTATAGGGATATATTATTCTGCTAAAAAGTTAAATTGAGCAAGGTTTTTTTTCCTTCCCAATCACAATCTTGGATTATGGCTCAAGATGGAATATTGTCAAGGTCTGCCTGCATTTTTGCAAGATCCTGATCCTCCTCCAAGTATACTGATGCCCATGAATATGACAAGTTGCGTGTGTGGGGGGGTAGCCATGTTACTCTAGTTCAGAAAAACAAGAAGTCCTGTAGCACTTTTAAAGGCTAACAAATTTATTGGTAAATTCCCTATCATCAGATGTCTGACAAAGTGGGATTTTCTCCCACAAAAGCTCATGTGATAAATAAATTTGTCTGTCTTTAAAAGTACCACCAGATTCATAGAATCATAGGGTTGGAAGGGACCTCATAGGTCATCTAGTCCAACCCCCTGCCAGAGGCAGGACCACTCCCACTAAACCATCCCAGTCATGGTTTTATCCAGCCGGGCCTTAAACACCTCCAAAGATGGAGATTCCACCACCTCCCTTGGCAGCTCATTCCAAGGCTTCACCACTCGCCTAGTAAAAAAATTTTTTTCTAATATCCAGCCTCGCCCTCCCTAACGGCAGCTTGAGACCATTGCTCCTCATTCTGTCCTCTGTTATTACCGAGAATAGTCGAGCTCCATCTTCCTTAGAGCATCCCTTCAAGTAGTTGAAGGTTGCTATCAAATCCCCCCTCAATCTTCTCTTCTGCAGACTAAATAAGCCTAATGCTTTCAGTCTTTCCTCATAGGGCTTGTGCTCCAGCCCTTTAATCATTTTGGTTGCCCTCCTCTGAACTCTCTCTAGCATGTCCCTGTCCTTTTTGTAGTGGGGAGCCCAAAACTGAACACAGTATTCTAGATGTGGCCTTACCAGTGCAGAATAGAGGGGAATGATCACATCCCTTGATCTGCTGGTAATACTTCTTTTGATGCAGCCCATTATGCTATTGGCCTTTTTGGCAGCAAGAGCACACTGCTGACTCATATCTAGCTTCCCATCCACCATGACCCCCAGGTCCTTTTCTACACTGCTGCTACTTAGCTGAATGTTCCCCAGCCTGTAGCGGTGCATGGGGTTTGTTCGTCCCACGTGCAGGATTTTACACTTGTCCTTATTGAACATCATAAGATTTCTATTGGCCCACTGTTCCAATTTATCTAGGTCTCCATGAATCCTGTCCTTGCCCTCCAATGTGTCTACTGGTCCCCCCAGCTTGGTGTCATCCGCAAACTTACTGAGGATGCAGTCTATTCCATCATCTAGATCATTGATGAAAATGTTGAACAGAACCGGCCCCAGGACCGACCCCTGGGGCACACCAATCGTGACTGGCTGCCAGCTAGACATGGAACCATTGATTCCTACACGCTGAAACCGTTGATCTAGCCAGTTTTCTATCCACCTTATAGTCCACCTATCCAACCCATACTTCCTTAATTTGCCAATGAGAATGCTGTGGGAAACTGTATCAAAAGCCTTGCTAAAATCAAGGTATATCACATCAACGGTTCTTCCTGCATCCAGAAAACCAGTCATCTGATCATAGAAGGAGATGAGATTGGTCAGGCATGATTTACCCTTGGTAAATCCATGCTGACTGTTCCTGATCAGTTTATTTTCCTCTAAGTGTTTGAGGATGGATTCTTTGAGAATCTGCTCCATAATTTTTCCAGGGATTGAGGTGAGGCTGACTGGTCTATAATTCCCCGGATCCTCCTTTTTCCCTTTCTTGAAAATAGGCACTACATTTGCTTTTTTCCAGTCCTCTGGCACCTCCCCCGTTCTCCATGAGTTTTGAAAGATAATGGCCAGCGGTGCTGCTATCTCATCAGCCAATTCCCTTAGCACTCTTGGATGCAGTTCATCCGGCCCCATGGACTTGTGCACATCCAGCTTCTTTAAGCAGTCCCTAACCTGACCTTCCGTCACCAAGGGCCTCTCTTCTTCTCTCCCATCTGCCACACCCATGGTAGTGGGTTGGGAGTTGACCGTGCTTGTGAAAACTGAAGCAAAAAATGCATTGAGCACTTCAGCTTTTTCCTCATCCTCTGTCACAAGGATGCCTGCCCTATTCAGCAAGGGGCCTACACCATCCCTGATCCTCTTCTTTTTATTAACATACTTGTAGAACCCCTTCTTGTTATCCTTTACATCCCTCGCTAGCCGCAACTCCATTTGTCCTTTGGCCTTTCTGATTTTATCCCTGCAGTCCCTAGCAATATCTTTATATGCCTCCTTGGTCATCTGACCAAGCTTCCACTTCCTGTAAGCTTCCTTTTTATGTTTAAGCTCAGAGCAGAGTTCTCGGCTAGGCCATTCTGGCTGCCTCACATGTTTGTTCTTTCTCCTAATTGGAATGGCAACTTCCTGTGCCCTTAGCAGGGTTTCTTTGAAATATAACCAACTCTCTTGGACTCCTTTCCCCTTCAGATTAGCGTCCCAAGGGATCCTGCCCATCAGTTCCCTGAGGGAGCCAAAATCTGCTTTTTTGAAGTCCAGGGTTTTTGTTTTGCTTCTTTCCTTCCTTCCTTTAATCAGGATCCTGAACTCAACCATGTCATGGTCACTACTGCCTAGCTTGCCATTTACCTCTACGTCCCTGATCAATTCTTCCCTGTTTGTGAGCAGCAGGTCGAGCAGTGCAAGGTCCCTAGTTGGTTCCTCTAGCATTTGTACTAGAAAGTTGTCCCCAACACTCTCTTCCTTGTTTGTTTCTAAGAATATGAGTAGTCTCTTTAGAAATAGCAGTAGGGCTACTCACATGTGTAAAGAAAATTAAATAAGTACACCAGTCTTTGCAGAGTCAGGGCCTAAAAACAGACTACCAAGAGACAAGGCCTGCAGTGAGCTTTGCGTGGCTAGTCACTTAAATGGAGGCTCAATGACCTCAGCAGGGCTTTGGATCAGCACACGTGTCTATCCACATGGAAGCTCAGTTCAGTGTTGGGGCCTAAGGCATGCACATGTTTGCTATTTATATATGGTGAAAACCTTTTAAAAATTGTTTTCCAGCTATGCATACCAAATTGTAGTTTGTCTTTGGTAAAGTGGACCTGGTTTTATGCTATAATTTCCAGAAGAGAGTTAAAATTTAAGCAAAGTGGCTGCCAATAACCTATTTGTCATATGGCCTCACTGATTCTGGTTTTTCTTGACATCAAATCCAAGAATTTTCACAGGGATCCAGGCCCAGCTGGCAAGCTGCACCACCGCCACCATGGCCCCTAGCCCCTGCAGGGGAGCGGCACTGCCGTAAGACCAAATCCACTTTCTGTAAACGTGGAAATTTTCTCTTTTGGCCAAGTTGTGGAAATCAAGTTGCAAGCAAAAGCACATTTCTATAACAGAACTACAGTCATGTCCTTCAAATTGTGTGGACAAGATAGTTACACCCTAATGTCATTCATAAAACCATCATTATACCATAGGCTTCCTATTTAAAATTGCAAGTTTGGGGGCCCAGTTCTTATTTATACTAAGACCCCTTTTCACAATTCTTGAAAAGTGAAAGGTATCACTACTGGCTACTGATTCCACATTGCTTAAAATATATTCTTCCTGGATAAGAGATGAATGGGATCCTATCTTTTTTTCTTGCTTGAAAAGTCAAGTGTATGAATTATAGAGCAGTGTCTTTTTATGCAAAAACCCTCCAGTGTTTCCATGCTTTTTCCTTTTACTATTGTGACAAAATATTCTCTTGCAACTGAACAATAAGGGGCCTTACACTGAAGTGAGAATAAAACCCCTAGTCTCAGATTTCACTATTCATTAAGTTAAGCCATATTTAGCACTAGCCATTATGATTCTGGATCTATATTTCCTTCAGAAGTGAACATGCTACTATACAAAGTACACCAGAAAAGTAGCATACACCAATAGCCAAGAAGACAGCAAACCAGTATCATCTGCTAGTGGACAGTGAGAGCTATAAACATTTTAGTAATTCCAGGCATGTATTATTAGCAACAAAATTAATGATAGGTGCATAAATTATAAATTTTTAAAAATCTCTGGGAGTGGAGCTGCAGCGGTAATCTGGCCAGGGAGCTGCACCACTACAAGGATCCAGCCCTGGCCAGTGGAGCGGAGCCATCACTGGGATCCAGGACCAGCCAGTAAGCAGACCTGCCGCTGTGATCAGGGACTGGCTGGTGAGTGGCTCCACCCTCAGGATCTAGGACTGGCCAGCGAGTGGCCCCACTGCTGCCATAGCCTCCAGCCCCTGCAGGGGAGCAGCATGACCACCACCATGGCCAGCAGCCCCTGCAGGAAAGCAGCACCACACCACCATGGCCAGCCAGCTCTCTGCCCCCCACACTGGGGTCCCCACCAGCCCCACAACCCCAATGCCCCTTACTCCCACAACCCTACTCACACACACCCCCTTCCCACACTTACCTGCAGCAGCAGATACAAACTGGTCTGCAGCAGGCTCCTCCCACCCTATGCAGCCCATGTGCTTGAGATTTTAAATGGTCCCAGCTCCAGGCAGTGTCCACGGACCCCTTGCAGTAACTCTGCAGCCCACAGGTTGGGAACCACTGATCTATAAGGCATACTGCAATAACTGGACTAATGGGAATGAATTCTAAGTTAATCACTACACAGTAACTGGGTGATATAGAAGGAATCAAATGCAATTCACTGTGCTATAAAGGGTGAGTAGAAAGTGAACCCTATTAAATTGTCACATTCTGTTAGTTAAGAGGGATCACTGTGGGAAATGCAGTATTACAAAGGTCATATTATGCAAGAGAGGAAGGGCAGGCTCTGCCACTCAGATTTCCTCTTGCTGACAAAGTATTGCTGCAAATAAGAAAGCAAGAGACTGCAAAGCAACAACAAGAATTTTCAGTGCATCAACTTCCAAG
Source organism: Podocnemis expansa (assembly GCA_007922195.1). Taxonomy (NCBI): domain Eukaryota; kingdom Metazoa; phylum Chordata; order Testudines; family Podocnemididae; genus Podocnemis; species Podocnemis expansa. The sequence continues at coordinate 13,389,283 of ML681994.1, read as the reverse complement.
AGCTTGGTGTACCCCTGTACTAATCTGCCTCCTCTGACACAGGCTAAATGAGCAATATGATTATGGGAAGTATGATTCCATCCTGATGCGTTCTCATGACCGAAGAACAGTGGATGTGGTAGGACGAGCAGTGCATACAGGCCAGACTACAGAGAAGAAGTCATGTGGCATTTAAAGACTAACAGATTTATGTGAAAAATAAATCTGTTAGTCTTTAAGTGCCACACAACTCCTTGTTTTTTTTTTTGCTGGGCTAGACTAGCATGGCTATCCCTTTGGAAACAGACTACAGATGCCTAATCAGATAGGTGACTGGATCTTAGAGGTTCCTTCCCTTCGCTGTAACAACAGCACAGTCTAAGGCTATGTCTACACTGGTGGTGGTGAATTTGCTGCCATCAGATTGATTCATCCAGTTTGACTGAGTAGCAATAAAGATGCTCAATCGGCCTGGAAGGCAATCTAGCAAAACCATGTCTTCAGATGGCGTAGTCCTGCATCAGTGGGAATTCAGTTACTGTCAGTGCACTGCAGTGGAGACAGCATGCAGAATGGAAGTTACGAAATCAACAGGAGTTACACAAGCTACTCTGCACAGCTTTTATAACTCTCATCAACTGACGCTGAATTTTGTTGGCAGGGTAGACCAGACCTAAGGAGAGCAGCATGTACAGCTCAACCACAGACATGCAAATGGAATGGGGTCAGTCTCCCATAGTAGTAGGCAAGAGGTAATTTATTTGATAAAAATAGAATTTCCAATTCATTGTCTATCTCCTTTTGAGAAATCACATGTAAATAAGGAACACTGTCACAATGCAATAAACAGCTAGGAAAAGCCTATTTGTTAGATCAGTATTTGAGACAGTTCCAGGGGCCAATTTAAAGGACAGACACAAGCATTCCATATACTTTTTTTTTTCCCCCTGTAACAAAGTCTTGTGGATGTGATTTCATCACCTCTGAATCCTCGCAATTTTTGGCAGAACACTCATCTCTTGGGAAGGCTTATATCCTCGAGTGCATACTGTTTCAGGCATCTCTCAGCATAGCTCTCAAGAGACCCATGTTTAGATTAAAGGCATCTCTTTAAATATCAAATTTAAATTTGATCTTGGTACACAATATCCACCTAGTGAGATCAGGCAGACTAATGCTAAAAATGTAAAACAGAACATGGCTGTGAAAATGGTCTCTTTTCTATTTATGCCATCCCTTCCAGTTGTCTCACTGTCACACAGTATGTATTCGTATTTCTTGTGCTAGAGTTTATACTGGTATGTACCGAACCTGATGAGCCACATTATTTTAGATTCCCACTACTATGGCTCATAACAGATCATACACTTTAAAGAACTTGGGACTTCCTTTCTTCAGAGGCAGCTGTTTTAAGAAAATGTGCTTTCAGAAACAACCATTATTTAAAATCCCACATGGTACTATAACAGGAAACTTCTTTTCACAGACAGCTTGACGATAACATGGAGCCCCTACTCCATGGGCACAGAGTACACTTTGGACACTAATAGTTATTTTACTTTGTATTACAGAAGCACCTAGAAGTCTGAACTGAGATGGGGCTTTGTTGTACAGGACACTGTGTGTGCACATAATCCAAAACCCTGCCCAATCATTTATAGTCTAAAGAGAGATGAAGGGAGGGCAGGGGAATAGAGTCACAGGGAGATGAACTGACTGGTACAAGGTTATACAAAATGTCAGTATATAATTATTCTTTGTATGCAAACTGGTTCATATCTCTTAAAGTCGCAATAAACTTTCAGTGCCTATTAAATGTAGAAATCCAACTGCTGTCTCTCAGGGTATGTCTACACTGGAGCCTTAGATTGACTTAAGGAAGCTTAAGTTGACCTACAGACACCTGCAGCCACACTGGGCTTTTACTAAGTCAACTTAATAACACCACCTCTTAAGGTCAACTTAATGCTTAAGTTGACTTAAGCCACTGTAGATAGGGAATAGAGCTTAAGTTGATTTACTTGGCCTCCGGGCCACCTCCCAGAGTTCCTGACCACTGGAAAAAGTTAACCTAGCACCTGCCAGTCTGGATGCAGGCAGTTGACAGGAGTTTCCAATGCAGACTCTCTAGGTTGACTTAAGAAGGTCTACTTTAAGTTGACTTAACAGAGCCTCCAGTCTAGACATACCCTTACAGAGCTATAAAACAAGGGCTTGGTTATGAAATAATAACAATAATTCACTCTCATATAGCTCTTTTCATTTGTAAATCTTGAAGCACTTTACAAATTAGACAAGTATTAGTATCCCAATCTGTCAAATGGGGACAATGATGTTACTTACCTCCTTTGGGAAGCGTAGTACTAAGAAGTGATGGGATTTGCCCAAGGTCACCCAGCAGGCCTGTGACAGCTGGGAGTAGATCCCAGATCTCCTTACCCTCAAGAGGACTATATGTGGGGCTACACTGCCTCTAGAATGAGCATTCGGGTTTTTGAGTCTTTTTTTTTTTCCAAAAGAAAATAAAACAGAATTATTTCTCTGAGCTTTTCCTGAACTTTGAGAAGAGTTTAGACCAGGGGTGGCCAAACTTGTGGAACTCAAAAGCCACACAAGTTGATTTCTTAAACCTTCAAGAGCCACACTTAGGCATATCGCTGTATACTTTTACATACTAAATTGATTTGTTGACATTCTTCTGGGAGCCAAACTTTTTCATTCAAGAGCCACATGAGGCTCCCAAGCTGCAGTCTGGCCACCCCTGGTTTAGATAATAAGATGCAAATCTGCCCCCATCCATTGGCCCTCACTTGCCTCAGCACTAAACTGAATGTAGATTTGTAAGTACACAAGTTCCCATTTATAAACTTTGAGTGCTGTGGATATTGAGATTTTCAGAGGAGCTTTTGAGATTTTTCTGAGTAGTGTTATGGTTCTGTAATGATCTAATGACTAAACCCTCAACATTTATCCAAGTAAATGAGACTTTTTGTAGTTAAAATGAAGAATGTGGTGACTGTCAGTATTTAAATGGAATCAAACAAATTTTATCTTACCATACTCTTCTTGTCTGCTTTTTGAATTGTGTATCCAGTGATGGCAGCATTACCATCATCCTTTGGTGGCTGCCATGATAAAGCAACATTCTCTCCCCAAACGTCATCAATCTTTACAACATGTGGTGGGCCAGGGCGATCTGTAATGATGATATGCTAATGTCATCTTTCTATTATGCTTGCTCTTTGTTTCCTTCTCCCTTAGATATATCACTTACACACAAAAAAAGAAAATGCTAAAAGAAGGTTTTAAAGTTGAGCACTCCAAAATTAGGAAATGCCAGAATTAAAGTTGCCTCCACGATCTTAATTTGACTCCACTGTGCCTACACATTATCGTAGAGTTTTAAGTTACCCAATCACATAGTATTTTGGCAAAATTAAAAGCATATGAGACTATGATCTGATAATGAAAATCTCAGATAGCTTTAAGCATGGGCTGTGCTACCCACTTCACCTTTAAGATATAAATAGTGTATGAGAGTTCCTAGGTATGTTTCCTTTTTCCCATCACAAGGCTCAAATGAAGGCGGTCTCTTCCAACTCATGGTTTTGAAAAACTAATGCTTGCTACAGAGCTGTACAAGATCTGGTAGAGTGCCACCTTAATTGTAAAAATCTTCAGTGATTCTGACAAATAGGGAACATAAAAATCCATTACAAACAATGAAGTAACGTAAGGTTTTAGGCCGGGACTGGAATTTTTTGGCTGGTTACTGATGTTTTGACCTGAGGTTCTCAATGACTCTTGCTGACAACCTGGCTCAGAGTCTCTGGCCTAGTGAGCTGCCATAGAGAGATACCATTGTAGAAGAAGCTCTCACTAGCAGTCTCATGTTTTCCAGCTCTTGGGTGATGTGTTTTTAAACTCTGCTTTGCCAAAATGCATTTTTCATTTTTCAAAAACTTACCAACAATTTGAATGTCTATTGTAGCTCTGTCCACCAAGTTATCTACCTTCACTTTCAGGTCATATTTTCCAGAGTGGCTCCTCTCTGCCTTTCGGATAAAGATGATTGTATCATTTTCACTGTTGCGGATGTTAACTTGGTTCTTGTCTACAGAAGCACCATTTTTCTTCCAAGATACTTTTGGCCTTGGTCTTCCCTATAAAAAGCAATGGAACAACAGAAGTATGCTTTTGGGAAGAAGACAGAGGTGTTAGGTTGTCGCAAAGACAAAACAAAAGTCTTCTTGAATCAGAATGGTGTGAACTCTTTAAAGAAAAAGAAGATAACTCAAAACACAAGGCAATTCAGAGGCAGTCAGGTGTTCTTGTATTAGTTCATCTTCCGAACTTAATGGGCAACATTATTTTGTTTTTCAGTGGTTCTCACAAGCAGATGACCAAAAAGCATTAGAACAATGCTAATAGTCACTAATTGGTTTATCATGCAGTGTCACTAGGAGTTTGCCTTTATAAAAACCAGACTTTCAAGAGTGCTGTCCAAATACAGTAACCTTAGCCCTTTCAGAGTATTCACCACACTGCAGGCCCTGATCTACACTGACAGAGACGTTCGATGTAATGGTGCATATCTGGGCCTTCTACAGTCTGTGTCTCCACTGTCAGAGCAGTAAGCTTGAATTAAATGGTGCTGGAATTCAACCTGATAACACCACCTGTGAAAGTGGCATAGCTCTGGCGTCAAAATCTACAATTTGAATTTAGGTCTGGGTAGCCAGAGAAACAGTGAAATTCAACCTCATGACATTGGTCCCCAGGATCTATCCCAGAACTCTCTGCTCTTTTCTTCCTGCTCTTGATTTTCCACTGTGCTGCATCAGGGCAGGTAAGCAACACACAGCTCCTTCCTTGCCTGCACCCCAGGAAGTTTGTAATTCATCCCTCTCTCTGCTTGCAGCACTGTGCCTCTCTGTGCCTACAACAGAGAAAGTGCAGAAAGCATTTCACTTTTTTTTGAGAGAGAGAGAGAGAGAAGAAGGAAGGAGGTGCAAGCCCACTGCATCATGGGAGGACAACTGCCTCCCCACAAGTCTTGCTGCTTAGTTGCACAGTGGGATAGCTACCTACAGTGCAATGTGTTTCAGGAAGAAGTAACTAGTGAGGACAATGAGAGCCCAGAGCCATATGCAGAGTGTGATCACTTTCCCACTGATTCTGAACTTCAACATCCTCACACTGAATTACAATCCCACCCCCAGTGTAGACAAGCTCTAGTAATTTTAATTTAATTTTAATTTACCAAGAGTAGCCTTTCCTATAGCACATATTGTGCCATCATCAGTATATGTGAACAAAGGAATGAGAGGGCTTAAGTTTGGACACAATAGGGGTTCTTGCATCCAGGAGCCAAGTGTTAGTGGCAGTGCTAACCCCTTAAACAGGGTTTCAGGATGAGCTCAAGTTACTGCTTTGTCTCCAGACAGCAGAGCAAACCAGCTGGAATCAAAATCGCATGTTGCATCCTTGGAAGTGGTGGTGCAAAATCTGTGCTCCTCTGGAATTCTATGAGGCACCACTGCCTAAAGCTTCTGCTGCGTATCCTATCATTGTCTCTTGCAACCACTGTGTGCTGTTCTAGTCCTTACCTTGTGTGTAATGGCAGGTTTATGTTGGAGACTTATGGGCTTTTTGTGGACAACAACAAGCAATAGATCAGCCACTGTTTACTAGTTACAAAATAGGCTTTGGTTGAGCACAGTCTGGTTTCAGAAGCAACAGAAAAAGCTATTTGGCAGGTGCACTGCCTGTTGAGGTAGTTCCACTTCTGCTTAAATTAACTACAGGACCCACTGCAGTTGTATAATATGCAGTTCTACAGTGACAATGTGAAAAAAAAAATTAATAACGGCCTTTATTTCTTACGTGGAAAGGAATAACAAGATTCACAGCTTCTCCAACCCTTTGAATGTAGGTTTGTTTTAAGTGTCTTGGAAGACGAATCTTCGGGGGTTCTAAAAGAACAGATAAAAAGCATGTGTGTGGTTTTGGTTTTTGACTGTAGGTTTGAAATTAACAATACAAACTGACTGGTGAAGCACACATCTCCTTTGGCACTGGAAGTGTGCAATCAGGCAGCACATGCACGGAAGGAGAGGGAGAGGGGGAGAGAGAGAGAGAAAGATAGAGAGAGAGCAAGCAAAAGCAAAAGCAAAAGCAAAAGGCAGATAGTATTGTGTTAAACCTAAACTACTAAAACAAAAGGAAAAGTTTATAAATAAATTGATTGGGTAAGGAAGCTGTTTCATTTAAATTAAGATGGTTAAAAGCAGCGTTTTTCTTCTTCATACTGAAGTTTCAAAGCTGTATTAAGTTTATGTTCAGTTATAGACTTTTAAAAGAATAACTATAATGTTTCATTCAGAGTTACAAACATTTCAGATTTATGAACAACCTCCCTTCCCCAGGAGTTTGTAACTTTGAGGTTTTATTGTATTTGGGAGCACCATTCGTAGATGTTAGAATATATGATCTACATATGTTGAAAGTAAGAAGGAAACTGGATGCGTCCATTTTTGGCTTTTCAGTTCAGATAACTTAAAGGAGCCTTATTTTTTAGTAAGTGGTGAGGGCAGATAGGCAAATAGGTTAGATCAGTGATGGACTCCAACAGCAACACATAGTTTGGTTGTTGTATACCTATGACCTCAATTTATAGGCTTCTCACAGAGTTCTCAAAAGCCTATGTGGCAGAAAAGGCTGGAACTCATTGTAGTAAACTAACATATTACGTGTTAAAAATGAAATATGAGGGGCCAGATCCTGCTCATGCTAAAGCCCCTCTGTGCTACCCCACTGGTAAAGAAGGTCTTTAAAAATGGCCTGTCTGGCCATCACAGGATTCTCTCAGCACAGGAGAGGGCAGTGAGAGTGTGCCAATGCTTTTGTGATTCTACCAGATGTATAGACCCCTGGGACGGCTCTAATTTCTGCAAGGCCAAACCAGCATGATGTATTAGAGGATTGCAAGGGTAATGTATAACTAACTACCATTGAGATTGCAGGATATTTGGGTAAATAACTTCCCATGGTGCCAACGCAGTTATACAGATCCAGTAGTAGCCCACAAAGTGTGTATGGTCAAATTCAGCTGTATTACCAGCTCTTAAATTTAAAATCTTGCTGATGGAATCACTGGTCAGCAATGTATCAAGAGAATAAGACTGTGTGTAAGTGTAACTTATCATGGAACTCATCAGATTTTGGGTGCTGTTTACTGTTTATTTCAAGTGCTAGCTCCTAGAGTCATAGGAATACCTGAGAATCTCAGCTTTCATTGAAACAACAGAAAGCAAGCTTCTAGTCCTCTTAGTTGTAGAGAAAAGCTTGAAAACATGAGCATTAAGCAATTTTTTTATAAAAGCAAATAGAAAGAGGCAAATAAAATTAACCCAAAATGTATTATTACTACCACAATCTCATGATTTTTGAATGTTTGAAGCTTGCAGTGTTGTGTTGGCATGGCTTTGGCATGCAACCATATGGCAGGGCTCCTGCAGTTTCCAATGGCACGTGCTACTCTATTCATAAGAAAGAGGAAGCATAAAAAATAAAAGGATGTGGATAGGTGAGAGATGAGATAAACAGTGGTGTACCTTACCTATAACTTCCTTGACTAAAATAGGTTGTGGGTGCAATCTAGGTTCACTGGGACCAGCAGCGTTCACAGCTTTTACTCTCACAAAAATTCTGGAATCAGTTGGCAGGTTAGTGATGGTGTACTTTGTTTTGTCTGTCAACTCTGGATTAGCCACTATCCATTCTTCCGCTGTTATAGGAAAAAGAAAAGAGGTGGGGAAATTACAGAATTATATCTGTAACCATTGCTCCCACAAGAAAACTTACAGTACAAGGCACAGTGGCGCATAGACTGTTGTTGATCAACTATTTTATTTCTCTAACAACACTTATTTTACATTGATTTGAATTAATACAGAAACAATAAGGAAATGTTTCTAAGGATAATCAACATTGTCTTTTTAAAACAATTAAAAAGTAAATACATATGAACAATAATTATAGAATATAGTTATAGAAATCCATTAAACATCTACTGATAGAAAACAAGGGTAGCTAGAGTGTAATTTTCAAAAGCCCCCAGCTTTGGCCTAACGCTGCTTCTATTTAAATCAATGGGAATTTTGCTCCTGATTTCACTGGGAGCACAGTTAGGCCTGCATGGAGCACTTTTAAAAATCCCATCTGTGGTATATAGATTATAGTAGTACACAATTACTATTTATGAAGTACCAATTTTCCTGTGGATATTGATTCTTTTGGGAGACAATAGTATATGGTCAGGGCCTAGGAGGTTAAACACAGTTCTGTTTAAAAACTTTTCTTCCAACTAACACAAAAGGATTAGGGTCAGAGGTTTAGTTTCTCAAGACTTTCCCCATCATCTGAATGCTCCTCCCTCTTTCTGTGGATGGGTAAAACTACAGGTTCTGGAGGTTAATGGCCCTCCAGAGTCAGTTAGGCTCTCAGTAATCTGTCTTAATATGGGTAAGAAAGTTTTATAACTTTCATTGAATACTGTACCTTCCAGGTTATAAGTTGTCTCCATCAATTCATCACACAGATCTGCCGATATACCTTGTGAGAGTCCATCATTAAAATTAATCAGACACCCACTTTCACACAGGAGGATTGTCAGTGGTTAGCATTCCCTGTTAGTAATTATGCATAGAGATATACTGGTCCCTGAAGAGTTACAGAAACCAGTGGTGTGCTTGCCGAGTTTGCAGGCAAAATGCATTGAGGGTGTGGGTCATTCACCAGAATAAAGCTAGTCAGTGGTTATTCTTCCAGATGAACAGAGTAGTTTACCTGTTTTTTCCCCCCATGGTTTGTTAAGGCTGAGGCTCCACCCACAAAGTGGGAGGGAAGAGTGAAGAAGAAAGACCCACAATGGACTCAAACAGGATGTCAAAGAAAATTTCATTGTACTGTCTTCTCTCTGCATCAAATCCTTATTCTTCTTCATACCATTGCTTTGCTGCCCTCATCCCTATTCCTTGGCCTCTGTGCTTTGTCCGTGAACTGCTCAATGAGCTGGTAAGTACATTCAGGTATTTAAGCCTGTGTTTATAAGGGTGTTTATCTAGCCCCATTAGAGCATACATGCAGAAAAACTCATAGTGGCTCCAGAAGGAGCTTTGGTCCCTAGTAGTGATCAGTTTGTACTCAAGAAGGAACAGAAATGAGGCCTTGGATGAACACCTTGTCCCTCTACTACACATGGGTTGGCAGAACAGGACCTATTCTTTGGTACAGTTGCAGTTTCAGAGGTGGGTGCGAGCTACTCTTCAGGGTGATTTTGGCCCGAAAAATGGCTAATGGAAAGCTAGAGATGCTCTTCTGAACTACTCATGATGCTCGGAGTGAAGGTAGCAAGGGAGACAGAAGAGATTTTTTTTTTGAATGATCACAATCATGAAAAGGGAAAAGGAAAGAGAATAATGGGGAGTTTGAGAAGAGAAATGGAGTAACAAAGGGAGAAGGAAATATAGTACAAAAGAAGAGGTAATGGAGAAAAAGCATACTGAGAGGAGAACACAGAGAAGAGAGGGAAGGAATGGAAAAGAGGTTTGAGGGAGAACAAATTTAGCTAAGGAGAAAGAAAGAATAGCAGAATGCAGGAATAAGAGTTAATAGAAAGTAAGCCCTAAGACTGAATTTCTGTCAGAGCCGTCATGGCCACAGACTCATGGGATCTGAAATTTCCACAATTTAAAAAGTTCTTTGTTTTGGAACTAGTTCCTGATGCTTGGTGAATGCAATGGCAGGGATCTGAGCTGTTATACTTGAGAACCTAGAAAATTGCCAAGTTGCTAGCTTTCCAAATAGATCTACACCTAAGTGGTTTCCCAGCTCTTGTGCTGGAAAGAATTACACCTGTAGAGAGCCACTTATTAAGTAATCCTTAGATGACACAAAAACTAGGTCAGTCCCTATATTATTGAGATTTAATTCCTCCAGGAGTGATGATGTTTCCCTCACCTCCAAAGATTAAAGAATAACCCCCCCACACACACACTTCTTAAGGAGAGTTAAATTGGATATTAAGACTATCTGTGGGATTGGATCAAATGAGTTTCTGTTATCACAGTGCAAGTCCAGTTCTAGAAATTCATACTCATGTTCCAGGTCTGCAACAGATATATGTGGATGCAACCTTACAACTCCATTGGGGTCCACTGAAGCTAGTGGGTCTCCGAATGGGTACAGGGAGCCATCTGTGTGACTCCAATTGCAGGATCAAGCCCTAAACTAGGGAAGTAAAGGTTTCTGGGGTACAAACCGATGCCTGACACCTGACACTAGTCATCTAGATAATTCTATGATTTCTTTTCTCTTTCTCCCTATTACCACCCCATCATTCTTCCTAGAAAAGTGTTTATTAAATAAACTCCGGTAATACCATATTAAAGAGCAAGAAAAAGACAATATACTACTAAAGGGATAAACATGAAGCAGGCTAGAAAGGCAGAATAAGACAATAAAGAGAATGACAGATGAAAGATAAACTCATAAAGAAAGGATCTTGACATTCGAAAGAATTATTAAACATTATAGAAATATTAGTCAGAGGGACAACAGACATTGGGAAAGACTGAAGAGGATATTATAAGAAAGAAAAAGCAATATATAGCGAGTTAAATATCTATTTATCTGTATTTTTTATAAAGCTTGTTTCCTAAATGTTATGATAAAATATATACATAAATAATATTGATTGTGTATATATAAAGGTATATGTCTATATGTGAGGCACATATAAATATATACAAACACACAAATCTATGTAAAATACATTGTAATCATTGTATTTTATCTGAGGTGGGTAACACCAAAATGACAGATTCGACTATCATTTTGTTGTATCTTCTTATGTTTTAAACCTATCTGAAAGAAAAAAGGAAAGAATTTGCTCTGTTTGACAGGTATACAAGGATCTTTGATCTGCTGCCACTTTAAATGTGTACTAGGAAAATTCCTCTCAATATTGTTGGCTATTGCTGGTATTATGACAAATATTGTAGTTACCTTCCTATATGATTAGTGGTGTTCTGCAGTGTGCTACATAGTACTGAGACTTTAAGGTCATATTATATCTCTGATTGTTTCCTCCCACCCCAACCCTTCTGTTGACTTCAGTGGAAGCTATGTGGACAGAACAAAGGAATTATATACAGCCGCTTTTAGGTTCATTAAGTCATCACTTGCCTTCTTAGTGCAGTGTCTTCCACAGAGTTTATTTATTAACTGGCATCCCTGCCTGTGCATTTGAAACTTAATAGGCAAATATGAATGCATCATGTATGTGCTGCATTTGGATCTTGTACTGCATGTTTCCCCTTTCCAGACATTCCCCCATTTCCCTCCCTCCATACATAAAGGAACACCCTTCCTATCATTCCAGTTATTTGGATTTATGTCAAGTGCTCCATGCCTCTGAGCTTCTTCAGTTCTCATTCCTTAAGGATTTTCAGCCCAATCCTACAAGATGCTGAGGCCTTGGTAAGGGGCACTAACAGTCTGCCACTCCCACTGACTTGAGTGAGATTTAAAGGCACTTAGTATCTTGCAGGATCTGTCTCATTTTCTGCTCTATTTTTTCCCCCAGGTGTTTGAATGGTTGCCTGATATGGATCATAAGTTCTAGCCTATACATTTCTTGCTTTCAGGTTGATTCCAACAGTGCTCATAAAAAAGTCTTGTTGACTTAAATGTCCAAACAGGCCTTTATTTGTACTGGCTTGTGTAATATGGCTATATCAGTACTTAGAGAGATTTACAGAATAGTTAACATCAAAAGTGCATAAAATGAACCAAACTGCACTTCTGTTAATCAAAATTTGCATGTTTCTGGCACAACCATTCCCCTGGATGACTCAGAGAATTAGTCATCTTGGACTCCTATAATGAATGGTGTTCACTTATTCTACTGTCAAGTTTTGGCTTACCTGTTCAAGAAGTCATCAGCCTTTGTTGCTTTCTGTACCCACACTCCATTTCTATGTCCTCTCATAAGAAAACTTCTGCTAAGCATGTATCTGGGAAACATCGAGGTTTTGCTATTTGATAACTTTACACCGTAAACTGCTGGTTTTAGGAAATATATATATATTGTTTGCACTTCTTGGTTTCCTGCTATTTTCCCCCACTAATTTTTCTCTTCTCGTCTTCCATGTTTACACTCCTCCTACCCCCCTGTATACCCAAATGAAAAATGCTGTACATAAACTCTCCCAAATGCAGGGGCATTCAAAATAAAGATTTGTGGGGTAAATAATTTCTACTTGATATCATACCACATCCACAGGACTCTCTGCCCTCTCTGTGTGTGAAACTGATACTTGAGGAAGCCACTATTGATTCCAAAAAGAGAGAAATCCTTTTGTTAATATCTTGAACAGGTTTAAGATACCAGCTATAGGCTCTCCCAAGCCCCTATATGATTTCACTTAATCCCAAACAAGTCAAAATGTGTTTATCCAGTTTTATCTACCTGCCAGTTAGAAGGATCATTTAGTTTGCTTTCCTTTTTCTCATCCATCCAAATATTTAATCTCTGAGGTGGCCAGATTTCATGTCCTTGGAGAGCAAGAGTTGTGTGGAAGCATGAGAGCAATGAACTCATGCCTGTCAGCATAGTGCACAACCCTCATGCCACTAGATTAACCGGTGGTTGTTTTGAAATGCCAGATCAAATGTAGGATGGACAGGTGCATTGTATATAGAAAGGAGCTTGGATAAAACCCAATAGCTTGAAAATTCTCTTAGGCCAGCTTGTACGTCAAAGCAAAGGCAATCAACTCCCAGAGAGAAAAGGAGAGGCATGTCTCACCTATTTTAAGCACTAGGAGCACATCATAGTTGTCACTTACTTCCTTCAAAGCAGTACTCTACAACATAGCCATCTAAACCTGCTGCTCCAATGTGGTCTGGTGGCCGCCATTTCATTGTAACAGTGGTATCAGTTACTCCATCAACTGCCAACATAGTTGGTGGACTGGTGACCGCTAAAAATAAAGAAAATAATTGTACTTACATTAAAATTTACATGTAGGATAGCTAGTAAATGGAAATCTTCTGACTGCTCCCCAAAGTCACAAGTACAGCACCGATTCTAGGCATAGATCCTGGAGAGTTGAAGGCTTTATTTCTCACCTTTGTGAAAGTTGTGTGGGTTATTATCTGTCCCATTAAAATATAGCCACTCAGCTAATGAAATTCTGGCCTCCAGTAAAGGCACCTGGAACAGCCATCTAAGAGGCTCTGTGGTACTAATGTGTATTTGGATAGATGAGATGCTCCTCAGACCATCCTATTGTTACTTTTGGAAGCGAAGAGGACATTACTGCAGCAGTGCTCTCTTTCTCTTTACTGTTCTCTAGGATTATGGACGCCCCCCTGTAAGAGGCAGAAAACCCTTATTAAGGCACCATGGATTAAGGCACCATGTGTACTACCGGGAATCTGTGTTTATCAGAATAAAAATGGTGCCAGTGTTGCTTTCTGGGAAAATGCTCATCGGGTCTAACTAGATTAGGGCATACCAGGGTCCTGGTCCATGACCAGGACAATTAGATGCTACCAAGGCTGGCCCAACCATATAGGTGAACTAGATGGTCGCCTAGGGTGCCAGGATTTGAGGGGAGCCACATTAAATGGAAGTGAATTTTTCCTCTTTTAAAAATATATATATTAATATGTTAGCTTTTATAACATGTGGAGGGATGGCTCCAAAGTCATAGTTTGCCTAGGGTGCCAAGAACCCTTGGGCCGGCCCTGGGTGCTATGATTATATGAACAATAAGTAGGAGGGTATGCAGTACTGTTTACAATATGGTTACTTTACACTGGCTAAGAAGAGATGTTGAAATCATGTTAGCTCTTCTTGGGAAAGAAATATCTTTTCACTAACAAGGTGTGGTAAATGGCTCAGAGAAAGGTTGGAATCCAGAACTGCCTTCACTCTTAATCCTAGCCCTGCTGTCCAACTGACTGGGTGATCTTGGCTAAGTAACTTAACTCCATTGCCTCAGTTTTGCCATCTGGCCAACAGAATTAATGTCTATCGCATTACAACTGTGTTGTGAGGATAACTTAAGGTTTGTACAGTTTTTTTTTTTTGAAACTGCAAAGTAATATGCAAGTGCTAATTATTATTACTAAAAGGGGAAGCTTGAAGGAAACTGTGCTCTTCATAAGGAGTGTGTAGGAGCACTGATACTTAATATGCCAATATTGACAACTGATTTTAACCACTTTTTTGTTAATTTCTTGTGCTTGGCTGCTTTCAGAATGGGAGATCGTTCTAAGGAATACACAGAGGAACCAAGACTAGCATTGATTCTATTCTGTCAATATGCCATTAGAGTGCCCTTCTGTGGAAAACATCCCCTTACTTCATAAAAAGAAGACATTGCAAGGAGACTGTTAGGACTCCTGGATGTAGCTCTTTAAAATATCATGCACAGGCCAATTTTTAAAATGTGCAGATATTTCTCTATTCTTGTTTACTCACCCAAGGGAACGAAAGGCTTTGAGGGCATACTTGGTTTGGAAGTTCCCACAGCATTAACAGCAAATACGCGAACCTCATAAGCGACACCTTCTATCATCTTCTTTGGCTCAAATGTTGTTTCTTTACACAAGTCAAAATTCAGTCTCATCCACCTAGAGCTTTGTTTCTTTTTCCTTTCAATGAAATATCCTATTGAAGAAACATAGTTGTATAAACTTAAATAAGCTATTAGCCAATGCCCCAACAGAGCCCATATGGATATCATCTTTTTGGCTGGCCAGTATCCCTTTTCTGGATACAATTCTACATTCCCTTCTGACCCTTGAGTAACTTACAGAGTTTTGCCAACAGCTGCAAGTTAGACCATCTTCTCCATTTACAGTCATTTTAAAATTTAATTTTGTAACATTACAGTATGATTAAGTGCCCAGGTCTACCAGCTTCTGAGCTTCCCTGATGCCCATGTATTGTCACACATATGACACAGAGCTGTTCCCTAAGTCTTTGCTAACTCACAAAAAGAACCACATCTCAAAGTCTGGTGATTTCTAACCATATGCAAATTGACCATCCACCTCAGTCCTGTAAGAATAGTGGTAATAGTGCTGTAGATTTTCAACGGTTGACTTTTTTAGGACCATAGTACGCTTTCAGTACAGGGTCCATTTCTTTGGTGTTCACTTTCCATGGCCATACTTAGATACCACCAAACAAAGGAAATGCACTGACCTAAGAGAGGGGATCCTCCATCATATGCTGGAGGTTCCCAGTTCATAACACACCAGTCTTCCCCCACATCAGTCACGTTTGGTGCAAGAGGAGGGTCAGGAACATCTGTTGCAAACACAATAAATATCTCTTTTAATTAGGAGAAAATGAACCTTTAAAAAGATTTTCTAAAATGAAATACAGGTGGGCACAGAATATTGTCAAATGAACAAGATAAAAGTAACAGTTCTCAAAGTGCAACTGGGCTTTACCATGACAAGACTAGGAGAAGTTTCCAAAGGTAGGATAAACATATCACAGTAATCATGTCTGGCAGTCAAAAAGGTGTAGTTACTATGACTACAGGCTGTGAAGAAAACTTCAGAATATGCTGGAGATGAAAATCCTGTCTTGACCACAAAAGAAATGTGGGCTGATTGTTTAGCTTGGGAGGCTGAAAATTGCTCCCACTTTGTGAACACTTTTGACTAATTTTGGAGCAAACCTCTTCATAGATAGAAAGGATGAGCTGGCAATATGTTATGCAATTACCTCCTCTGCTACAGGCTTTCTGTGTGAACTTGGGCACATCACTTCAGTTTTTCTGTGCCTCATTTCCCCCTCTATAAGACAGGGCTAAAAGCGATACCCAGGGCTATCTCTAGGATAGGGCAAGCGTGGCAGCCACCCAGGGCCCTGTGTTTTGGGAGGCCCTGCAGGGCTGCACTTCTGCCTCCCCATCATGTGGGGGACCAGGTGAGCTGGCCAAAAGGGCGGCCTGGTTCAGCGCTGCCAGTCTGCACCCCCCCCTCACCAACCCTGCACGCTCCTTTTGGCTCTGTGTCAGAGCAGCAGGAATGGGGCTGGAGGCAGCACGCGGCCCGTATCGCTACCCCCCTGCCCCGGCCACACTGTGTCCCGCCCCCTCCCTGCTGCTCTGGCACAGAGCTGAGAGCAGCGCATGTGGGCCGGGGAAGGGGAGGGGGGGCGCAGACTGGCAGTGCTGAACCGGGCCACACTTTGCAGTGCTGAACCAGGCCACACAGTGCTGGGGGTTGAATGGAGGCCCTGCAGAGGGCGATTTGCCCAGAACCCCCCAGCCCCCTAGGGACAGCCCTGGCTGTACTTCACAGGGGCATTGTGAAGACAAATACAACAAAAACTGTGAGGCATTTTCCAAAACACTATGGAAATGGGAGCCATATAAGTTCCTTAAGGAGCGTAGGCAGATCATTAGAGAGGACAGTCATTGCATCTAAGGTACTACAGATGTTTTTCTCAACTTACATGTGGTAAGTCAATCTTAGGCTTCAAAAAAGGTCCATCTAGAAGGAAAGGATCTATGATGCCAAAAGCTGGAGTAGGTCACAAAGCAGAGGAGCTCTAGGGCACCATATGAAATATGAAAGACTCATATGGGAAAAAGAAGCTGATTCTAGACAGGGTATTTCTTTAACAAGTATTTACTGAAGAAAGAAGTAGATATGATAAAATGTGCCAGTTTGGTGCTGTGGGCTTGTGCATTAGAATGACTTACCAACCACCTTGATGTTGATCTGAGCTGTGTCTTCACCAGCTTCATTCTTTAGCATTATTCTGTAGGCACCTGAGTCATCCCTCTCAGCTATATCAATTACCAGGCAGCTGCTATCTGGATAAGTTTCTGCTCGTATTCTGCCACCTGTCTCCATGATGCACTAGAAATCAAAGGGGAGGGGGGAAGTAGCATTTTCTGATTTGAAAAACAGGCAAAAATCGAAACCAAAGAACAATACTTCCCACTGAAAGGGAAGAAAGACGCAAAACAATTTAAGGACTCATCTTGAACTTTATGTTTCAAGTTTAAAGTTTCAACAACTTGCTATGCATAACATGACAAAACAAATGAGGGATGTGCAAGGGCTAAAGTTAGCCAGAATGCCCCAGAACGACATTCTGTGGACCTTATTTTTAAGGGGCAGTGATCTGGAGCCCCTAAAAATAAGGGAACGCACCAGAATGCTGCATTCTGGGCCCCCCTAAAATATAAAGAAAGTGCCAGAACTCAGCGTTCTGATGCATTCCCCTTGGGCCAGCTGAAGGAAGGGTTTGTGGCTGGGGCAAGCCCAGCCACCTTTCTCTGCCGTTCCCCGGAGCCTGCAGCAGTACTGCCGCTTCCTGCTGGGCCCAGCAGTGTGCACAGTCTGGGCCCCCTCTTGTCGGCCGGCCAGTGCTGCCTGCAGCCTCCTTCCCCCGAGCCCAACTCCTTGGCCACCTCAGCGCTGCAGGTAAGCGAGGCCTGGGGGGTTGGGGCAGCTGGTGGTGAAAATGCTCAGGGGGTGGGATAGGAAGAAGGGGTTGGGATGGGGACTGAAGAGGACACGGGATGCAGTAGCTGGGGTGGGGGAGTAGGTATGGGGGAGTAGTAGCTGGGGTTGGGGGCAGGAATTTGGGAGGCAGTAGGGCAGGCATGTGGGGGTACTAGCTGGGGTGCATGAGGGAGGCCTGCATTGGCATGAGGGGGGCCTGGACTGGTGTGAGGGGGGCCCGCCAAATTATACTTTAACCCCTTTCAGGGATTCTTAGCATTGACAGCTACCATTAAAGTTCAGCAAGGAATACACAACAATTCGACCATGTGGGTCCTGCTGAACTCAATGAGATTCATATGGCCTACTCTCAGTATGCTTTGTCAAAACTATGGAGGTGAGAATTTTGTCTTCTTGGAACTGTGCAGTCACAGATTTATGTGAAGTTGTGCACTGCAGCACCATAAAAAGATTTCCTGGCTCATTGTTTTACTACAGACTTGAAATTCTAAGAATTTGCTGAGAGAGTTATTAACATTTGCAAACATGGGTAAAGTTATGGCTTTTCATCAAAACCTTGCAGTACTTGCAATTTTACATAAATTCAGTAAAACTGGAAGAGTTTTGGTGTTTTTGACAGTTATGTTTAAAGTTTCAGACTCCTTGGAGCAAAATTAAAGAAGCAGTTGGCTTGAATCTGTAAAGCAAAACCCATCAGATTTCATGGAATAGAAACGGTGAAAGGTAAATCACTTTACAAATGTAATTCAAATACTATTTAAAATGTGCCAAGTAGCTGCAGCTCAGCTAGTTTACAGGAAAGAGCAACTTCCTCTACTACAGGAATTTTTAATCCTGTGTCATGCACTAGGTCAGAAAGATGGTCATAATGGTTCCTTTTAGCCTCTTCTATTAATCTACTGGAACAGCAGTCTATATTCTAATACTAATACATTTGATATGTTTGACTCAGGTCTCCAAATAAGTACGGAGATTAGGTTTATCTTTCCAACAGAAACATATGCTTCAAAAGAAGAGAGGATTGTGTAGGCCGCTTTATAGTGTCTGATACATCACTTCCCTTTTCATTTTATGTACTGCAAGACCGTTTCCTTCATTTGCATAATTTAAGCCAACTGACCGTTATTTCAAAATAATATCACATAGGAAATAACAATAAATAAATAAATATACAAAGCCTGGGAATTAGAATTATGTAGCTGAGGAAGTGTTTCCTCATTATTTTTTACTAGGATGAGAGCCATAAAATAATTAAAACAGATTGACTCCCCAGACTGAAAACTACTTTTGGCAAAAAAGGCCATTCACCAGGCTGCAGAAATATGCATATAGTAGGACCAGTCGCTATACCTTATCTCCTTTGCTCCATATAACTTTTGGAGTTGGCTCCCCAGAGATTGGGATCTCAAGTCGTAGTTTGTTTCCTGCTACCACTGTCACAGTGTTATCTTCACCAAGACCTTCCAGGTGGAGTCTAGGAGGATCTGAAAATTCAGACATTACCAAATTCATTATAGTCCTTCTATTCTGAGAAACACATTTGGGTAATTACAGTGACCTGGGCATATTTGTGTAACATAAACCCTATTATAACATAGAGCACAGTGGTTCAAAATACCTAATTTGCGTAAAACAAGCAGAGAGTCCTGTGGCATTTAAAAAACAACAAATTTATTTATTGCCTTAGCTTTCATGGAAGAAAATCCAACTTTGTCAGATGCTTAGAAGATGGGGGAGCTAACAGAACGGGAGGAAATAAATGCAGCAAAGTATAAGTCATAGGATCAGGTCACACTGTAATTTGAGTGCTTCACTGATGTTTTTAATATAATTGAAACATTTTGGGGTGGGGGGAGCAACGCAACCTACCACATTTCTTATACCACCCACCCCCAAACATCCACCAAAGACCCATATAAAAGCCAGTGATAGGCCACTGCCATTCTGTTATCTTTTGCCTGTCTCCTCTCTCTCTAGTGCCCATGTTTTGCTATATATGGCTCTTGTAACATAACATTACCTTAAAGATGTACAGTTTAACAAAGCCAACCTTAACATTCAATTATTACTGTTAAGATTAGGATTCATAACCCAGCTAACAGAGGATTACTAAGAAGACAGGTACTGTGTTTTCTTTTGTTTGAAAAATTGGGATCGTTGACAAACCACATTATTTAATGGACTTGAATGTAACCTGGTTAATAAAATTAACTATCTAGAGGTTGTTTAATGTACTTGGTGTGTGGAGCAAAACGCACTTGTATTACTATTCTGGCATCGAATAAGTTAAAAGAAAAAAGTGTCAGAATTCAAATGGGATGGAAAATCAAAGCACTGAAGAACACAGCGCTGCATTCTGCTGTCAAAATGCATGCTCCATAGAGGGCAGCAGAAAGTGTTTTAAGAAAACTCTTAATATGTGCTTATTTTTAGGGTTAGAAATTCAGTGGGGCTATGTTTACATTAGCCAGCTTAACTAGGACTTCCTGAGTCTGAACTAAGCAGTTCCTGATTAGTTTGAACTAACCGCAAGTGAGTTCAAACTAACTGTGGCTTTTTAGTTCAAACTAGCTGCGCTTTTTAGTTTGAACTAAAAGGTAGTTCGAACTAAAAAAGCACTGCTAGTTTGAACAAAAAAGTTAGTTCAAACTAGAAAAAGTGGCTAGTTTCAACTAACTGCTTAGTTTGAACTCTTTCAGTTCAAACTGAGTTGACTACATTGCCCTAGTTTGAACTAAAGTTCAAAGTAAGCAGTTAGTTCGAATTAGCCATTCAAACCAGTTACTTTGAACTAAGCTTTGCCTAGCTCGAACTAAGCAATTGCTTAGTTCGGACTAGCCAAAGGCTAGTGTAGACCTGGACTAAATTAGTTAGTCAGGACTAATTTGCCAGTCTAGACATAGTCTGGTAATCTTTCTAGTGGATTCTGTGGGCTTTAGATCAGGTTCTTAAAGCATAATCAGATCATGATTTATGACTACTTCCTTTGCATTTTGCCTAAGTAAGAACTCTGTTTTGTCTAATGGGAGATTGCATGTCTGCTTTGAATTTCTGTCAGAATCTTGGATATCTCCCAGAGCACTCACTTCCAAAGGTCAAAACTTTATAACTAGATGCGCCATGCACTCACCTATGATATGTACTCTGCATGGTATGTTGACTTTATAGGCATCTGGCACAAACATGTAATCGCCCTCATCATCAACAACAGAGCTGTCTATAACCAACCTGTGGATTCTGTGGAAAAATTCAAAAGAATTCATTTTAATTTTATTTTGTAGACTTTGTGCAGATAAAAGAATAATTATTGCTACATCTCAATTTACAAGTTCATCAGATCTGCTCATTTGTGTCAGATTGCAGACTCTAAAAAAATCTTTGCCTCTGTACACTAAATAATGTTTTTAACTGATTAAACTAGTGGTGATTAGAATTTGATTTGCTTAAGAAGGGAATCAAGGCAAGTAGGACTAGGTTGGCCTCTTAATTATTTCCGTGGAAATGGAAAAGTGAAGAGAATGTAATCTATTTTACTCAGTTATTTTGAGCCACTATCTCTGGCATTGTCTTATCTCTCTGTGAGAAAATTTGATGACCTCTCCCAGGAACTGAGCCTTTGCTTTGTCGGTCCTTGTGACTCAGCATCTTTTTGACAGGACCCACTCTACTGTTTGTCTGCCCTGGCTCAGAGTCACATGGTGGACAAAGGGCACATTATTCTTCTCTATCTTATGCCTAGGTTGAGATCTTCAGAAATATACTGAGATGAGCCCCATCTTCTTGTCTGACTGAGCTATGCTCAGAGCAGGACTCAACTTGAGAGGTGAGGGATAAGTGGCTTTATACCACCTTTATGGCCACCATGCTTAATCGCCAGGACTGCCAGGGGCCACAGGTTAAAACAACAGCAAGGCTATTCTACTATGTGCCAAAACAAGGGTCTATTATGCAGTTGGGGTTGTTCAAGGGTGGTCCTTAAACTGAGGTGATGCAATAGTGACTAGAACCAACATGGTAGGTTTACACCACCCAAGAATTCTTCTGTATGAGTGAAATTCCCAGATACCCTATTTAGTGAGTTGGTGTAGTGCAAAGGGAAAGTATTGTGGTCAAGTTTTTGACCCTTAACTTTTTAAAATGGAGAAAATAGTAATCAAATTCTCTGGAGAATTAATCCAATGTTCAGCACAGATTTTAAATGCAAAGGGACATTATAAATGCACATAACTTGCACTGGCAGAGATGTGAATTCTGTGCACAACACATGGAAATGGAATAGAAATAACCAGTAAATAGAAATCTTTAAATGGTATTTTGCTGTCATCTCTCATAATTGTTTTGATCTTGCTATCTAATGTTCCACAGTGAGTGCAATACAGAAACTTTAGGCAAAATGTATCACTTGAATATTGGTACATCTTGAAATATTTTATTATGGGGTCATAAACAGTATGAGTACACTGACTGAAATAGTGGATCAGCAGGGACTGGGAGCTGATGAATATTGCCCTTATTGTGAGGTCACATATAAATGTCTCTGAGGAGGCTTGAATGTGAAGCTGAAGGGCAGAAAAATATTTACAGTCTGGCATCGCCTGATGTCAGTCACTGTATTACAGTCCAATTCATGTTTTAGGATGCTTACCTTCCTTTGTGATATAACTTTACACGGTCACTAGCTTGAATAAGTTGCCCATTTTTGTACCACTTCCCTGATATGTTCTCAGATATCTCACACTTCAAGGTAATTTCTTTCCCGAGCCTCACAGTTTGATCTGTTAGTGGCTGCATTATCTTCAGTGGTCTCACTTAGGAAAAGAAAACCATGGATATTAGTGCTGATAATATAGAACCATTTATGATTTTTGGTAACCTGCTACTAGCAACCATAATCTGCAAATCAAGTGAGCACATTTATTATTATTAATAAATAAAACGTTCAAGGCTAAATACTAGTAATGTGTACAGATCTGATATGCATTCTTTACTTAAATATTTAGCATTTTTTACTTATACATTGAGTCTTTAATTGTTTCATATAAGAGTGCTCTTTAATTATGTATGTTCTTGAAAGGTACCATATTGACTGACATGAGACATGATTCCTTCTCTGGTCCACAAAACAGCCATGGAATGGGCAAACACTGCAGGGTTTCCCTAACAATATGTCAGTGAGGGACCACATTCATGGTTCAGATGGTAGAACAATTTTAGTTTATTTATCCCTTGTCCTCCCTATCAAAAGGGTCAACTTTTTACTTTTTTTGTGGCAGCCATTCACTAATAATTGTAGTGAGACCAAAAAATTAATTTATATATATCAGAGAGCCCTTATAAGATGGTAGTGGCTTTCTTTCACTTGCAACTGGGACCAGAATCAGAATGGTGACTGAGAGATGAAAATATGTGTATATTAACAATCTCCACAGCCACCTATACTCCTGGTAGCTGTCGTCTTGACTTATGAAATAGAGTAATCAAACAAGGTGACGTTTGCAAAAGCTGCAGGACTTAACAGGTATGTCAACATGCAGCTTTTAAATCGAAATAACCAGTGTTATTTCGATTTAAAAAAGTGTAGGTCCACACAACATTTTCTTGAATTGAAATGATGAGCTCTGTCATTTCGAAACAAGGAAGGTTAGAATGATTTAATAAAACCTTGTCTTAAATCGCACTGAGGCTTAGATTGCAACTGTTATATAGAAATAACACAGTGTGGACGTGTTATTTCGATTTAACAGTTGTTTCAATTTAACAGTTTTGCCCTTCTCCTTCCCAGGGTGTCTTTATTCATATATTGGGTGGAGGCATGGCCCTTCTAGGGGGCCATCTTGCCACACCTCCAGTGGTGCCCTGCTACTAAATCGATCAAGCAAGTCCTGTCCCTGGACATGCTAGTTTGATTTGACTTTCTGGTGTGGACCTGTTAAATTGATTTAGCTTAAATTGATTTAATGATTTTTATAGTGATTTTATTAAACTGGTTTAAGTTAAATTGATTTAACTGCCTGTGTGTGGACATAGCCAACATGTCTAGAAAAGGGGTAGAATGAACTCTGTTAAATTAAATTTTGTAATAAACACATACACATTTACAAAATGATTAATATCTTTCAGTACTTGCCCTGAAGCAAAACAGCAATAAATTGCAAATGTGTATACAGTTGGCTAGAAAGTAAATGTATTCTAGCTGCTTTTAAAGATATATTCTCGCAGCCCCCAGTGGGAAGTTAATTACATATATTTCTATATCATATTTCCAATATTCTTTCTTTTTTTTTTTCTGATAACAAGTCTAAGAACTTAGAATAGGGAATTAATTTCTGGTTGCATTATTCAGACTTACAGAGCTGGCTGAAAAATGTTTATTCCCTCCATGGAAAATGTTGACTCTTCATAAAAAAGAAAGCACTGATTCTTTTTTCTGGTTTTTGACTAAAAAAAATGGTTTTTGGTTTTCCAGGGAAAAATTAAAAATATTTTGACGAATGCAGACACTCTTTGTGAAAAACTTATTTATTCAAAACCCCAATTTTTCATCAAAAAGATTTTGACAGAAGATTTTCAACCAGTCCTACTTAATAGTCTGTTAAACCCAATGATAGGCAAAGGAGCGAGTGCAGTGCACTGATCCTGGAGCTGACTATAGAAAAAATCAATATGGGAAAAATCTGCTGACACCACTGTCTATCATGATGATCAGTACTCATTGTTTACTTGTGCTCCTCCATGTGTCTGTGTTTGTTTGTGGTCCCTCATCTTATTTATTAGATTGTGACAACCTTGAGAAAGGGACTGTCTTTTTGTTGTATTTGTACAGCACCTAGCACAGTGGGGTCCATGACTACGTCTCCTATCCACAACAACAACAACAACAACAACAACAACAATAATAATGTTGGTTGGCTTTCCCAGCAGACTCACAGAAATTGATGAATAGCCATAGTGTACCAGGAAAACCAGTAGACTACGACAGGTTTGTTACAGGAGTGAAATTTCAAGCACAAATAGACAGATGGACAGTACTTACAGTCAACTGAAAGCTTAGCAGCGGATTGCCCTCCAGTTGTCATCACTGAATAGGTTGCATTGTCAGCTTTTGTAGCTTCATCTATGATTAGGGTGTGTTTTTTACCATCAACCTTAAGTCGGTATCGAGATCTAGGTTCATTGGTCAGCTCCACTCCATTCTTAAACCTGATAGAGGATAACAAATATTACTGTCTTAACTTACCATTGCTAATACTATGTCGGGCAAGCTCTGCACAAACGAATTTCCTACAGACTGAAGAGAGCAAGAGAAGCTTTTGTAGAAGGCAGGACATGAGAAAATATGTAAACAAACTTATTCATTGATTACTTCATTAAACTAAAAGCATATTGTAGCTGTCACAGTATTTTTAAAAACAATATTTTCTGATATTTTCTAATTAAGATTCATATTCATCTACCCAGAAGATAAAATTGTCCCTTAAGACACTGCACTTTTCATTCCTGGGGAAAACAGCATCAACTCTGAGGTGGCTGAAAATGGTTTACCATTTCACATTTGCATCCTCTTCAGAAACTTCACAAGATAATTCCACTCTTTCACCAACATAGGTACTTAGATCGTCCAGGGCCTTGGTCACCACCACCGGGGGCTCTATGATAAGGAAAAAAATATGTTTTTATGATTTCAGAAACAGAAGTAAATGAAACAGAAAAAATGTGTTATTACAGTACAGAAAATAATTCTATTTTAAATATTCAAATGTCAACCATCTTCTTAAGGTGTTGGCCAAGACTTTCTTTTCTTTCTACTTGAAATCAGTAAGAAGATGGCCCATACACTGATAGCAGGTGCAGTTACTGCAAGGTCTTGAGTCAGTTAAAGTAAAAATCTACCTTTTACACCTTTTTACAAAAAGCATATCAACCTAAGTGAATTAAGTGCAGATCCACATTCCTACTTTCCGAGAAGCCCTCTATCCCCCAGAGTACAGAGTTTTTACCACATGATGGGATGGAAATGGCTCAACATTGAATGTTCCTAGGCTAGATCCATCCCTGCTTGTTAAAACTCAAGTCAACTTAATAAGCAAGAGAAAAGACAACCTCTGTATTACAATCATTTAAAAGGACTCTGATAACTTTTGATAGGGTTTTTAATCTCTATTGCTTTAAACAGCTTTTTGATGTGTATAAAATGATTTTTCTTTCCCTTTAATTATTCTCCCTGCACACTGGAGTATCTTTTTCAATGTTAAGTGCAGGCTTAACCAAAAGGCTTCCCTTTTACTCACTTTCCTGCTTGTGCACCAGTAGGCCATCAGTGATTCCAACACTGTACTAATGTTAACTGCACAGATGCAGAGAGACTTGCCAGGCATCAGTCCATGCTTTTGAGAGAACAATTTTATCTTAAGCTCAGTGGCCTAAATCTACAGTTGGAAAGACTCATTTGTGATGATTTTCAAAAGTTCAGTTGGCTTAAATGTATTGAGTATTGTCAAATTTCTGCACTGCTAGGAAGGACAAACCTATAATCAGTGGTTCCTCAAAGTGGACTGCAATCTACCAAGAGCAGAGGTTCTCAAACTTTTTTTTTTCTGGGATTCCCTTGGAAAATATTTCAGGTTGTAATGACCTATCCTTCCCTCCCCATGCCAGACCATCCTTACCAGTATACATGGGGGTTTACAGCTCACGATGTCCTCACAATAACTTCATGGCCCCCTGAGGGGTCACAACCCCAGTTTGAGAGCCCTTGACCTAGAGGATCACAGCTTCACAAAGCTGCTATGTGCTAGTTAACGCTAAACCACTACTAAGAGGTGGGAGGAAAGAAGAATCAGCAGTATTGTTGAAGAGAGCCAGATACATCCTAGGGGATGAGAGGGTATGACATACAGACAGACACAGGGCCAGAGCTTCAGCTGATGTAACTTGCCATTGTTCCAATAAATTGAACTGTACTGGTTTACAACAGTTAAGGAGCTGGCCCGCTGTTTTAAATAAAAAGCAAGATGCTGTACACTACCTCTTACAAACAGCTCTGTGGAGCATTTCTCGTCACCAGCCGTCACATGATAGCGGGCATCATCTGCCATCGTGCAATTATTGATGAACAAAATTCGCTGGTTACCTTTGTGCTCAAAAATGTACCTATTGAATTGGCATAGAGCAACCCAGAATTAGCAAAACATGGTCTTTTTTGTTGTTCTTTCAACTAGAAAATATTCAAGGGATTATTGTGGGAGAAAATCCTTTTTTGTACATGGCTCTGGGGGTGGATGCCCTGAAAGATCTTCATAGTAGTAAATACCCAGTTGCAAGAAAAGCTATAAGCTAGATTGGTACCTAATTCCCTTGGGCTCCTTTGAAAATTCCAGCCACAATTCCCTTGAAGGTAGCACAACAAAGTAGGCATCCAAAATCCTAGGTCAGGAGAACCAGACCAGCAGTAGTGAAAATAACAACGTAGTAAAGACCAGAAGGAGTGGACCAGGAGAAGTGAAAATAATCAGTAATAGGAATATATGCTTCATTCTGACACTATTAACATTTTTAAGGCACAATATTAGCTGAGGTGAAGAAAAGACCATTATTGGTCAGCCAGATGGCTTAGGGGCATTGGAATAGGCCATGAAACATTTCAACCTTATGTCACAGGGTCATATTTGCTTCAAGAAAGTAATGCCCAAAGGTCATTAGGATTTGACAGATGTTCAACAGCCTGTGTGAAATGAGTTGGTGGTTGAATTCATTGTCTATTGGACAGATGTCTGCATATCAGCCTGCGGTGGAATCCTGCAGTGGTCAGGCAGGTTAAAGGGTTACACAAAAGACATCTAGACTTTATACATTACGTCAGCCATTAGTACTGGGCCAAATCCAGTGCTGACTAGTACTGTGAAGAGGGGTAGGAAAGCTACTCTGTGCAGGGGCCTTGCTGGCTAGGATATTCATGGGAGGCTAGTGTCAGGCAGCAAATGGGGATATTGAGTTGCTGAGTATATTCTGCTGTTCCTGGGAGCAGCTTGGCCTGTGACTTTATCCATTATTAGATAATGTGTGGTGCTGATCTTAGCATAAGTGATTTGTGGATCGGGGGTATTAGACATATCCACTCCCTCCCCTTTCATTCTACCACTCCTGTAATTTACAGACATGACACATGGACTAGTGTAAAAAAAAAAAAAGGCATCTACTTATGCCATTTCCCAAGCCCTTGAAGATCAGAATATAGTTCAGGATGTTTTGCTGAGGAGTATATTTTATTTTCCTCTCTGTTTTCTGCATCCCCCAGAATAATCTATATTAACACTGCTGCACATCATGGATTGTTCTTTTAACCACTGGTCACTGGCACCTTTACTATGTGTATGTAATTTTGTACATAGCTTGACTACAATAAACAGTCTGGAAAAGAATTTGTGTGAGGTTGGTCACAGAGACGGAGCAACCTGTACAAAACAATACTAGTGTGAAAGGAAGACACAATGCATTACTTCAGCAATCAAGCGTGAAATTTATTATTACACATGTTTAGTAAAAATCACTTACTTTGTACTTGGTCGTATTTCTTGGCCATTTTTATACCACTTGAGCTCCACCGTTGGATCCGCCAACTCCACCACAAACCTTACTTTGCCTCCTTTATCTACCTGATATGCAGGATCCAGAATTTTGGAAAAAGCTGTTGCAGAGTGTATGAGTTATTATAAAAGAACAGAAACAAAGGAAAATTTGCATGTTGTAAGGACATTGCACAGTGCAAACCCTAACTGGGACTGCAAGAAGCCCATGGAAAAGAATTTTTTTCAGGATAAAATTATTAGTATACAGTACATTATAGGGAACTCATTTTTTTAATGTACTCAGATATGCTGGAACTCTCTGTTGTTGTTCTTGGACCAATCTTCAAATCCCTACTTAGGCAAAATTCCCATTGAATTTCATGTTGCTAGCATAAGCTCTCTGTGGTTTGACTGAGAGTTAATGAAAGTCCCAAATTCTTTCAATGGATTGGAGTATGCAAACTACAATTCCTTTAATAGTTGGAGCTGTGCAAAACATCATACAAATACCCAAAACCAAGCAAAAGCAGACCAGTTTCAAATTTTATTAAAAGCTCAAAACTCTAATGGGGTTTGTCAAAAGATTCACTAAGGTTTGCAAATCTGCTTAAGTAAAATGTGATTTAAATGATAATTTTGGGCCAATCTTGTGGCTTTGTGTAGAAATCACATAAAATATATGGTTTCTTCTCATGCAAATATAACCTGGATGTTTCAAGAGAGTCTCATTTTGAGTTTTTATTTACATTCAGGCACAAAAGCGAGACTAAGGGGAACAGGTACCCGGTGGATTGAGAGTGAAGAAAATGTTCTCACAGATGAATTGCTTGCAGCTAATTACAATGTTGTCTATCTCAGTGTCACAGCTATTGCAATCTCATGCAGTATCTTGGGGGGAGCAGATTGTGTTGTTTATTTATCACTGTGGGTCAGGGATATTATGTATGATTGTGTTTCTACTCCTTGAGAGAGAGGGTCACCACAGTTCCTCCAGGAACTAGAACTGTGTGGAGGTAAATGAAATCACTTATGCTGTAAACACCTCCAGAAAGTTATCTTCCCTTGGGAGGTTTGCACATTCCAGTTCAAACGGAGTTTCCGGCGATTATGAAAACAAAACTTTCTACTTAAAAAGTCTATTTTTAAGGTGATTAAAGACCTACTTTCTAAGAGGTGGGGGTATAAATGTCCTGGCGTACAGAAACTGGCTAGGAAGCAGCTGTTCCTGCCAAATCTGCAGTTCCTGCTTTGACTCCCAGCACGGCTATTGCACCAGGCCTGGGAGAGATGAAAATTATCACCGTGCAGCTCCACTTGATTCTCCCACTTTGGAGAATTCCACCTAACAGAGGAACGGCCATAGTGGCTTGGACTAAAGGCCCATCTAGTTCAATACACCCTCCTTCAAGAGTGGACAGTAATGCTTTGGCAGATGAGGAACGGTACCCATAAAACTCAATTGTTCAATAACATACTTATGGTGATGGAGAGGGGTAACTTCTCCTTGACTTCAGGAATTTGGTGGCTGACTTCTATTCAGAAGGCAGAGCTTTGATCTTCCATATAAATTTTTGTTCCAGTTCAGAGCAAGTTTTGCTATTCTTTTTATCCAGATGTATGCTTAATCCTTTTTTAAACCCTACTGTTTGACACCTCAGTAATATCTTTTGACAGTATATTACACAAATTAATTAAATGTTGTGTTTAAAAATGCCAAATATATTTCCTTTTATTATTTTTAAATGCATTGCTCTTCTTTTATTTGAACAATCCCCTTGTTTGTGTTTTATGACAAGGTAAATGGAAGCAACAGAACGACCTTTTCATTGAATTTGTATGTTAGAAGAGTTTTATCATATTATAGAATGAAGGAACATGTTAAAATCCAATTGTTTTTAACAGCTATGTAACATGATTGTGTAAACGATGGTGGATCATTTTAAATTTCCAAACAAAATGAAGCAAGCAGAATCATTTATTTTACTTCTCATAGTGCTTGACATAGTTAAATAAATGTACATTATTTCTGGATTTACTGACCCCGATTAGCTGGTATGGCCAAATTGTGCTCAATGAAATCCAGAGAGAATAAGAAAAGGTGGTCCTAATACTATCTTTATGCCACCCCTGTTCTAACAGTGGCCAAGGGTTCCCTCAGTCTCTGTCATAAATTAGAGCATTTTGAAGACTGCTGAAATTTACAACCTCTGCCAGTGGCCCCAGTGGACTGATATAATAGATAGGGAACATTGAGATATACTTTGGCCTTGGTCATGCTCTTTTTTCTTTGGAAATGCTCCTTACCCTGTGTTCTAGGAGGATGATCTCTCCTACATGAGGGAAAGCCTCTGGGGAACCAATGGAGCAACACAAGTATTTGGACTGAACCTGAGACATACTCTACTATAAAGCAAATGCTAGAGTATTATCTCACACTGAATATGTGGTCATGTATATATGTTGCACTATTTGCATGACTAAGCAACTGGAATGGAGAAAGACAGTCCTGTATCAGCCTACCCTGCTGATGGAGTGTTTGTGTACTCACCAGATCTGGGTAAAACTAAGCAGAGTTTGAAAATAAAGTAAAAAAAAAAAATGGTAAATAAGATGTTTAGTATTCCTAAACTTTAATAATCTAAGTGTTACCCCTAACACGGGGTCTAAATTCTCCAGTCCCTCATGAAGCAAAGCTCCCTTTCAAGTCAATGAGAGTTGTGCTCAATTAAGAACCACAGTTTGGTTCATAGGACATTAGTGATAAACACTAAATGGCATGTGGTTTTCATGTTAAACGCTGTAAGCCAAACCTGAGGAGATGCACCATGTGTAAATCAGGGGAGAACATAGCCCTGTATATTTAATAGGAAGATGGTTCATGTTTGACCAACAGATGTAAGAAACCTTTGACTTGTTCATACCTGCACTCTTCTTCTCTTCTCTACGCATGCGTTTGAGACGTTTTAGCATGCCTCTCAGATCAGTGATACCATACTGAAATGCAATCTTCTCATATTCACTGGGGTTGGCATTCTTCAGGAGCTCCCACACATCTATCTCAGGCTCTTCCTCTTGTTTAATCTCCCTAACAGTGGCCAAAAAATAGCATAATTAATGAAATCTCATTGCATTAGAAGGAAGGAGACAAGTAGGTATTAAGTCTATGGTGCTCATGAGGAAAAAAGAAAAGCATTTGAACATACAGTTGTATTATAATGCCTGAATTGAATCTCACATAAACCAGTTTCTCATGCTAGGATAAATTCACTGACTTTAGTGAAGTCTCTTGTGATTTATACTAAGATAAACTGAGATCAAAGTCTACAGCATAAATTCTACAGTTATTAAAAAAAAAGGGCATTATTCTTTGAATGTAGGCCCCAATTCTGCAATTGTTTCTGGTAGTGGAACCTAAGGCTATGTCCACACATACATCATTATTTCTAAATGAGTTATTTTGAAATAAAGTCCTTATTTCAAAATAAGTTAATTTGAATTAAGAAAATGTTAATTCGAATTAAGGGAAAGCCTGCTTTCGAAACAGCTGTTATTTTGAAATGGTTATTTTGAAATAAGGCTGTTTGGACATGTTGTTTCAAAACAGTTGTTTCAAAACAATGGTGTTGTTTCGAAACAACATGTCCAAACGGCATTATTTCGAAATAACCATTTCGAAATAACAGCCGTTTCAAATGAATGGGGTTTAAGCTGTTTCGAAATGATGGTTCTCATTTTGAAATGACAGAGCCTGTCATTTTGAAATAAGAAAACGTCGTGTGGACATTCAGTTTTTTATTTTGAAACAACCAGCGTTGTTTTGAAATAAAAGACTCGTGTGGACATACCCTAAGTGAACTTAACCGAAGTCAATGGGAATCTGTGCAGGCATAAAGGTACACATGTTGTCAGGAATTAGTGTTTCCAGCTGAGCTTGGGATCACCTCACTGGTGAATAATAGAGGATTTCTAGCTGTATCGCAGTTGGCTTGCAGCAGAATCACCTGATTGGCCAAACTGCCCCAGTGACTGAAGGAACCAACAAGTGTGTTCTTAAAGACAGGAGCAGGGTTAGGGCAACGGCTGCTCAAAGCATTCCCCCACAACTGTATTAGCTCCTACCCTGGACACAGCCCTGCCCTTACTTCAGGTAACCCAGCTCTGATTCTTGGCTCTAATTCCTGCCTTCTGACTCCAGCTCTGACTTTAGCGCTCATCCTGGGCTCCTGTTCCTGGCTACCAAATCCTGTTCCAAACACTAGGCACAACCACTCACTTTTCAGTCTCTGCATAGTCCAAAACCAAAAAAGTCAGGGGATAACTTTCTCTTCCAGGATGGATCTCACAGAGACTAAGATCCCCTTGCTGGGACTGGTAGATGCCTGACAGAATTTACAACCTAGATTAGCTCTCTGCAGGAGCAGAATATCCTCTGACATATTCATGCCTTGCATCAGGTCCCTGAAGAATTGAAGATTCCTTTCCAGGCAAGTTTGGTGGAGATCATGGAAAGTTTCAGTGGCCTTCTGAACCACTGTTGGCTCCTGTTCTATTATATGTGCAAATTTGCTGCATGGACTGGTCCAGTGTGAGGCTCATCATCAGTTTGGAGATCAGGGAAGTGCAGGGCTGGGCCATTCCCCTATGGAGAAATCCAGCCCTCTCTTGGGCCAGTTCAGGAGTTCTGTCCAAGCCATGGAAGTACATTTTGATGCCCAAAAGCAAACATGCATGGCATATGCTGTGCTCCAGGTCCTGAGACAGGGATGTCAACCAGGCAGCAACTATGCCATGGAGTTTGATACTGAGTGGAACAAAGCTGCACAGCACTGCCATGTCTGGCTCCATCTGAACAACAAGATCAAAGGCAAACTATGCAGGGGTGCAAGCTCTAAGTGACTTGGCTGCTCTTTTTGCATTAAGATAGACAAGTGCCTATGGGAATTCTAACAAGAAAAGGTGGCTCTCTGACTTCGGTCAGAAACCCCTCCATACCCACCTTACAGCCTGAGTCCAGGTAGCTGGACATAGCCTGATACCATCTCTTGGTTGCAGAGAAAGATCAACACGAGGCATTGATCTGTTCCTCTGCTGTGGAGGACCAAGACACATTGCCTTGAGTTGTGTAGCAAAGGGATGATCCATTTCTTGGCCAAGAAAATGACATGCTACTGGACCGGTAAATGGATCTGGGTGCTTCCCTTTTGCTCCCATTCATGGTACCTACAATTGTCCTCAGGAACCTTGATGGCATTTAATGAACATCTAATACACCTCCAGCTCCCACTCTGTCTACAACACTTTCTGATCACAGAGATCAGTCTGGAACCACTGGTGGACTTCAGTTCCTCCAGTAATATTTATGCACCTAGAAGTTTCCCTAACTCACGAGCTTTTGTCACTGCATAAGACTGTCAGTGTAGAAAGACCATCACCAGTTCTCTCCTATCATCAAGCTCAGTCACAAAAGAAACCGCACCTTTGGAGCTCACCAATCTTCATGGTCATCATAAGTCCTTCCAGCTGGATTTGGTCCAGTCCATTTCCCACTCTCTCCAATCATTCTTGGCACCACAGAGTTTGTGACACATGATCCCCCACATTCATGGGCGATCAAGCATGGTGCATTTTACTTCCCTGTAGTGCCAGCAGTCCTGCTTTTCAAAACCCAGTTGTGGGTTAGATTTTTCCTAGAGCTGCTTCTAGTGAACCCATCCCACCCCCCCAAGGACTTTGGAATAGGGGAGCCCATCTTAAAAGGGGTCCCTCCTGGCCCAACAGCCTTCTTAGCAGCCTTGGGGGATATCAACCAAATATTAGGACTTCACAGGCATTTTCAATGTGAAGGATGATATCCTGCCTTCTCACTGGTGCTGTGACTGTCCTGTAAATCTTGAGTCTAGAGACAGAGGCTCCCTTTGGATGTATCTTTTCTCTTGCTGAACCTCACTACAAGCACACAGAGTCTATCTCTAAGAATACATAAAAAAAGGATTCACCTGCCCTTCTACACCTGGTATCTTTTGTAGCCAAGAAAGACGGCACTCTGTGGTCCTGTGTGGACAACTGGGCTTTGAATAAAATAATCACCCTGACTTCTGACTCTGACCCTTAAATTTGATGCAAGGGCAAGTATTATGGGATTCCATTGATACCTTTTCTCCTGATACAAATATAGAAAACTGGCCTCTGCACTTACTCTTCATTAGTAATGGGAAGCATTGTGTTAGATTTCTAGAGATAAGCTTGAACAAACAAAACTATCAGATTTCATTTTAAACAAGTTGGTGGACTCTATTTATTGCAATCAGCTTCAAAGTCCATATTTGAATTAAGAGAGTCAGCTGATTTAAAAAAAATAAGCTAGTTAACTATTTTGAAACTGACACCTATTCAAGGCAGAGATAATGAGGACAGCCTGGATAAGATCATAATTTTTATGAGATCTACTGGTTATCTCAAAAAAAAAAAAAGCTGCTGGTATAATTTAGTGATATAGGAGAGAGCTGGGTAAAGGTCTTGATTCTTTTTTCCAGAAACATGCCCTGGCTGAGACCTGGGCCAAACCAAGGTTTTCTGGCCCCCCCCCCTCCCAAGGGAAGTGTGGGGCCTGGGGCAATTGGCCTGAGGGGAGACCCTCCCCCAGCACTGAGTGGGGGAAGGGTGCAGGCTGGCTCCGCTCTCCTACCCCTCCCCTGAGCCAGGGCTGGAGTGGGCCAGTCCTGAGAAAGGGGTCTGCTTTCCTGCCCCACCTCTAGGCCGGCCCGCCTCACCCCCAGGGCAGAACAGCCAGACTAGGGGAGGGCCAAGAGAGCAGAGCCTGGTCTCTGGGGGCTGGGTGAGCTAGCCCAGCAGTGAGGCCAGATGTGCGCTCCTGGTCCCCCTCTGCTTTCCTGCTGCATTTGACTCTGCGCTGAAAGAAGTGGGGAGGGGGTGAGGGAGAGCATGGCTATTGGGGGACAGCAGTGGAGGCCCCGCACTGCCTTGCTAATGGCAGGACAGCGCAGGGCCCACAGAACTGCAGGGTCGGGGGCAATCACTTCTCATGGCCCCTAAGGATCGCCCTGGGGGCGCACCCTTGGTGCTCCCATTGCTTGGTGCCCTAGGCGACCACCTAGGTCACCTCTATGGATGACTGGATCTGGGTGAGATCATCATTGCCCTGATTAAATCTGACAGGTTCTGGGGAATCAGTACTTCTGGCAACAGAGCACAAGCATAAGTGTATGGAAAAAAAAAGAAACTTCAGTCTTTATTGTCATAACATAACAGGATAGAAAATAAGGGGATCATTGAGAAGTCTAAAAGGGTTGGACCACTGACTGTGAACCAGTATTATACAGCTGTGTAATCCATGTGGTTTACAAGCATTTACAGTAGTTCAGTGATATTTTAAAGAAATGACTAAAGGTGATTTAAATAAAATGGTTATGGTATGTGGTAGTACTTATCTAAAGAATGGCATTGTATGTCCTTTGTTTCTTTAATTTTTGATGTGTGCTTATGATTTATGGAGACTGACTACTTACTGCAAACAATGGTGTTTCAATGAGATTCCTTCTGCATGGGGTCATGTCAAAACCAGTTTGCGAACATGTATAAAGGGTAACACACACTAAGAGATAGAATTCTCATCTCAGTTCGCTGCTAATTAGCTATGCAACTCCTATCAATGCTAACGGGAGTTACACACACACATAAGCACATGAACTGAGATAATATTGTGTCCTGTTAAAATCAGGTCGGTGATAAAGAATAATGATCAACATGTCCTGATTTCAACTAATTAAAACAATAATTCCAGCCTCTCTATTCACCTTGCATAACTAATAAACAAATTTTTACACTTTAAAGAAACACACTTTTTTTTCCTGAGACTATAATATTTGTATCTTTGGATAGTGGGCAAACGACATTTACTATTTTCAGGCTAATCCATTTTAGATTATCTAGACCATGAACTCATCTAAAATTTTCCCCAAGCTATGTGCATTGTGTTGAAAAAATGTATTTTTAAAGAAGTATTAATGTTTGAGTCTCTTGTAACTTTTGGAAGTTCATCGCCCTATTGACCCATTACTGTGATGAGACATACCAGCTCATCTGTATGTTATTAAGATGACATATTGGTTTGACTTCCTGAGAGAGCTGCACAAAGTAAAATAAAATAAAATAAAAAAAGCAGCATTCAGACTGTGCATTCAGACTTTTTTTAACCTATATGTTTCAGGTACTTACGTATTGAATTTCAGCAGCTCAAATGTAGAGGCAAAACACTTCATTTATCAATATAAAATTATTCTATTTAAAAACAGGTCAGTTTGGTTTCCCCATTAACCACACATGAGTTATATTGTGTCTCTATGGATATATATTTTTATGAAATAAAAAAAGAATTATTTATGTTAGTGAAGTGAAGTCACAATTTCAAATTACCACAAAAAGAATGCAATTTCCTCACATGCAATCCATTTATTAGTATGAAAACAACTCACAAAGTAGATCATAACAGTCACATTACTGTGTCAGTAGGATAGTTAAATGAACACATGTCAAACTGAAGATCCTAGTTAGGAATGAGGAGAGGATAAAAAAATGGAGACCTGGTGGATCTGAATCAGTTCAAACAGTTCTTTAACACACAGTTTCTACTGTAGACAGAAAGTGGGTACCATGGAAGCTCTGCCACTGATTAACTTAGAAACTCCCCTTTCTTCCATCAGGTATTTTTATTTTTCTTGTAGGACTAAGTTTAGATATTTAAATATCTAAGTTATCTGTATGGTGACTGTTATCCTATTACCTAAGAGCTTCACAGTCTTAATGTATTTAGTGGCACTTTTTTTTCCCCAGTCAGAGATGAGCACTAGCAGAGATGAAGGGCCAAATTGTCCCTTCAGTTATACATACTCATCTCTCATTGACATCAGTAGGAGTTGTACTGTATCCAAGAACAAAGCTGGGCTCAAGATCTAGAATTCTAAAGGGGCGTAACAGTCCAAAAGGCAACCTGACTTTAAATGAGGTCTTGAGGAGCAGTGCCTAATTTTTTTTAGCTATCATCATATGAAGGAAAATCAAATGTACTAACATTGTACACTTCATGTTCATATACTGAATGCTTAGTGTAGATGTATGAACAGTTTCATCTTAGTTCCTCTTTGAGTATTAGAACTATAAAATTATGCTACATATCAAGTAAAAGCTATTTTTTCTTAATTTTATGAGAAGGCATCAAGTTTTAATCAAGACCTCATGGTCTCAATAATATATTGGACTGTTTCTTAAACAACCTGTTCCTAGCTTTTTGGTCACATGATGAAAGAGCAGAATGAACAATAATGCTCAATAAATGAAAATTACACTGCTAGAAGGGAAGAGCAGAAAATTCAGCGATCATTTAAAACAATGCCCTTCTTCCTTCATTTGCACATATTGAGCCAGCCAACCTATGGATGTAATATAAATGACTACATTTTGAAAACTTTGTATGTAGTCTCAGTGCATTTGCTAAAGTTAATTTAAAGTATGCCCAAAAGGGCCCACCTTACCCTCTGTAGTTTCTCACTTCCACACCAGACTCAATTTTCTGATCTGCTCATCCCTGCATAGGTAAAAACCCCATCCAAACACAAAATAAATAGCATGTAGACTAAATACTATTGATTTGTTCCATTAAGAAAGTGCACTGCAACCTAAAATCTTTGACACACTCAAATCTGATGGTTCTTTCCTGCCTATTATGTTTATGTGATACAATTAGTTGAGCTTTTGCATTTCATACTCTAAGAATTAAGAGTTAGGAATATCAAAAGAAAGTAAGATCATAAAATTCTTGAGAAATGATTAATGCTAAACCTGACTCTTTCTGTATATGAACCTATTGAGTTCCAATCCACACCTGCTCACTTCATCATTTGGTTCTCACCTACGTTTCAGGAGACCACTAAAGTCAAGTTCTCCTGCATCCTCTTGTCCTTCACCACTGTTATTAATAAAAAAAGAGATCAAATCTTTGTTTAATACAGAGAGACTTGGACAACACACATTGCAAACACTCTAGATGTCCTGTATATGCAATACTGACTAGGCACACAAATAATGGTATAAAATCAACACAAACTTGTATTCGTTTCCACGCAAGTTATGGTTCCATAACAAGCACTTGTGAAAAATAAACACAGAGGTTTGTATTGCTCACTGTTATACTTTTAAGACACATTTTTGTGGATTGCATACATTAATTTGTCAAGATTTGTGTTATATTTTAGAACACAAATTCACTTAAGCCAGTCAACACAAAGGCTTTGTTTTAAGTAGTACAGTATATCTGTGTAGAAAAACAAAGGGCTTGTGCTGATCTCTGTTATAAATATAAAACAAAGATTTGCATTGTTGAGTATGCTGCATTTAACAATGCATAGCTGTGTCAAATACCAGCTAGCAAAACATTACACTTAAGTTTAAACTCTGTGTGTCAGTAAAGGGAGAAGTCAGACAGAAAAAAACAAAAACAAAAACAAAACAATACTTTGTACAATTTTAAGATGGGATTGTAGCCTTTTAAAAAAATGTTGTAGTCCTTTCTAGAAGGCCATCTTGAGCAAGAAAACCTTATTACAATATACACATATGAAAGAAAAAGCTCTGTTGTTGGGGTGATGACAGTAAATATTGTGGTGAAATCGTGGTGCTACTGAAGTTAGTGGCAGTTAATTCAATAGCACTTGGATTTCACCTTAAGACTTTGCATACAGTAGTCCCTCAAAGTTTTCAGAAGTATTTTTCTGTTGGCATTGTAGCTGCTTTTGAGCCATAGTATGGTGAGTAAAAATGTGTCCCTAGGAAAGAATACACCTTGAAATTAATCTCTCTCTCTCAGCATGAATTCACTTTAATAGCTCATCATTTAATAAAACCTTCTGCTTAGTTGCAATTATAAAGGATGTTTGCATATTTAAGTTGTTAACTTAAACAACTGACACTAGTTTTCTGTCCATGAGCTATGTTCCCATTATTTCTTTTTCTGTTCTGGTAAGAAAAATGTGTGCAGATTTAGAAAGTGTTAGGACTACATCATAAGACTGGTTTTAATGGCTATTTTACCTAAAATCCCAATCATGTGCAAGAAGATTTATGATATAATGCTATACCTAAGATTTTTGGGGTGTATCTATTTTAATTTATTATAAAGATCAATTTAACCTGCATTTTTCTTTTTATCATAAAATAACCCAGTCACATTGAAGTAAACTGGAATTTTGCATTTGATTTCAATGAGTACAGGACTGAGCTTACACTAACTTTCATCTTCCAGCTTGTAACTATCAAGGAACATACAGTAGGATATTTTAATCAATCACAAAATAAAAATTTAAAAATTCTTGTAAAGAAATACATAATATGTAAAAGCATCTTAAAAATGAGATAAAAATGCACTGGGAAAAACACATCAAAGGCACTTAAAACACAACTTCTGTCTTATGAAGTAATGATCTTAAGTGTCAATATATATTTTAAAGTGTTTAGATGTTTTCTACATCTATGATGTTATCCATCTGCTTTCTACTAAACAAATAGTCATCTTCCACAATGTGCTGATTAAATCCCATTTATGAAATTATTTTTTGCCTATCTAAAGTGCCTGTCCATTTTTAAATGAATGAGAGAGACATGGTGAGAGAAGTAATACACATTTGTCATTTTCTGGCCTGAACTACTGTGCAGCATTGGTATCTGATGTTTATAGGCTACTACCTTCTGTCCCAATATCATTGGAATCTTCACATACTAGTTGTTAGATAAACATTAGTAATTGGTATAGCTTTTTAAATATGGAATAGAGCTAGGTGAAATTTTTCAGATGAATAATTTATCTAAAAATACAGTTCTAGTTTTGAAACTATTTGCAAATTTGATATGAATTCACAGAATAGTTTTAGCTGGAAAATAAATGTGGTACTCAGCTGGAATGGTGAGAGGTGTACATACAAAACCCTGCTGTACATCAGACAGAGGAGGAAACTGAATCCATGTCTCTCACATCCTAAGTCAGTGCACAAAGCACTAAGTGTATTAGTAAAAGGTTAGCACCTCCTCCCTCTGGTCATCATGTGAAGCTAGCTCTTTTAAAATGTCCAGAAACAAAACATTTCAGGTTGAATAGCATATTTTGTTTGACCCAAAATCTATTTCTGTATTTCATCAAATTCTGAAGGAATTTTTTGACTGTTTGACGTTGATCAATTTTTTATTTATTTTTTTTTAAATCTGCCAATGAACAAAAATCAGTTATTTGCTCAATTCTATTCTGGAATTACTTAACGTAAATGGTATATAAGCTTCGATCTCCTAAAATAATGAGATTTTATAAATGCAATCCTGTAACATTTTTTAGCTTTGGCTGTGCTTATTGTATGATTAACTCCATCAATGTTTTCACTTATAGCAATTACTCTCTACTCTCATTTTAAAATCTATTAAACTACATATGCAGTTTCAGATATAAGGCTACTTCATCCCATCTTTCAGTTAGCTGACATCCCACTTCTTTCATCCCTACTTATAACACTATCTTTTTATAACAGTTGATATGTTTGGCTAGAAGAGATGGTATGTGGTGCCTGTACGCTATCAGTGTTTATTATTGAGTAACTTCACAGGATCACCACTTGAAGTTACCTTCTTTTGAAAGCAGATCGGATGTCAATAGATGGAGTAGACTGAGAAGATTCTATAAAAGAAAAAAGAAGTTAAAGAAATATTTTTACCTCTGTACTTAAAATCAGTTCAGTTTTACTGCTAAATAACCATCCTGTATATGCCCTTCTGGCACTAAGATCTGTCAAGTGCACCTTGCATCAGTACAGAGGTAGTCTTTTTTAGTATATTTCTCTAAACTATATTATACATTTCTACTTACGAGATCAGATTATGTGATATTTCTCTCATGTTCCCTCTCTGCCCACTCATACCTTGTCTCTCTTTCCTTTTCTCTCACTCACATCTTCCAGTTTTCAAAGTAAACTCACTCCTGCCAGCATTTTACAGAATAAAAGCAGTCCGGCATAACCACACGAGGGTCCCAAATAATCACTAATTGTTTTCTGCTACCCAGAATGGATTTTGTTTTTCTACAGCTGGAAGACCAGCAAGAAAGATACAAACTGAAAGTGGGAGGTTCTGGGGTAAATTCATCCCTGTATCAGGGCCAAGACCCACAAGACCTCTGAACTACATAAACCTTAGTTGGAGAGTTTATGTGATGCAAGTGATGGGTAGAGATTTGTGCTGGGCCTTGGCACAAGCACAAATTTCCCCCTTCATCTGAATTACAGCTAGGCAGCTGAAACAACGCTTTCCTGTAGAAAGTTTATAAAAGCAGTTAGATTGGTTCTTTGCCTAGCAGCCTAATGAATACACACAGACTACTAGGCCTGTCTCATCAATTGACAGTCAGCTGCTGAGCATTCCTTTAACTGTGGTCTGCTTCCCTGGCTGATGACCAGGCTGATGACCTTGGTAATGTAGTAAGCTTGTTTTGCTAGGATGAACTAACACTCAGCTAGGTTGCTTTAGTGCTCCTGACCTTTGGGTATTGGGGAAGCTTGCCTGGTCCTGTCTAGCAGCTCAGATTATAGGATCAGGTAACTATTTGCAGGTAAGATTGAACAATAGCCTTTATTGTGCAGACAAGATTGTTTATTCTTGTTTGCTCATTAGACTTCCTCTCTCTTTGGCTCAATCCTCCAAATATGCATGTAATTAACTTTGTTCATGTGAGGAGTTCCACATGGATAAATGTTTGCAGGAAAAGGGACTGTATCATGCATAAATTGACAAATAATTTGGGCCTGAATCTCCACTGTAGTGTATAGACATTTATGCCTGGGCAATGTAGATGTAAAATGTTATCATTGGCTAGGTACCCTTTGACAGTCTCTCCACACAAGTGTAAGACAACTACAGAAGATAGAAAATCAGGCCCATTCCATATCAGAATCTCTCTCGGATGTAACCACATACATAATCTGTCTCTTGTGGCCTCTCTTGAAAGACTTGTGACTGGCATTCTTTTTGTTCAGCAGAGGCCTGATCTAAATTCAATAGGAATCTTTCTAGTGACCTCCATGGGTTCTGGCTCAGACCCATGCTTGCCAGCTGCCTCCTCTACCAGACATTTCATTCCAAAAATAAATCACAGTTGCTCAGGAGGCATTGTGTTCAAAAAGCTAACATTAAACTTTCCTTCACTGAGGCCTTCAAAATACAGTTAGATCATATTTGGGTGTAAAAAGATATATATGGACAAAAGGGGAATCTTACCATGGACTTCAAGATCGAAAGAGCAGCTATCAAACTTATCCTTATATGTTACTTCACATCGGTAGTTCCCTCCATAGTTTTCCTTAGCTTTAATGATTTGCATCTCAAATGTATAAATCTAAAATTAAAAAACAAACTATGATAATTTTAGTTTGGTAGACATTTCTATAAAGTTAAAATGATGACCCAGAGGGTAGGTTTACTCTCTCAGCCTGTAGCAGAAAGCTTGCATAGGTGTGCTGCTCCAGGAGTCACTCTTGAAAGGAACTGTGATTTGAATACCCCTTTCAAAGTTATGATTCATAGGAGCTCCTGTTTTATGCCAGGGGACATGATGCAGTAAAGCCTTACCAGACACATTTTATGGAATCTCATGGAGCCAGAAAATGAACCCACTCTCTAACCAGTACCTGAACCACAAGACCTTCTGTGCTTAGGTAAATAACTGTTAAAGTTTTT
Organism: Podocnemis expansa; assembly: GCA_007922195.1. Lineage (NCBI taxonomy): Eukaryota > Metazoa > Chordata > Testudines > Podocnemididae > Podocnemis > Podocnemis expansa. Next base: position 13,346,384 of record ML681994.1, on the reverse strand, counting down.
GAAGGCATCAGGTTTTGTCTGTTTAAAAAAAGAGAAACAAAGTGTACCTTGCTGTGACGCTCAAATGTCTCCTTCAGCTGAAGGTGTTTGCCGGCTTTACTGGCCAAGTCCATCCATTTTCCTTTGAACCATTTCACTGTTGGCTTTCGAAGAAGATCTTTGGCTTCCACTTTGGCTATAAATGTAATATTTCCCCCTTTAAAACAGAAAAAAAATTTTAGTCATTTGTGAACATGTGGTTGCTTGTCACATCTGCTTCTTTTACAGAAAGACTTGTGTGGAAGGTAGAGGGTTTGGGCTCAAATCTGAATCTGAACCCAGGTTTACAATGCAGTGTAGACATACTTTTAGAAAGAGACGTGACAGGAAGGGTGCATAGCAACACTGAATGGCTGCCTGAAGGAGCAATATTGTAGGACTTTAGAGAGTGCCATATTTAGCTCTTATTCTTTCCATCCCTCGTTTTATTTATGCTCCAAAGAGATGTCCACAAAATCCTTTCCTCTAGTTAGACGCTGAAAAGTTAAGAGTTTACGAACAACAATCTATGAAGTACTCTTTGTCAGCTATTGTACAGCTGTCAGTAGCAGAGGTCATTATCTATCCCTTCTGAATGAATACAACTTTCATCTTTCACCCTAAGTAAATTATTAGAGCTAAATTTGGTCTTGTATTAAACATTTGAATATTTTCTTCATTGGTAGGCCAAATTCATTCTTCAAAGAGGAGTGTGTGGTTCCCATTGAAATAAATGAGAGTTGCATGTGGCTGCAGCCAGGATTTAAATGTTATGTGAAGTGCACCTCTTTTCAGACTTTATCTGTAGCATAAAATGCCCATATTTCCCTTGTTTGTAGGCACTTACCGACACTCACTGAACCGCTCTGAGGTTTTTCAACAAATAATGTGGATCTCTGGGAATTCTCAGGCTTCTCTGGTTCCTCTGTAGTTCCATCTCCAACAGACCATACTAATATGTAGAGAGAAGGGGAAATATCATTTGTCCAAGCATGGTTTACTCTCGCTAACCTTGTTGCTGCCTTTTTAGACATCCTCAGTGGCATGTAAGTCTTTGATTCCTTTAGTCTTAGTGATATTCACTGTTGGAATGGGTGCTGTCACATGCTGTACAGTTCCTGCAGAAATATCATCTTTGTAATGGAAAATGGAATTACTTGGGAAATTAGGGCTGACAGATGGTATAAGCATCTTAAGCAACTTGAATTTCACCAGTGTTCAGCCATGAGCATTTTATAGATATAGTCCATAAAAGTGTGGCTCTTTGCTTTATAGGAACAGAAACCACAGATCAACAGCCTAAAGGTGCAGACAGCCAATCTTAGGAACAAGCAAGATAAGTCTGACCACTTGGTCCTTGATTTTTATGGTTCTCCCTCAATCCTGCACTCGCTCAGCAACTCCTGCAACCTAATATTTCCCCTTTACCAGTGAGACAACAGTGCAAAGAAGCTCGCTGTTCAATCTAGTCTTTTCTTTAAGTGATAGACAGCAACTCACAGTCTGATTACCAACATGCTTCCCACTCATCCACTGCCTACATGTACTGTCCTGAGAATTTGGGTACAGGAAATCATAAGGCAAGCCCCATGCCTAGACTGATGTTTATAGGTAAATAGCCAGACACAAAGGATTAAATCACACATTCAGGTACAGATTCTTCCCCTGTGGAAGTCAGTGGCTATGTCTACACTGAAGGCTTAAGTTAACTTAAGCATGCTTAGGTCGACTTAAGCAACTTCCTGGACACATTTGGAGTCCATTAAGTCAACTTAAGCACTTGCTTAAGTTGACTTAACAACTCCTGCCTTTAAAGCTGACTTTAAGGGTTAAGTGGACTTTATTAAGTTGACTTAACATAATGTGCCCATTAAAGTCAACTTAGTACATTAGAGCCGTTTAAGTCAACTTTATAAAGACAATGTAAAAAAATGGGGCCTCACTAAGTCGACAATAAAGTTGACTTTAAGTCAACCTTATTAAGTCAACTTACCTGAACCCTGTAGTATAGACATAGCCAATGGAAGTTGTGAACCAAAAGTGGGCAGCCAGGGTGAGGCAGGATGAAAGTACAAGACCTCCAGAATATTTCCTTTACTGAAAACTCTGGAGGGAGCCTGGGGGAAGTCCAAGTTGACTCCCAGTGGAAAACTGCATGGAAGGCAGTAAGAAAAACATTTGTGGGCCACAGAATCTCCTTCTACAGGCAGGGTAAAACATGTGTCTTTTATGCTGAGTTACAATGTGTGTTGTAAGACTGCTCTATGGTCTCTTTCAAGCTGAGAAGTCTGGACCAGCACAAAATGGGAGGAAGTGTATGTAGCAATTGCAATCTGTGCAGATCTCCAAGAACACTGGTGTACCCCCACAATAGGCCCTCTGCCCTTTTTGGATTAGAAATGCCTCCTACTTGCTCTTGAATGGAAAACACATGAGGTTGTGTGTTTGGGTCAGTTCATACAATGGCTTTCAGTTTCTGTCCTTACAATAGACAACCAGGCATAAATTGCATAATAATTCATGCCTTGTTACTTACAAAAAGTTGCTTTTCAAGTACAGTACTTGTAAATGACCATGTCAGATGTCAGCATGTTGTTACACTTTATAAAGGATTATTACTGAAGGAATAATACTGGCAGATAAAAGTTAACTTTGCACATCTATGTAACATAACAACATCAGTCACTGCTCATTAGCCAACTGTGGGAAAAGGTAACCAAATGTTCTTGTTTTATTAAACATGCTACAGCTGTTCAGGAGGAAATCCAGAAATACTAAATAACTATAATTCCCAGATGGTTATAAGATCTAGTCTCTTAATGCATTCAATGTGTGGGAGTATCCAGTTCCATTACACATGTAGTTGTGTTATTGCAACACACACATACACATGCACATACACACATAAATGTATCTATTTCTATGCTGTGTAGATAGTACACTGGTACACATGCAGGGTCCCCCCCGCCACACCAAATACAAGTGGGAAATGGTCATTAGCACAAATTCTTTATATGGCAGTGTCTGACACTGAAATTTTTAATGTGCAATGAACTACAATCTTAAGAAAACACAATGTGATTCTGAAAAAAAAAAGTTATCAAGAAATTTCTGTTTGGAGAAAAATCACAAAGTCATGTTTGTCTTTGATTAAAAAGATCTGCAGATTTCAGCTATTCCTGGTAAATAACCAGAGTTAAAGTGACACATTTCATTTAAGAAAGATGTCTATTTCTAAGTTTCCAAGTAGATTTTTGCAAGTGATCCTCTTTCTTGGACATTTAAAATGAACTGAAATTAAGATTTAATGGCATGTGAATGACTGCAATATAAAATAAAGATAAATTAGTGTCAGGAAATAAATAATTATTAATAATTGCACTATGTTAGAGGTGGAATGTTTCTTTTTTTTTTTCCCGGACGCCTCACCTGAATCTTTTCTCTCTGCTGACCGGGTAGTTCCATCTGAAATGAAAGAGTAATCTGGATGATCCCAGTTCAGAGATCCCAGTGTAATTGACCTTAAAGTTTACTGATCCTTTAAAAATGTTGACTCTACACAAGTATGGGGGGTAGAACAAAAATTATGCAGCAATTCTAAATACAGGAATGTGAAAAGTTCGTAACTGAGTCTACATCTCAGTTATTTTTCCTCTGTTTCGGCATTCAACACAGGAAGAATAAATTAACATAATATGTATCTCTGTGCAAGACTTCCTTGCCAAAGGCTCACATTTTAGAAGGATAAAATAATACCAATACTTTCCTCAAAATTCTGGGTAGTTCAAGATAACTGAAAATATTTTAGTCCGTTAGTCATTCTAAAGTGCAGTATCTTGAAGTTTAGCAGTGTAGTGACTCATCTTGAGAAAAATCCAGAGAAATAATGAAAATGAAATTTTGAGGGTTCTTTTTGGGGGTGATTAAATAGTTTCATTTTTAGAATGTAGGGACATATCCTCATCTGGTAAATCACTGTAACTCCACTGATTTCAACTGAAGATCTGGCTCCTGTCATATTTCATTTTCATGGAGTTTCTGTACAAGCTGATAATTCTTGAGGAAACTAAAAAATATTCTAAACATTTCTTATGCTAACAAGTTGGCATATATCTTAGGTATTCCATCATTTGTTTCAAGAGTTTGCACTCCTTTTAAAACACATTAACATAAAACATGGTTGGAAAGCATGTGTGTGGGCAGGATGAGGTTTCAGCATCACTCCAAGTTGGTAACGCTAGGACCTTAAGCAGCATCTTTACTGGTGCTTTTCTTTTGAAGGCCTTTTATTTATCAGCTGACTGTTGATCAGCACTGAAAAATTCAAGCCACCTGCTTTTAGCAGGTAAGATAACATTTAACCATGTGGAGAAAACTAGTTTTAAATCATAAAGGGTTTAGCTTGGTTATAATTCTGAAATTTGAGTTCAGCTTTATCCTTAAATATGCAGTCTGTTCATCAGGAGAAATGCATACAGAGCCTGACTTTCAGAGTAGTCGTAAAGCAGTGAAGTCTCATTTAAGCCCTTAAGAAAGATCCAAGTGGGATTTCAGTGCTGTAAAAGCCTTTACTGGCACACTGGACAGAGGCGAATTTCACTTGAAGTATGTGAAGAACTTCCTGTGTTGATGCAAGCTATGCCTGAGTGCCAACTACAGAATTGGGACCTAGTTTTTCTTCCAAGAAGGAAGTTTAAAAAGCACAGTAATAATCCTAACCTGCTTGTAGAGTATTAACTGAAGTGGTGTCATCTTCATCTGTAAAAAGAAATATGAATAAAAAAACTATACACAAAAAAAGAGAGCACTGTAGATTATCCTTTTTAGTACAAACGAACATGTGAAACCTGCAAAAAAAAAAAAGGGAGGGGGAAAATCATGATAGTTGGATACACTCGTAATGGAAACATCAAACTGATGAATAAAGCGTTGAGTAATTCAGTAGCTGAAATGGTAAACCTTAATGCTCCAGGCAAGTAAAATAAATGAATAAATAAAATAATGGGATGTAAACTGTGGTCTATTATTAAAATATGGATTTATATGAGTTTTGTAGATGATTCTGTTTGTTAGAGATGTAATACACAGTAAATACAAAAGAACAAAAACATGAAATCAAGGTCAACCACACATCTGACCTTCTGAAGAGGATGTCAGTTCGCTGACGTTCATGTCTGCAAGTAAAATGTGTACCACATATACATTCAACATAACTAAATCATTTCAGACATACAACATATACTGATATTTAAAAATATCACTACATATACATATAGTAACTCCTGCATTAGAAGATTAATCAAAAATGAAGAGATTAAGCAATTAAGTTTTTTCTACTTCAGGTACTGAATCATTATTTGTTCACTTGGGTGTTCACTGTATGAGTACTGAAAAATGGACTCTTTGGTATTAATACTTTATTTCCTAAGAATTCTAATCGATTTTAGCAGTTGTAGTCATTTTAAAATGTTAACCCATATAGGCTGCCATGATTAAATAATAATAATGATAGTAAAGCCTGGAAAATTGTGAAAATGTTATTAAAAATGTTGATATTAAAGGCTAGTGAAAATGATTGTTAGGAGACCCTAGTGACAAGAGAAAAGGCAAGTTCTGTAACAGTACAGTATTTTATGTTAGCTAATAATTGTATTTGGTCTTCAGCTGTTGAATAGAACACACACAGAGCTCTCAGTCTCTGGTGAAAATAAACTGTAAGTATTAATATTTTAAATGGGTTTTAGTAGAAAACTATAGTTTTACTTGTGTACTTGTAGAAAGGCTAGAACAAACTAGATATAATTGTGGCTTCAAGATATATAGACATAACTATAAAGTTACATAAAATGTTTTTTGGTGAGTAATCATCCACTAGTTACCATTAAACTGTTAATAGTATTTCCTGAAGAATAGGGTTAGAGTTAGGGTTATATTAGATCAATTTAGAAAAAGATGCATATTTTTTAAGGTAAAAACACATGTTCCATTTCAGCCTCGGACTCAAGAATGAAATATTAAGCATTCATTTCCATGAAGAAAATATTTGAAAAACAATGTTGCTTAATGAAAACATTTATGACCTTCTTTTCACAAACTCTATTCTTTGTGAGCAATCCTTACTCAAATTATTAGTCCCAATGAAGTCAATGAGAGCTGGTTTCATGAGCAAGTTTGTGAGATCAAGTACTTCATAATACGCAAAATACATCTATTGTGAAAATTACCGCTTAAAGAAAGCACCAAAAAAGGTCTGAATTTATTTTTTTTTTTAATTTTTGCCTCAAAATTCCAATTTCTCTATTTTCTTCTTTTGCTTGGTCAGTTTTAATTACCCTTATTCAAATCCATCTCAATCATATGGTGCAATTCTTCTTTTTAAACACAAGTCATGTACATTTCTGTAAACTTATAGCAACTGGTGGGAAATGTAAATTGTATTCAGATGATTAATCATAGTATTTCACTTATGAATTGCTAGTGATTTATCAAACCTTTTTCAAAAAATCATTTTGGGAAAGAATGTTGAGAATGTAGGATAAAAGCATTTCCCAACAAATAAATAAATACAATGCAGACCTTTTTGGTCCTAAGAAGATGTGTGCTTATTTACAGGAAAAGATTCAATGATATGCTCAACAGGACAAATCCTGAGATGACCTGCAACTTCCATTGGCTTCAATAAAGGTTGCAGGTGTGGATTTCCAATGGACATACAAAATAAAAAATATGAAAAATGTATTAAAATGCAAATATTGTACTAAATAATCAATGATTGGAAGGAAGAAGTAGTTACAGTGCAAAATCAGATTTTGTGGTCTAGAAGAACTATAAAGCAAGCTGTTTTCTCTTTTTGTCAATAATGTCATCATTGTGGTTAATGCAGACTCTGAAGAAGGAAAAACAAAAGCTCTTTTCTGGCCCAAAATATATTAATTTAGCTCAACCAGCATGATATATTTGATATAGTACATGTTATCTGATGGAGGATGATGATCACATGATGACGGAACTGATCTTTTGAAACACCTGAGAAACTAAAAGAACACAAAAGAGTTATTTGGTTTGAAAGTTGGTGATTTCATTTTTCACCAATGCAACCTTTTTCTTTCCCAAGCAAAATGTTAACAGCAATCACTCCATACATACATTTCAGGAATATTAATATGAGTGGACATGTGAAGCTTCTATTAATGGAAAGGATTGTAAAATAGCAAATGTCAGTGGGAGTACTTTGATTAATGGAATTGAGTAAATGTATCAGTTCATCACTCCTTACATTTCAGGTTTTCAGTGGAGACACAGGATAAAAATATGGACCGACTATTAAATAAACACAAGGAATGGTTTCACAACAATGACCTATGTGTTTTCCATGAGAAAGTGATGGTCTTCCAGTCTATGTTAGCAAAGGCATCTATTTAAAAGATAACAAAAGGATCCTAAGAATATCTGACTTGGTGATAGGATTATAATTATTATTTCGTGTTCCTTTTTCTCTGAAAGTAAAATTGTAATGGAATATAATTAACAATCTATTGCGTGATTAGAACTAGATAAGATGAAACCATCTGGTGCAAACAAAATACCTTACTCTACATATTTGGTAAATTTCTATATATGCTTATGTTTAATGGGCCGGCATGGTATGTGTAAGGTGGTACAGGTGTTTAGCCTTTAAGAGTTATGTTCATTGCTGGTATATTTTGACTAACTAAAGCGGAAATATATCCAGTTTGGTTTTACTCTCTTCTGTCTAATCATGGCATTCACAGAGGACCAAAACTCTTAAAGCAATAACATGAGGAAGTTCTTTGGTGGAAAAAAAGAAAATTTTAGATTCTCTAAAATAGTTCATAAAAAAACTTTTGGAAATTCAATTTTGTTTAAATTTAATATTTAGATATAAACATGTTTGGCTGATTTTGTCAGAGAAAAAAACTGCCCAAATGCAAGGAAAAGAGATTACTGATTTACTTTTATTGTTAAGGTTAAGAACCTTAGACCCTTTGGTTCTACAATATTTCTAACTTTGTTATAAGCAATAGATTAATGTTAGTCATGAGTCAACTGTTTACCACATTTTTGCAAAGTTTACAATTTTTCAAAAGTTGTAAAATTAATCAAATAAGATAATTATTATACGTTAAAAAATCCCTGCCATTTAAGACTTTTAAACAGGAGTGTAAATCCTGGCCTCACTGAAGTCAATAGGTGTGTTGCTAGTGACTTCAGTGAGCTAGGATTTCACCATGGTTTTTTACTTGATTTATTTCTGTTCTTTTTTATTTTAACACATTAGTAAGAATGTGATGATAACTTAGGGTAGTTCATATAGCTACACAGCATGGCCTGAAGTCCTGTGGCACCTTAAAAACTAACAAATGGCTTCAGACGTAAGTTTTCATGGGCTGCAAACTGTTTCATCAGATGTATCAGAGCTACTTTGTCAGGTTGCAGTCAACGGAAGTTTATGTGCAAAGATGTTTGTTAGTCTTTAAGGCTGTATTCACACAGCACTTTTGTTTCGAAACAACCTCGTTGTTTTGAAACAAAAAAAAAACATGTTCACACGACGCACTGTTGTTTCGAAACAACGGGAACCCGTTGTTTCGAAACAAGGGGGTTGTTTCGAAACAAGTTAAACCCCATTTGGGGGCGAAACAACCTTGTTTCGAAATGCTAGTTTTGAAACAACTCATGTGAACATGTTGTTTCAGAACAAGACGTTCCGAAACAACAGGTCAAGGGCTG
>ML681994.1:13224081-13337215 GCA_007922195.1 Podocnemis expansa | reverse complement strand
ACAGTGTGAACCTGCTATTTCGTTTCCTGCTTTTTTTCTTATTTCGATGTAACATTTTGTTAATTCGAAATATGTTATTTCGAAATAAGGCATTATTTCGAAACAAGTTGTTTTGATACAACTTGTTTCGAAATAACCATGTGTGTGTGAATACAGCCTAAGGTGCCACAGGACTTTTGTTGTTTTTGCTATATACAAACTAACATGGCTACCCCTCTGAAAGATAAATGTAATTTTTCTGATACAGGGAAATATTGAAATAGTCTCTTAAAGAGATTAACTAAACTAACAGCATTACAAAAAGCAAGCAATACAATAGTGTTTCCCAATAAAACATTGATCACTTGGATGAAAAGTTGCTGAAGTAATTAATATAACTCTTTCAAAAAACAGATCATACAGGATCCAACAGTAGAACAATTCCAAACATTAGAAAGAGTGGGAATGAACAAGAAAGGCAATACATATTGCTCTCACATTCTGCAATTGACAGTATTCACATGTGAAAATGTAACATCCTAGTGACAACCTTTAATTCTGACCCACAAATCATACTCATGAAGTCTTTCAGTGGTACATGTGTATTAGCAATGCCTATTTTAATATACAGTTCTTGTTGGTCATATTAAAAAGGGTATAGGTAAGTCTTGGGGTCAGAGTTAAGGTTATTAGAATGTGACATTCAACATTCATTGTCATTAACATGAGTGCATGAACTATAAGGGTAAAAGAATATGCATGTAAAATACCTGAACTAGTCATACTCAGTCTTCTATAGCTAGATTGTACCTTTAGGCACGGCCCTGTATAACAAGGTGGTCTGTAGCTGTGGAGCTTCAGGAGGAGTCTTCACTGGCTTAACATTGGCTTTGGGTAAGTAATTTGCTAAATGTTTGCAGTGGTGCAAAGATACTAACTTTCTGACCTACTCTTACCCACTTGCTTGTTCAAGTGGTGGAGCAGTAGTGGAGAACCTTCTTTTCCCACTGTGCCAGGAACCAAGATGCATGGAGATTTTTTAGATGCAGAGATGGAGGTTATCTTACTGTTTCCTCCTTACATTCTATGCACACAAGATTAGGCCTTCCACAATCTTGCTCTTAATTCTTAAGGTTTTTTTTTCTTTAAATGATAAATACTGCAGTTCTGAATTTTCTGAAAAATTATAATGATTACTTCAACAACCTTAATGTTAAGTTAATAATGTTTTCTACGATATTTTTTTAAAAAGAAGAAATATTACATAAGAAGCCCTGAAAGTTTTAAAATTGGCTTGGTGCAGGTAATTTTATGCACCATGTATATTACATTTTCTATCGAGCTTGATACTTCATGGTTTCCAAGGTGCTCAGATGGGATAGCAGAATAGCTGGGTAGCTCCCAAGTTGTATAGAAGGGCAATAGAGTTACAAATCTAAGAACCCCCATTCTGTGCTTCTGGAGAAGATGTATGGACTCTGCTTCTGCAGCACATGGTGCTCTGCTGAGAACCACATCTCTTCTAATGTTTTCTATGTTAATTTCCATGACAAATAAATATATACTATTTCATAAAGTAGAACTAGATTATTCAGACAGATACATATTAACTACTATGGGATTTTTGTTTTGATTTACATCTACATCTCCAGTAAGTTTTACCTGTTACAGCTCAGTCATTTCTGAACAAGAAAGTTTCACAAAAAATTAGATAACCACTCTAAACTAATTTTTTCAAGTAATTTATTCACCTAACTATTGACAGGATTCACATCAAACTTCCTCCAAAATTCAATCTACACATAGAGCAATTTTGGTTCTGTTCAATATATATTTTATGTCTAACAAACAAATTTATGCTTTAACTGAAAACTGAACACAATTTAAAATCTGGTGTCACTATTGCCACTTTTTGTAAAACAGCAGAAAAGGTGAATGGAATATACAATATGCAAAACAGCAAAGTTAAAATATACCATCCTTTAGTTTACTGTGGGTATAGAAATACTTGGTTTCTGACTTGTGTAAAAAGTTTGGTAATGTAAGCAAGTAACTTAGAAGTTTTCTGCTACAGATTAAGCAAGTGAAGAATAGATGTTGAAATTTGAGAGAACTGAAGACCTTTACACATACCTGGCCAATGTTTCCTCTCTGTCATACCCATGCAACTCAGTTTCTTTTGCTTACGTATAATGGAGAGCTATATTTTATCCTCTCTGTGTTATGGAAGAAACATTTTTTTGATACTTACATCATTTAGGAATAATAATATGAGTGGAACTATATTTAAATATGCTAAAAATTTTTCAGAGGAGTAGTCATGTTAGTGTGTGTACAGCAAAAACAAGAGTCCTGTGGCACCTTAAAGACCCACTTTGTCAGATGCATCACTATGCCAGGAACCAAGGAACCACTTCTGATGAAAGGATTGGAACCCACAAAAGCTTATGCCTGAAGAAATCTATTAGTCTTTAAGGGTAGGTCCACGTGTTTCTTTTATTTAGAAATAACACTGGTTATTTTGAAATAAAAGAGATCAGATCCACACAATGTATTCTTATTTCGAAATGACGGGCTCCATCATTTTGAAATAAGAGCTGTCATTTCAATATAGCTTAAACCTCCTTTAAATCGAAACAGCTGTTATTTCAAAATGGTTAGTTTGAAGTAACGCCATTCGGACGTGTTATTTCGAAATAACCATTATTTTGAAATAACACTTTTGCCCTTCTCCTTCCCAGGGTGCCTTCCTTTTAGCCTATATTGGGTGGGGACATGGCTCAGGAAGGGGGCCATGTTGCTACACCTACCATGGTGCCACTCTCCTAAAGCAAAATAGCAAGTCCTGTGTTTGGACATGCTATTTTGCTTTGAGCTTCTCCCTTAATTCAAATTAACATTTGCTTAATTCGAATTAACTTATTTCAAAATAAGGACTTTATTTTGAAATAACTCATTTTGAAATAACTTATTTTGAAATAACGATGTACATGTGGACATGGCCTTAGGTGCCACAGGACTCTTGTTAAATATGCTAGCTTTCATAAATAGGGAGGTAGAAAAGTGAGATGAAATAGTGTAAAAATGCACATTCCCATCTAAAATAATATATGAAAATCATAAAGCATAGGTCAATTATTGCATGTACTGATGACCTGTAACTTTTGGTGGGGATATAGATCTAAATATAAATTCATGAATTAGAGATTGAGAGGGAGTTGAGGCTATCCTGGTAATTTTAGGTATTCAAATCAATATATATTTACTAAAAAGTCACAATGGCTGTGTTCAAACAGCACTCTTATTTCGAAACAACAGAGGTTGTTTCGAAATAAGAAATACCCTGTTCACACGACGCACGGTTGTTTCGAAACAACGGGAAACATTGTTTCAAAACAACGGCGTTGTTTTGAAACAAGTTAAACCCCATGCGGGGACGAAACAACGTTGTTTCTAAACGATTGTTTCGAAACAACGCCGTGCGAACATGTTGTTTCAAAACAACAGTGACTTGTTTCAAAATAACTGTTGCCTGAACCTATTTCGCTTTGAGCTTTTTTCCTTAATTCGAATTAACAAACTGTTAATTCGAATTAAGTTATTTCGAAATAAGGTATTATTTCAATACAAGTTGTTTCGAAACAACCGTATCGAAATAACCCCCTGTGTGTGAACACAGCCAGTGAAACTAAGGGCTAAATTCGCCACTCACTTTTACCAGGATAAATCTAGAGTAACTTCAGCTTAACTCATTGAGTCATTCTAGAACTACACTGGTGTAACTAAGAGCACAATTTAGTCCTAACCATGACCAAGATTTTTGAAATTGGGTACCTAAAGTTAAGCTTCATAAATACATGGCTTGACTTTCCAAAGTGCTGAGCATGAGCTGCTCAGATGAAACTGTATGGGAACTGTTGCTGCTCCGCAATTTAAGTACATTAGTGAAAGAACTGACATTTTAGTAGACAGGGAAAAAGCTGAGTGAAACCTAAAGAAAAAATACCAGCATGAAACATGCAGACATTTTAGTATATCCCTGAATGGAACCTAGAGAGATAGCACATCAGTAAAATCCGCAAAAGTTTTAGTAGCCACCTGAATGGTACCTAAAGAAAGGAATGAGCAAACTTTTTCTGGATTTATATTATCATTTAAACAGTTGAGAAAATCATGATAACAATACTTTGATTACAAGATGATGCTAAAATTGAAAAAAAATGGAAAATGGGATGAGTATAAGATGCCATGGCTTTAAGTTTGATGGGACTTCTGCCGATTCACTTCTTGTTCTGGAAAGAAAACGAATACTCAGTAACTGCATCTGATTTCTGAATTTTCCAGTTACGTAACTCAGATATTCCTAAATGTGGCCAAACTATAAAGGAGAGGCAAATTTTATTTTCACAGCTCTGAACTAGGCATTTCCACTGAAAACCCTAGACAGAGAACAGAATTTTTCACATGGCGTGTCCTATTTACTCAACACAAATAGGCCTACTAATGGTATAATAGGCAGATAAATATTTTTACCATGGACAGACAATAACAATCAACAAAGAATAGTAGAGCAGACACACAGGTAGCTATACCTTTTGTGCCTAACTGCTGAATCTACTCTACAAAAATTATCTAGAACTTGTGTAGAACATAGTCTAAGTTTTCTTGCTACAGCATTCATGACAGGACCAGATCAATGCAGGGGCTTTAGGGGCTGCAGCACTGGACTGAAGGGGGCCCCAGACTGCAGCCCTTAAGGCCTCTGCACTGATTTGGCCCTTCTGGCACTGCTTGGGGCAGGGTGGGGTGGGCTGGCATCTGTCCATTGTGATCTGGGGTGGGGGTGCCCCATGTGCTAGCTAGCCTTGCCCCTGGCCTTGGAGCATATAAGCCATGCACTGGCCCACACCCCCATCCCCACCTGCAGGGGCAGACCAGCCGGTTTAGGTGTGGGAGCACTGTGGCTGGCTGTCTCCTCTGGTCCCAGGCCACCATGGTAGGAGGCCAATGTCCCAGGTGGTGGGGAATGGTGGGGGAGTTTGGGCCCCAACCAGGGGGGCAATGGTGGGGGAGGCAAGGGGCCCCATGAATGAGGGCAGCCCAGGGCCCTGGGGCCCCCTTAATCCAGCCCTGGTCATATACGACTTGATGTCTCTGCAGGTTTTACATGATCTCTCCCTGTTCCTTGTTGGTAACAAGTCCTTTAAAATCTATTTCTCTGAAATATAACATTGCTTCTAGCAAATGGGAAGGAGAGGGGCTTTTTTGGCTGATATTCTGGAACTACACTTATTATTACAAAGAATGTCATATACAAAATTCTTGGTAGCAGATGGGTATGGAGGATGCTATCAATCAGTCTTAAAGACTCTCTTTCCCTATGCACTGTGGTATTCTGAAGTCTCTTCTGCTTATTGGTACCAAAATCTTACTCATTTAGCTATTTAGTTTCTTATTGGACCTCTTACTTCAGCAATGCTGCCATTGAAATATGAATTAAAATGGAAACAGTGAATTTTTACTTTGTGTACTAGAATCTGTTTGTTTCTTTTAATTTAAAACCATTCAAAGCACTAGAATTGAACGGCTCAGCACCATGAAAAACTCCTACCATCCAGCAAATCTCTATTCTTACTAGTGTGAGGCTTCAAAAACCACAAAACAGACTGTAGAAAAAAGATAAAACAGTAGTGTTTGATGGAATACTTACCAGGGTGTCTTTTTAGTTCTGAAAAATATAGGGTTGTAGGTAGAGAGGAAGATATACATATTCAATCCAGGAGCAAAGTTTTTTCACAGGTCAAAATTCAAGCAGTCATAACCAACAACTGCTAGAACATTATAAGGCAAAAGTCTTCATTTCTGTTTCTACTTATTTAGAGTACAGATGCTCCTGGATAGAACTGTTGTCAAGAACCACAGATCTGAATCTTCCCACAATACTTTTCTGACAAAATAAAAATGCTATTAGAAGACAGCTAGCAACATGCACTGAAGCAAAGTTCAGCATCTTTATTTTCACAGTGATATTTGGTTCATTCTTTCATTCTCAACATCTGCATTCTGATTTTCTTGACACAAATGGCCGTGCACTGCTGCATATGTTTTCCAAATTAATCTGTAAACAAGAGCGAGATTCCATATCACATCTAGCCTCTTAAAAAGGTAAATCTATAAGCTCTCACTTAGCAGAAATCAAAAGACAGAATAGAGTCAAGATCTGTTCCAAATAAGGAAACAAATGTTGGGTCAGCTATAAACACATCTTGGTTTGACTTGTATTTTTTTATCAGAATCAAAAAAACTGAATCAAATAATTTTATGTTCATTTGAAAGTGAGCTGGTGAGGTGTTCTAATTCTACTTTAGTGGAGTAGTTCTAATTCTGCTTTAGTTCAGAATAATTCACCGTATTTGCCATATTTGATCTGTCTTTTCTACAGGAGGGTTGAATTTGACCAAACCTTCCAAGTTTGTGGTTTTAAATGGAAAAATTACCAGCGGAGGATCAGATTCTAATTTCACCTAATTAGCTTTATTAGCTATGTATCTTGGAAATGTAGCTGCTTTTGATGCATGTATAATTAAGTGAACATTCATGTATATGCACAGCAGCTAATTTTTTATGTAAGGCAGTAACACAGAAGATATTGAGGCTTATCATTGTGCCTTAAATGAAAAAAATGAATGAAGTGAGAAAGATTCCTTTACAGAAGATCTTGTGGTGGTGAGATAACTTGGTTAATGAGATATCTGCTTAAAATATATAGTGTGAAATACCAAGCTTCTGAGGTAGAGTAGAAATGCTTGGATGATAAAATGAGATTGCCCACCTCATGTAAGAGCTACTGAAATGCATTGATCTGAGTTTCATGGAAGTTTGCCTATGTCATCCATGGTCATTTGAAACTGGCTTTCCATTCATTGTTACTACACAGTATATAGCTCAACAGAGCCTAGTGAGTTTCCATACTTGTTTACAGAGCTTTTGAAGAAAACACATAAACAGCATAATTTTCTTGTGCTCAATGAGTCATACAGAAAAAAAATCCATGAATCTTCAAACCATACTCTAGTGATATAATGCACCACATTTCTGAAAAAGCTCAAACTATCTAGCATCAGTACAGCATTTACAGAGGCTCTGCCTTTCTTCAGCGTGAGGGATATGACTGCTCACCTTTGTCCTGTTCAGTTCCATCTTCTTGTGTTTTTTTTGGTTCTGTGGAGGAAGTACAAGTACATTTTTGAGAGAATCTTAAAGTAAAAAAGAAAAACTTACACAGCATGATAAAGAATATAGTAAAGCTTTAGGCGTTGTAAGTGTATACACCATCCCCCCACACAAAAAGGATATTTTTAGTGTTATTCATAATTGTATAATGCATAGCTATAATTCACTACAACAAATATTACATACTACAGTAATATACATGCATTTTGTATTTGATGTGTTATTTAATGATGTCCTGTTGAAGAGGGTTTTTGCAGTCTCCCTCACAGGAAACAACGTGGCACCTGCTTTGAAAACAGCAATTGTTAGATCCTTGTTTTCTAGAGGCCTGATCCAAAGTCCGTTGTAGCTAATTGAAAGACTTCAACTAATGTTAGTGGACTTTGAATCAGGCATTTGATACTGTTTATATTGTGACTGTACCTAAATGTGTCAGATCCCTTTGGAACCAATCAATTTGTTTTTTTGTCTGTGAATAATACAGATGAACAGTGGTGGCAGCATGGTCTGATAGCTATTCTTGGGGAAGGAGTAAGATCAAGTTGCCATATTGAGTCTTTTAGGTCGTCTGCTTTCATTACTGTTAGCAATGAGGTACTATTATAGATCTTTGCAGGAGTATGTAGGGTCATTCCTGAGTGACTCATTCTTTGTGCCTGCGACAACCCAGAGGTTAGTTTTCTTAAATTCTTAACTGCCAAGAGGGTCCTCTATTCCAAAGTTTTACTGGAATTTATTTAATTATCTTGTTCAATTTGTATATTAAGCCATTTGGAGGTGTTGTGAGGACATATGGGTTGTTGTGGTGTCTTCAGTACACAAAAGACATTAAACTCTGTTTCCCACCACATTTGGTCTTCTCAGTGTGGTTGAATGACTTGTGTATTATATGATAGAGTATGGTGTTTGGATGAGAGTTAACTGACTGAAGTACAGTCTAGATAGGACTGAGATAACATTCATGACAAGGGAGAAGCAGCCAAGAGTTTTGGTAGCGGCTGTTTCAGCACCTCTGTTCAGGGAAGCATGCCTTCAACTTGGAACACAGGCTTACAACTTGGAGGTCCTAACTGGATTCTCAGCTGCTCCTGGATGGCCAGAAATTTCCATGCAGTGGTAGTCATGAGTGTTCTCTTTTATCTGCTGTTGGCTAGAAAGCTGAAACTTTTTGTTTAAGATGTGTATTTTGTAATGCATGCCTTTGTCACCTTGAGATGAGATTATTGCAATGCACCTTCTGTAGAGGATAGTGCCACATAAATTGCTAAAGCCAGCTCAGAAACTTCACATAGAACAGAATTCAGGAATATGCTTGCTTAGCAATAAATCTCACAGGGAGCTCATTACACTGCCTACCCATTAGTTTCCACATACAGATAAGGTGTTGGTTTTGACTGAAGAAACCTTTAAATATTTAGGACCCGGTCATATGAGAAGCTAACCACACTCCTCATGTGATACCTGTGAGGCTTTAAAAGTAACATTTCCTTGGTTCAAATAGGAGGAAGAACTTTGTAAGTTGCCCTCTCAGTTGTAGAACTCATTTCCCATCTTGGTCTGGGCTTAATTCTGTTAACCTTCAGGGCATGCTACCAAGGCTCTTGGTTCTCCTGGACTTTTAAAGAAAGGAATGGGTATAAAGAGTGGTAAGGTGTTTAGGGACTGATTCTATCCTTCATAAATGTATGAGAAAGGGTTGTTCATTTAATAAGATTACTAAATGTTTTTATGTAATGCACCTAGGGAGAAATTCACCCCTATGGTGCATGAGGGTCTGTGCATCATTGAAGTCCCACTTGTATCTTGTTTTGAGAGCTTACGTGAGTCAGAAGTACCGCACAGATCTCATGCTGGCCCTCTCCATAGGGTGTGATTTTCATCCATAGAGCAAGAAGTATTTCAATTTATTACAAGAAATGTGTCTAAATAAAATAGTGAATGCACTTTAACAATAAGATACATGTTATTGGAATGTCACAAAAGTCAGGCATGATGAAGAAAACAAGCTGATAGAAAAAGAACAACAAAGGAAATGTAAGCAAATTCAGGTTTAAAATGTAAACTAGATTAGCAATCATTATTCTGCTCAGTAAAAGTAGTTTATAATAATTAGTATTTTTGTCTTATTTCTGTTGTTCTGCTTTGGTAGCTGCATGTTTTCTAGAAACTAGAACCAATGATAAACCAAATATATGGGGTATTTATGCCACAATGTGAATGTTAATGTGATTTAGGCACCCAAGCAGATCAAACCATAAGTGTTTGGGCCTTCTACCCTCATGTTCTCACAAGAGAAAAGAGTCAGTTATGTTCAGAGTTTCATTGTTACCTGAAGCCCTATTCATTACAAGGCCTTATTCTGACACTCTTACCCAACCTGAGTAGTACTTTCAATGTGAAAGGAGTGGGGCTATTTGTGTAATAACAACATGGGTGTGGGTAACATAATCAAGGCCCAAATTTTTATCATCCCTTTAATATTTCTGTGTCCAGAAAGGCAATTTTTAGGCAAACCTATATGAATGGTAAGTGATGATAACACCTTACTAAATCAAGCTCATTTCCTGTTGTTCAGCAGCTGTTTATTGACTGTTGGACAATAAAAATAGACACCACATTATATTAGCACACTCCAGACTCATGCAATTCTGTTAAGCAAATCAGTTCCAAAGGGGTAGCCATGTTAGTCTAGTTCAACAAAATAAGCAAGGAGTTGTGTGGCACTTCAGCAATTCCTTTACTAACCTGAGGATGGCGTGATTTCTGCAGGTGGCAAAATCTCTGCTTTGGTTTCATTCTCTGAAAATAAGGAAAGGAAAAGCTGAATTTGAAGTAAAAAATGTATTTTTCATACATCTAGTATATAATTGTTGAAACCAGAAACATTCAAGGTTATTTTAAGACTTGAAATCAACTCAAAAATTAGTTTATATTTTCATCCATACAGTATATGACATCTTTCCTAGTCCCTATTTCATTCATAATTTCCCTGTTTCGTAATTTCTTTATTTCTCTAGTTCATTCATAATTTCTCTACATTGTATTTTCATAATGACACCACTTATTCTAGCAATTTATATTTAAAACATTTTTATTTTGTACAAAAAAAAGGACAGAAATTATAACAGCCCATTTGATGCTACAGAGAATCTCCTTAGGAGTTCAATACACTTTTTTTTTTCAATTATTATCACCAAGAGCCTTAAGAATATAAGAATGTCCACACTGAGTGAAACCAATAGTCTATCTAGCCCAGTAGCCTGCCTTCTGACAGTAGCCAATGCCAGGCGCTCAGAGGGAATGAACAAAATAGGAAGTCATCAAATGATCCATCCCTTGTCAGCCACTCCCAGCTTCTGGCAGTCAAGGGCCAGGGATGCCCAAAGCATATGGTTGCATCCTAATCATCTTGACTAATGGGCACTGATAGACCTATCCTTCACAAACTTATCTAAATCTTTTTTGAACCCTGTTATACTTTGGGCCTTCTCAACATCCCCTGGCAATGAGTTCCACAACCTGACTCTACACTGTGTGAAAAACTACTTCCTGTTGTTTTAAACCTGCTGCCTGTTATTTTCATTGGGTGATTCTAGGTTCTTGTGCTATGTGAAGGATTAAATAATACTTCTTTATTCAATTTCTCCACATCATTGATGATTTTATATACAGTTATCATATCCTTTCTTAAGTGTCTCTTTTTCCTAATCGAAAAATCCCCATCTTTTTAATTTCTCGTCATATGGAAACTGTTCCATCCCTTAATCATTCTTGTTGTCCTTCTTTGTAGCTTTTCCAATTCTTATATATCCTTTTTCAGATCAGGTGACCAGAACTGCACACTGTATTGAAGGTGTGGGAACACCATGGATTTGTATAGTGACATCATGATATTTTCTGCCTTATCTATCCCTTTTCTGGTGGTTCTTAAAATTCTGTTTGTTTTTTGTCTGCTTTTGCATACTGAGTGGATGTTTCCAGAGAACTATTCATGCTGACTCCAAGACTTCTTTCTTGAATGGTAATAGCAAATTTAGGTCCCATCATTTTTTTGTATGGCTGGTATTTGTTTTCCAGAGTAAATAATTTTGCATTTATCAGCATTGAATTTTATCTGTCATTTTGTTGCCCAGTCATGCAAGTTGGCAAGATCCCTTTGCAAATCTTTAGGCTGTTTTGGATTTACTTATCTTGAGTAATTTTGTATCATCTGCAAATCTTGCCACATCACTATTATCCCTTTTTCCAGACCATTTGTGAATATACTGAGTAGTGCTGATCTCAGTACAGCTCTGTGGGAGCAGCTTGGTTTACTTCTCTCCATTCTGAAAACTGATCATTTATTTCTATCCTGTTTCCTGTCTTTAAATAAGTTACTGATCCATGAGAAGACCTTCCCTCTATCTCATGATTGCTTACTTTGCTTGCTACTTCTTCAAAAACTTTGTGAAAGTCCAAGTACACTACATCCTCTGGATGACCCTTATGCACATGCTTCTTGACCCTCTCAAAGAATTCTAATAGATTGGTAAGACATGCTTTCACTTTACAAAAGCTACGTTGACTCTTCCACAACAAATCATGTTTATCTTTGTGTCTAAATTCTGTTTTACTAGCCTTAAATATGTAGACTCATAGGCTATGTCTACATCAGAAATTTTAGTTCCAATTTGCTAGTCTGAACTAAGAAATCCAAGTTTAGTCCGAACTAATTTTGGGCTAGTTTGAACTAACTGCAGCTTTTTAGTGCAAACTAGCTGTGCATTCTAGTTCAAACTAAAGTTTTAGTTTGAACTAGAATGCTCAGCTAGTTCAAACTAATGGCTTAGTTCAAACTTTTTAAGTTCGAATTAAGCTTTAGTTCAGGTCTTGCCCATGAAGTTCAAACTAAGGCAGCTAGTCCGAACTAACCCTTGATATTAACAAGTTCGGACTAAACTTTCCCTAGTCTGAACTAAGAAATTTCTTAGTTCGGTCTAAGCAAAGCCTAGTGTAGCCAAGGGCTAAATTAGTCTGGACTAAGACTCCTTAGTCCAGACTAATTGGCTAGTGTAGACATAGCCATAGGCTATAGAAGGGACTGGGATGATCATCTAGTTTGACCTCCCGCACAATTGAGGCCACAGAATTTCACCCACCCACTCCTTCTATACTTTTGACCTACTACCTCTTTTAATTTCAGATTAAATTACACTAGTTTTTGTCATCAGACTTCCTATTTTATTAACACAGCATAGTAAATACATGGCTAGCAGCTGCTATATCAATATTTATAAGCCTCCCTTCACCCCAACATATTTTAAGGGCTTTGGGGAAGGAACTATATCTATCTGTATGTTTGTATACCACCTTGTACAGTGGGACCCTGACTGAGGAATATAGTTAGCACTGCAATACAAGACCCTTATTCAAGAAAGCATGCCTTTTCGGAACAGCAATTAAGCATGTCCCATTGAATTCAAAATGTATTCTGAGGTTTGGTTTGAGTTCTTCAAGACAATAGACTTAAGCATACACTTAAAGTTAAACATGCTTAAGTATTTCTTGAATCAGGGTCTAAACCACCACCATTATCATTCTGCTTTTATCAGGTGCTTTTGCTATCCCCTCCCCATTTTTTAATATAGCAAAGATATACCATGTTCTAGCAAAATGTCCTTCATCCTTCAACTGAAGGAATGCGTAGTGTTTCAGTAGTGAACTTCAGTCAATATGCTAACTGATAGAAACATAAATATCTGAAGCGCGTTAAACTAACTTACTGGAGGAACACTCCTGCAGCATTAATATGCTGTGTTAGTTTTGTTATTTTAAAAGTGAAATGCTTCTCTCATAACCATGTAGTGAATCTTGAGTCTCATATTCCATTCTGTCAAGATGAGATCTTCCATTAGTGTCTGTGAAATGTCTATGCAAGGAGAAAGCACAAAATATCAGAACCCAGATCCACGATCTCGATGTTATGGGAGAAGTTTGCTTTTAATCATTTTCTGATTATGTAGTTGTTGCATTACCTAAAATTGTATTATCTTCAAGTATCCCTGTCATATTTGCTGATATATACCTATTTTCCGACACGTCTATGCTCATGTCTCGTAGATTATTGTATGTAATGTAAGAATGTTAAATAGTCTTGACAGAAATTGACAATTTAAATAATAATTGACAGATAAAATAGCTATTTATTTTAATCATTTTTTCCTATTTTTATTTCAGTTTTCATTGTTGTGAGAAATTATGGGTGGCAAGCATTATTTTTATCTATTTAAATTTTCACAGTTGTGGGAAATTATGGGGTGGCAAACAACAGAAAGATTCAGACAATAATTACTTAATTAAAGTACAGCAAACAAGGAGTCCTGTGGCACTTTCAAAGACTAACAAATTTATTTCTCACATTAGGTTTCCTGGGTAGAATCCAACTTCATCAGCTGCACCCAAAATTTAATTTATTGAAGTAATTGCTGAAATTCAAAGTTAAAGCTTTGTAACCATTAAAACATAAATTGCCGATATTTTGTACAAAATACACAAACTTTACTATCATTAAATCAAATGCTAGCAATGGCTCAGGCACCTTTTCTTTTTTGAGTATCTGTAAATTTTTATTCTCAATGGAAATATTTTTTCATTGGTTCATGCATGAACAGTGAAATTGATATATACCAATATAAATCTAATCCTTCCAAACCTACCTATAAAGTACTTCATGTTGGACATATAGGTGATGCTATCTTGGTTGTTTTCCATAGTGTATCTCCTTCTATAACTCTTTCTGGTTAAGAATGGAAAGATCATTTTCACATTGTCTCCATTTTATTATTTAATATTGATTATATAGAAGAAAATTTGCCCCTTCCCTATTTATGTTATAGTACCAGATTTTCTAACTCAGTTTGGGCCTGTTTTTGAGATTCTTTAGTGTCCAACCTGCAAATAGTGTGATGAAAGAACTTCAGGTTTGGAATACTTTTTACTGATTCCCAGGTCATGAGAAAATCTTTAAAGAGCTGATTATTAGAGTAAGATAGCTCTTTCCAGTCTATAATGGCATTAGGATTGTACACTGATTCAAAAAGCAAGTATACTTGCTGTATATATTGTATCAAATTCTACTTTGATTCTTTTTAACGAGAGTAAATTTAAAAGATTGAACTCTTTTAATTGTAATAGCAGACACTGAACGAAGTCAATGGATAGTCTCCCCTGTCATGTGACAGGGTATTAGCCTATTAAGCTTTGGAGCCGTGATTCAAGGCCTATTCAGGAAATAAAGTTTCAATTTCTGACATGCAGGAATGCTAGTAAGACTACTCCCCTACTCTTAAGTATAAATATAACTAGATTCATACCTACCATTCTTACTACATTCATTTAATGTTTAAAAGAGAAAAAATATTTTTAGTACACAGAAAGTTTGGAATGATTCAGAAACTTTCAATCACAAAAATGGTCTGAAGTAAGATATTATAATGCACACTACAGTGAATCAGTGTAGTGAACATATACCAATATCATGGCCACTTGTTACATGGAGAGAGCCCAGGATTATAAACTCCAAGTTACAGACCTCTACCATTTAAAATAAAGGTGAAGTTCCATTAGATGTCAGTAAATATGCAGTATGATTACTGTGGCGCTTTATATGGGTTCATAACAACCTTTTTATTTGGACTTGGTTTTCACTATTTGAGCATTGCTTTGAATTTTGGCTTTAAAAATATCCCTCAGCTGAAAGCAAAGCTTCCAAATTTTCTGTATTTGGGTTCAAAACCACATGAAGCCACAAGAGTGTCACATGGTTTCTATGCAAAGCCATAAACTTGTGTGGGTCAGGGTTTCCGAAATATTTTCATAATGGGAATCACATCTTAATAGAGAAATGCTCTCTTGGAACATCTTCCCTTCCATTCATGACAATGCAGATTCTCCCCTAGCACAGACAACCAGATAACAGCTCTGTGACATTCACAATTACAGCAATTTTTTACCTGGAAAAGTAGTATTAGGAAATTATTTAAATGTCTAGTTAATTGTTTAAAATATAATTTAGCAACTGGAAAGAATGCCAGCTCTATGTGACCGAAGACCTCTGCATGGATCACTACCAAGAAACAATCATTGATAAGCCATGAACCAAAATTTGCATGTTTAGGCCAGTGGTTCTCAACCACTGTGTTAGGACACATTACTGTGTTACCACACAATAAGTGTGTTGCCGTGAGCTGTGGAGACAGCTGGATTTGGCCTGGAGGAGGGTCACCTGATGTGTCCTGTAGGATAGGGATATGCCACCAAGTGTGTTGCAACTCGCAAAAGGTTGAGAACCACTCTTCTAGGCTAATTGTTCTAAACTCAATCCAAGCTCAGCTGAAAGTCTCACTTGTCAATGAGTTCTGGGATTTGAGTTTTGGATTTTGTTCTGAAAGCTCTGAATGGCTCTATCTATTAGGCATCCCTTATGTAGGACTAGATTGCTTACCTGGTTTTGCTCCCTTTGTTTCACTTCTTGACTATTAATGTAAAACACTGCATATTTGTGCTATTACTATTTATTAGCAAATCATGTTTTTAACTATGGTCTCTATCAGTACAAACCCTGCTATAGCTCACATCCTGTTACTACAGAAACTTTACTGTGTCATCAGAAAAGGTCTGATGTAGAAGGCCATTATACTAAAAAATAAGTTGCAAACTTCACCAGAGAAAGTCTATATGATTTCCCTATGATTGAATTTTCCCCCACCCACTAAAGAGGGCTACTTTTGCTCTTGTCTAAAGTACAGTTCTTGACTCCTTTACAGCTATCACTCAAGGCTAATGTGTCAAAGGCATTGCCATTCACACAGGCAACAGTTTCAGAGGGGTAAGTCTCTTTCAGTAAACAAGCAAGGAGTTCTGTGGCAATTTTTAAAAGTAACAGAATTATTTGTTGCATGACCTTTTGTGAGTACAATCCCACTTAGAAGAATGAAATGAAAAATATAGCATGCAGGCTGTAAATACAGAGAAGGACGGGTCACAAGAATGGAAATGGATCTAGAGGAATAGAATGCTAGCTATCTCTTAAAAGTAAATAAGATGTTTGAATTCAGGCTGTGGAATACGGCTGCAGGAGCTGAGAAGGGTGATTTAGGGAAACTACCTTTTGTAATGACCCAGCCATTCAGCTGTTTTTATTCAAACCCAGTGTGATGGAATCTGTCTTGCACATGAATTTGGATTCTGCAGCTTCACCTTCCAATCTGTTTGTGAAGGCTTTTTGGATGAAGTACTGTAACTAGGAACAGGAACAATGAGCCAGGTATTTATACCTGCAGTAGGCCATGTTGCCAGCTCTGCCCACATTATTTATAAAAGTCATGCCATTATGGCACCTGACCAGGTCAGCCACTCCATCAGGCCTCATTCATTTGCTTATCTACCAATGCAATATATGTGATCATGTGCCAATGATGCCTCTCTGCTGTATGTGCTGGAGAAACTGAACTGTCTCTGCACAAAAGAATAAGTGAATACAAATCAAACATCAAGAAAGGTAACATTAAAAAAATCAGTAAGGGAGCATTTTAATCTACCTGGTCATTCTGTAAAAAACATGCTAGTTACAATATCCCCCCCTCCCCCCCCGAAAGAGAGAGAGAGAGAGAGAGAGGCAGCTCCAGGCATAAGCAGTGGTAAAGAAAACATGACTTTAAGAAAATATTTTGACAATGTGTGACAATTTGGGAATCTCTCTGTATCAGTTCTGGTTGATATTGTATGAAGTTATTATGAAATGTCACTAGGAAAACTATTGCATTATGAAAAGCTCTCTATATATTTTTATCAAGCTGCAAACTACATTTTGAATGGGGGTGGCCTTTTACAGTTTGTTATTGTTTTGCCTCCTTGTTGAGCTAAAATTCGAAAGACTAGTGGCAAAACCCCCATCTTCGAAGCATCTGACGAAGTGGGATTTTCTCCCACGAAAGCTCATGGGAAAAATAAATCTGTTCATCTTAAAGTGCCACACGACTCCTTGGGTTTTTTTTGCTGGACTAGACTAACACGGCTATCCCTTTGGAAAAAAAACCCAACCCAACCCAAACCAAACAAAGCCAAAACAAAACAAAAACCTAAAAAGAGTATACTGTAAGTGCTTTTCCATTAAAAAGTGAAAGCTCTACAGAGCAGATTAGATTAGCAGGGGAACAGTCACGTTGGCAATGACGAAGTTACCCGACAAAGGTTTCCGGTCACCAGTGTTCCCTCTAACTTTTTGTCGTCTGTGTGTGCAAAAAAATTTCTTTTGTGCAAATTTTCAGAACGAGTGTCTAAATTTGTGCGCACTCCAGTGAGTGTGGTCAAACTTGTGAGTGCAACGAAGCAAGTGTGTATGATGCAAATAATATCTAAATTTTATTTTGATATGGTGATGGAATTGATTTTATAAATTACAAAACCTTATTTGAAACATGCTACTTGATATTGCCTTCTTAAAGTAGCATAAAAATATTAGCATTGTTGAATTTTTTTTGTGCGTGCTTTATTTTGTTGTCTGCATTGGTTTCACAACCTGTGCATGCACGCACATGCGCACAGCTTAGAGGAAACATAGCTGGTCACCTGTGAGGGACCTAGCAGAATGTCACTTAAAAGAGACTGTTGAAAATTACAAAAAAAGGAGGAGCTGATCTATTTTGGAGCTCTGGCCATTTAGTCGCAGCGCAAAAGGAGAAACAAGCATGCCAGCAGGAATAGGCCTGCATGAGGCAGGGAGCCCTTAGGGTTGCCATCTATCTGGGGTTTTGGCTTTTGTATCTGGGTGTCATGTAGGGTTACCAGGTGTCCAGTTTTTGACCAGAAAGTCTAGGCAAAAAAGGGATGCAGCAGTGTCTGGTCAAATGTACTGACCAGACACTAAAAGTCCAGTTACCATGGAGCAGGTGGAGCCACTGTGTCATTAACTTGTGTTCAGCCATGAGTGCCTCCTATCTGCAGGAAGGATGCTGGTCAAGTAACAGCAGTGTCCATCCCAGCCAAGGGTGTTGCTGGGCATGGGTACATGGGGCACAGGCCCCAAACGTTTTATGGTGTGCACCAAACCATGCTGGGGAGCTGGAGTTGGTGGGACCTTTTTAAAGCTCCTGCTCTTCTGCACTCCCAGGCATCTGGCCCAGGGTGAAGCAGGGTGGGAAATGTGCCAGGGCAGGGGGAAAGGAGGGAGGAAAGAATTCGGAGCCTGTGCCCTGAAGAGGGAGCCCACTGGGGAGCGGGGAGGTAGCGACTATGCAGCAAGCAACAGGGGTAGGGGGGAAGGTGGAGAGTGGAGGGAGTGAAGAGGGTGGGGCCTTGGAGGAAGAAGTGGAACAGGGACAACAGGGCCTTGCGGGAAAGGGCAGAGAAGGGAACAAGCTTATAGAAGTGGAGCTAGGGGTAGGGCCTTGGAGGGAGGATGCAGGGCAGGGGTGGGGCCACAGGGATTTGGTTACCAGCAATTAGAAAGGCGGGAACTGTAGGAGGCCTGCCTACCTAAGCCCAGGTGGTCCTCCAAGAGCTCCCCAGGAAAGGGTCATGTGACAAAAGGGCACTGCAGCTAAGGTTTTCATTATGTTTTATATTACTTTTACTCTCAAGCTTTACATGATTAAATAAACAAGCAAAGCGTTAGACTTCTATGCAAAGTATCTGTGCATTATCTGCTTCACAGTTACCACATACCTCCTGACAGTCTTCATCAGAAGGCTCATGTCTTTGGGTGAGAGTTTGGGACAAGGTGTGTTTAAGTACAGAAGACTCTGAAGGGTCAGCACTGCCCCCAAAGGACCTATGACAATGGTTTTCAGTTGCCAGGATGGGGTGCTACCCAAAATGTCTATGTACTCAGTGAGCTTAGGAAACCCAAGATTGGGCAGCGATAAGCTCTTTTCAGGCTACAGAAATTTAAAACACCCTGAGATCTAAGGCTCGGATTCCTCTCACAGCAGTCTGGTGGAGGGCCAGCAGAAGGCACCTAACTGGATTGATGACTCCACGTGTGGCCCCTTTAATGATCATACTTGACTGACAGCTTCATTTTCTGGTGGCAGCCAGGAAAAAGACATTAATAGGACTCAATTAGCTTTCACCACTCCTCTTTCCTGGCTGACTTCAGAAATGGACTTGCCAAGGAAGAGCCCAACATATTCAACCAATCACTACTCTTATTTTCTTTTCTCCATGCTCACTGGAGTCCCCAAATGCCATTCGTCAGAGCCCAATGGCCTTATATGGCTCTTTGGCCAGGCGCTGTCAGAGACTTTACTGTGGCTCCAAGTGTTGGCTCCAAAATGTCCAATGAGGCATTCCACAAATACTGCAGAGAAGAGATTTTCCGTTGAATCATCATGAACTTCCAGGAGCTGCAGAGCACAGAAAACTGGTAAAGCTTCAGTTGAGCAGGAACTAAGAAAAACTTCAGTGGAAAAACAGGAACGGCGCTAGCGTTTCTGGTGCCCCCCTGCAAGCGCAGCAGATGCCGACACAGACGAGTGACGTCAGAGCTCGGTGCAATGGCGTGCTCTCCATTTTGGTAACCCTCAAATGTCAGTGCCCCCCTGCAACGCTTACTAGGCTTACTGCATTGCACTGGCCCTGTGGAAAAATACCTAATAGTAAATAGAATAATTGCAAAGTGCCTTGTAACTATATAATGCCAATAAGAGGCAATGAAGTTGTATGATGGTTGCTGTAGGAGTATAAGGGGCAAAACTAATGCACTGAAACTGAAAACTCAGTTCCATTTTTTCTACAGCTGTAGTAATACATGGTTGATGCATTTCATTTGTTAATTTTATGCTCCATGAAAAGCCTCGTTCATCTGTTAGACATAAAACACCAACAGAAGTTGGTCCAATAAAAGGTATTACCTCACCAACCTTGTCTCTCTAATGAAATTTCTAAGACAGCTGATTGCAAATAACTATACAGAAAGGGAATAACCTAGCATTGCCTGGTGCTAGACTACTCAGAAAGGATAGTATGTCAAGAAGTGTAATTAGCAACTACAGTGAAAGCACAACTGTCACTTAGATAACATCTCCAGAAATGTTTTCATGATTCAGTCATGTCATGAGGAGGATTATGAATCCAGTTTGGTACAAAGGATAAGTACTAAGAGCCAAGACATTTTAATTTTCAGATTTATAATTATACCACTCCCCCAGGCAACTGTCTTGTAACTGCAGGTGTCACTACTTGCATCATCCCCCATGATTTTTCAACTAGTCATCAAAAGTAAAGATGGCATTCAATTTTTCAGTTGAAATGGGACTTAAAATCTCTTGCTGTGAAAGAAAATAATTAAGATGAAATAAAACCCCTGACCCTGCTCATGCTAAACTTAGGGATGTGCTTAAGAACCTTGCTAAATCCAGGCCTTTGTAATTTAAAATTTCAATTCAGTTTTAGGCCCTGTCTGCACTTGGGTCAGAATTGCATTATTTACAGCTACATTAAGCACTGTTGTGGCCACAAGCTTAAATATGGTAACCAGGCTCTTAAACAATGGATGCCTGCTGTTTGGCTCTGATATCCACACACATGTACTAGATAAAGGCTTGATTTTCAAAGGGGCTCACATACATATAACTTTCACTGAAGTCAATTACAGAAGGAGGCATAGAAATACCTGTAATTGATATTTCATATCACACAACTGTGTCCCCTGCTGTGTAAATGAAATGAAGTCTCCTGTCCCTTTAAACCAGACCTCCAGGCCTGAACTAACCTGATCTTGGCAGCAAGGCATGCTGAGACTTGCAGTTTAAACAGATACCTTGGAGTTATTGGCCACCATAAAGAACACTGGGAAAGAGAATCTGGTATATAAATTCTTTTGTTTATTCCTTCAAGAGATTAATAGGGTAGGTTTCTCCTAACCAAATTCAAAAAGGGGACTAAAGATGTTTATAACAGGCTGGATTTGTTTATGGTTTTTCCCCCAATGTGAAAGAAGTGACTCTGCACACTGAAGTAGAACTTGCTTAAAGGCATTTTCTTCCTTTCAGCAAGCACTCCAGAGTTGCAATATTGAGTAGCAGGAGGAGGAAAGTCCCTTGCACTCACTTCTCACCACTATTGTGTAGCAGCTTTTTATACTGCAGTGGAGAATCATGGACTAGGCAGCCAAGAATTGAGCCATAGGTTGGACTTGTTACTCTTAAAGGAGTTGAACTCAGTTTGGTGACAGCACTAAGTCCTCTTTATCCAAAATGGAAACAAAGGCAATGGCTGCATCAGCACAAGATCAGGTAAGAGATGTGTAGCAATCTATCAAAGTGACTTACATATGTTAAAGGGGACTGGGGAAGATAATGACCCTATATTTTTATATTATTCAATCCTGCCAAGTAGCCTCAACCTTGAAAGGATGAATTAAGCCTTATAGGTAAGACAAATATAACTATCACATAGGCATTCCTAAAATGTTAACGCTTCTAGTGAGACAAAAATAAAAAATTCATTTAAGGAGAGGCTGTGGCTCTCCCCATTCCCTATGTGGGTGTATTGGGTATGGATTCTCCACCTGTCAGGGTGGATGCATTGCCCATATAAGAGGACTGAATTGCAGCTTCTTCCCTAAGTGATGTGCAAGGTGTACCCTTGGGAGCAGCTTCACAGGCCCCTTCCACTGGCCTGCTGCACAGGAAAAGAGTATACTGTACCTCTTTAAACAAGTATTTCATACTTCTGTGGCTGCCAAACACTCAGGAAGCATTCTTCAATGCCCCCAGTCTTTCTCTTGGGGGCAGAGAGAGGTCATTACAGGTACAAGACAATCCAGCTCTTTGCAAGCATCAACTATAACTTGCTTAACAGAGCCCCAAGGCTATTTGAGCATGTTGGATATAAATCACAGCTTGTTACTGGGTTCTAAGTTAAGTGAACTCAGAGACAGGACTTGATCTAAAGCCCTTTGAAGTCAATAGAAACATAATCATTGACTTCAGTGGGCCTTAATAGACAAAGTTTACGTATTTTGTGGGATTAGAACCAGAGGACTCAGCATCTTGCAGAATAGAGCACATTGAGCCTATGAACTAAATGCCAGTCTCTGATTCAGTGGTCTGACCACTTATAAAGTGAGAAACGTTTTCTAATCTTGAAGAAACATAGATGTCCTTCAGTCTGGCAGGAAACAATGAAATACAGTTCCAGTTATAACCACTGTTGTTTTTTTCTGAATGTCCACAAATGTTATCTTCTGTGTTATTTTTAAAATGGAAGTGATTGGTCATAATCTGGGTAACCAAATTTTTGTATACCTGTATCAAAATATGCCTGTCTTTCTCACTCTGCTCCAAATAATGGGATGAACAAATATATTTGGTGGGTGGCCTAGATTGGTGGTTTTCAAACCATGTGTCAGGACCCATTCTTGGGTCAGAGACCCTCAGGTACTGCATCATGGCACCCCCTGCTGCCTCCATCAAAAGACTGGAATGCATTGCTGAAAGGTGTAATAGTTGGGTCTTGGGCATAAATGATTTTTTGAACTGGGTCCTGAGACAAAAAGTTTGACTAGACCTCTATTTTTCTGGTTAATAATGTGATGGAATGAGAATTAATATTTTTAATTCATTTTAATTTTCCTTTTCTCTTATAATGGTAATGAAAAAATATGAAAACAGCTACTGAATGCTCCAAGTCCTCTTTGCTACTGTTTTAACTGTGTATAAAAACAATAGACTTGGATCAAGCCCTGTCTTACACATATGAGCTCTTTGCAGTAAGTGATCAGATGCATGCAGTCCCGAGTAAACCTTTGTGGATTCAAACAAAACAATAACTCTGAAGTCTGACTTGGGCGTGGGAAGAATGGAGCTTCATGAAAATTCCGCTTCCATGTCTCAGATTTCACCTGAGTAAATTGCAAAACCATTCAGGATTTCCTTCCTGATGATTCTCATCTCATAGCTGTGAATAGAGGGGATTTTTTCTGCCCAAATGAAAGTACAGCCCATACCTAATGTCAGTGATATACCTTTGCTCAGTCATATAATTACCCTACTTAATTTTTTTACTTGGGTATATAGAAATTAGAGACTAAAAAGTATATGAGATCAAGTCACAAGGTATACTACATATATATATGGTCTCCTGACTTAAGAAGCATCTGATATTAAACCAATACTCCAACTGTTCTTGGCCAACACTCCACAATTAGTAATTTTTGTGCAGTAGAGACCAAAGGAACAGGGCATACATTCATATGTCCATAAGTGTACTTTGTTATCCTTGGTCACTCACTTGCCTGTTTGTTGTTGTTGTTGTTTATTTTTCCCCCCATTCTCAACTAATCTGTCTCACAGAGGGTCTCCATGATGCCTTCTGTTTACAGTCTTACTTGCAGCTACCTGTTTTTTCAGCAGAGAGCAATTAGCTGCTCAGCTCCATGTGGCCCCAGCAGTTTTCTCCTTTTTGTGCTTCCTTCTTGAATTTCATAATCAATTTATTTGCTTTGATCATCAAAGATAAACACTGCCGTGATCTTGCCTGTATGTGATATGAATGGTACTGTTGAGAGGGGTACTCTGCAAGTTTTGCTTAGATTGCTTAGTGATTCTTGAAATGCAAAGATCTACAACATGCTGTGTCTGTGTACGTGCATGGAGCATGCCTTGTATGTAATCTTGCTTGATGACTTTAATCTAGCTTTCAGGTTCTCATGCATTCTAAATTCATTTGTAACATAACTCAGCCCACAAAGCACCATAATAAGTTAACTAAATCTCCCTTTCCTTCCCTTTTCCCACTTTTTTTTTTTTCTTTAAATAGTCCATAAAGAGAAATCAGCTTGTGGACAATGGGTATGTCTACAGTATGTGTTTAAGTCAACTTAAGGGCCCTTAAGTTGACTTAAACAAAGCCCTGTCTACACTGCAGGGCAATAAAGTCGACTTTATAACTCCCACTTATAAAGTCGACTTTACAGTTCAGACAACTTTATTAAGTTGACTTAAGGCAATGTGGAGGCGGAGTTGCCTTAAGTCAACTTAATTGGCCTCCCAAACACACAAAACATGGGGATTGGGGCTGACTGGAAGGCACAAAACAGCTG
Organism: Podocnemis expansa; assembly: GCA_007922195.1. Lineage (NCBI taxonomy): Eukaryota > Metazoa > Chordata > Testudines > Podocnemididae > Podocnemis > Podocnemis expansa. The sequence continues at coordinate 13,312,920 of ML681994.1, read as the reverse complement.
GGAGCCCAACCTCAGCATCTCCCTGCATTGCAGCTCAACCCCAGCATCTCCCTCTATCACAGCCAGACTCCCCATGTTCCCTGACCTGATCCGGCATCTCTCCCATTCTGAGCCCGACCAGGCATCACAGCCCGACCCTGGCATTTCCTGCATTCTCAGCCGGACCCCAGCATCTCCCCCCATCGCAGCTGGACCTCAGCATCTCAGCCCAAACCAGCATCTCCCCTCATTGCAGTCCAACCCCAGCATCTGCCTGCATTGCACCCCAACCCCAGCATCTCAGCCCAACCTGGCTTCTCAGCCCAACCTCAGCATCTCCCTGCATTGCAGCTCAACCCCAGCATCTCCCTCTATCACAGCCTGACCCAGCACCTCCCCACATTGCAGGCCAACCCCAGCAACTCCCCCGTTCTTAGCCCGACCATGCCTGTCTCCCCTGTTCTTAGCCTAGCCCCACATGTCTTTCCCATTCTGAGCCTGACCCTGCCTGTCTCACTCCTTCTCTGCCCATACCCATGTGTCTCCCCCCTTGCCCTTCTCAGCCCAGTCCTGTGTCTCCCCCTTCTCTGTCCAAACTGATGTCTCCTCCCTGCCCTTCTCTGCCTGACCCTGTGTGTCTCCCCCTTCTCTGCCCAAAGCTGTGTGTCTCCCCCTTGCCTTTTTCAACCTGACCCTGCCTGTCAATCCCCCTCTCCCACCAACCCTGTGTGTCTCCCCTTCTCAAAGGACCTGCTGATAATGTTATAAACCAAACAAGGAGTCCAGAGGCACTGTTTAAGACTAATAAATTTATGTATTGGATGAGCTTTCATGGGAGAAAAATCCCACTTCATCAGTTTGAAGATGGGGGAATTTACAGAATGGTGGAAAATAAATGCAGGGGAGTGTAAGACATAGGATCAGGTCACACTGTAATAGCAAATCAAAGCAGCTGTTAAGATTCAAACACTGGGAAACCACATAGAAAAAGAAAGAAAGAAAAGAAGAAAGTTGCTTTTTTTTTTTTTTTATTAGATTGTGTGAAAGCAAGATTAAATCCTGATTATGGATTTTTTCTCCATTATAACAGGTGATTTGACTTCATCTTCCTCTGTGTGCTCTTTCCTGGTGTTTGAGTCTAAACAACTGCTGCACCCTGCCCCTGCACTGGCATTTGCCCTGCAGCACCTGTTCCAGAGCCAGAGTCCGGGCAATGCAGGAAGGGTGTGGAGTGCTGGGCTGGCACATCGATGAGCTATGTCACGCTCCCTGGCTTCCCTGTTGCCACACACAGTATGGAGGGTGGTGTGGTCACTCACTTCCTGTAGTAAAGGAGTGGCCGGAAGAGGGGGGCACCTCTGCTGTGGTGCACTGTGGGCCAGGTACCCACAATGCACCACTCCTAGGGCGACCTAGAAGCTGCCAGTGTGGACGCGGGCCGTCTCCTGGCATTTTGAGTGTGGACGTGCTAAGCCAGCTTAATAAGGTCTACTTTAAGCAGACTTTATTAAGCTAGCTTAACCGGCCCTGGTAGTGTAGACATAGCCAATTATACTTCCAGGAGAAAAAGTAATGTTCACTTTTGAACCCATTGGATCAGACTGGAAGCCAAGTTCCATCAGAAACCTAGAGTTTGTTGAAATTTTTCTACTGAAATCTTCTCTTGGGGTCTTGCATACGTTCTCCTTCCAAACAGGCTCCCTTAGGGGAGAAGATAGGAGTGAGGGGTTGGAAAATCCATGAAAACCCCAAACTGGGAGAATGAATTTTTTTGTTTCTAAAACCAAACACAAAATAAAACTACCAGTAAACAAAATTGTTTGGACACAGAACCAAAAAAGATTTTCATTTTGAAACATCATTACAAAACAACTTTGTTAAAAATTCCTGTGGAAAATTTAAAAATTCAATGGAAAAAGTTCAAAAGGGCTTTTTTTCTTTCAAAACATTCTTTAGGGAAAAATGTGAGTTTCCCACTTGCTTTAGCTTCAGTTGGCTGGGTACAGTAGCATAAGCATAGGGAATGTTGCTTTTAAACAGAGGATCTCAAATGTTTCTCTGTTATGAGCCCCTCTTCACTGTTCAGGCACTTATGATATGTTCTGTCATTTAACTGTAACTATAAACTACAGTGTAAATTCTGTATTCTCCACCTCCCTGTGCTCTGAGTGACTCTTAAGCATTCATTTATAATGAAAGGCTGAGAGCTTTCGGCTCCTGTGAAACACACACACAAAATGTGATTGGGAGAAGGGATGGGTCATGGTTATGTAAACCTCTGTTCTAGCCCTTTGCTTATCTTTCAGGCCATAAGATTTGTATATGTTCAGCTAGGTGCTCTGTTTCATTATTGTAAAAACAGAAATTGTCCCTTAATTTTCATCTGAATTTCTCAACTCTCACAGGTGCACCACAAACCACACTTTATTTTCCTTCCTAAAGGACCTGATTTCTAATAAAGACTTTGTCTCACACTGTATTAAAAAAGAACCATCAAGATGCCTAATCTATTTGTGGTGGGTGCTCCATAAAATCACCTGCTATATAATAGCATGGGTATGCAATCAATAATACAGCTGTAAGGCATGAAAGTGAACTGGATGGAATTCTAGCTGGTGCACTCCGTTGAGCTATAAAATAGACAATACTCTAAATGGCCTTCCAAATACAAAAGTCTAAAAAAAGAACCTCCACTACAGTTCTGTGGTCCTGTGTCAGATATACATGGATCTCTCTTGCTGTTTTCATAGGACAAAGCTATCAAAACAAAATCCACTAACTTTTATAGGATGTTACTTTCATTTGGTGATTCTTAAAAATAAACATGCATAAGGGTATCAATTCATTCCCTTAATTCATCCTAGTCTCTTTTATTAGGTGCATTAAAGAAGTGTCACTGATGGTCTGTGAAGTCAGTCATGTCTATCCTTTATGATGACTACTTTCTTCACAGCTAGTTAGTAGTGTCAGTTAACCATCTACAGGGAGAATTTCTACCTGAAGCCCTGCTATCCTTTCCTAATGAAATTTATAATCTATTCAATATATTTAGGTACAAACCTCAGACAGAAATCCTTTTTTTCCCCCTTTTTTTAAATCTTTTTTTTTCTTTTTGCAAAATGATGAGATACAAAGGAGATTGTGTGTGAACCTGGTTCATTTTATGTTTTCAGGTAGAAACTGTATAAGGCAGTCCTTTTTGGCTTGAGGACCACAAATATCATTTTTGTATCGCTGAAGGGCCACCAGTCCATAAAAAAAATGTTTTGACTTGTACACCGTTAAGAACTACAAATCACTACATATTTAAAGTAAATGTTTTGATGATGCTGTGCTTGTTCTTACATTCGCTATTTTATACCTACAAAATACTCACAGTATATCTCACAGACAAAGCGCTAGTGTAGATCAGTGCCTGTCACTACACACTGAAGCATGTGGGCTAGCAGCTAAGTCACACTGGAAGGCACTGATTTTTAGAGACCTGCTCAACTCAAGCATGGTGGGTCCTAGCCACTTCACCTGCAGCCCTCTCTCCCCCCAGCTCCCTCTGCAGACAGAAGGAAGGAGTTCTGCAAAGTGGCAGCATTTTCATTGATCTCCTGGCCTGGTCCCTGTGGCTGTAGCAGGGAAATCACACATGTCCTATACCTCTGTGCACTCCACTTGGGTCCTTAGGGCAGTGGCTGGGCAGTCGAGATCAGTGTTTCCTTAACCCTGGCTCCAGCATGGATTCCAGTATATATGGACCCAGGTGGAGTACTTTGCTGTGCTCCCTGCTACAGCCAGAGGGAGGAGACCACTGGTCTTCATCCCCTTGGCTGCAGCAAGGAGCCTACGCAAGTGTTCTGCCTGGGTCCTTAGGCAGTGGTTTCCTTCTGCAGTCAACAGGAGAGGAGCAGTAGGCCACTTTGAAAGGCCCAGTGGGCCATGAGTTGGGTCCATGGTTGGGAACCATGGCAGTACAAGAGGTCAGTGGTTTGGCTGATGTATCCTTTGAGTTTGAGTTAAAACATGAAATCAAAAGGGACAGTCAGGGATTGTGAATCACATTTAAAGGATCGCATGCACCTCTATGAAGCAAAACTGCTGAAATTCACACAGCTTTGGTTCTTCGCTGTTCCTTCGTACAGATTAAATGTGCCTCAGTTTGATTCCTTTTCTGAGCAAGTACAAACTTAATATAACTTGGATGCAGAAGAATCCTACTGCAACGTGAATTTTACCTATAAATAATTTCAGATGAAAAACTGCCCACAAAATAACATTCACTTTCAATCAGCAGATACTGAAAGGGAATCAAGATTTTAAGGCCTGGATAACTGTGTTTCTTCTTTAGCAATTCTGCACAAGGAAGCAAAATGACAGGGTTGTTCTTAGTAGGCCTCTAGGTTAGTCTAATCAAATACTATTTTTAAACAAATGGACCTAATTAATCCTTTATGTGTATCTACTAAAATTAATGATGGTACCCAGGAGAAAAAATTGATTTGCTACCAAATAGTAGGCATGTAATGTATTTTGATCTCTATTTACTACCTTTCCATGCTATTAACTATTCTGTTAGAGAAATAATTTCTCTTCAAATTAACATTTCTTTTCAAAATTAATGCCAATTTATTGAGATTCTTTAGGGCTGAGTGAGAGCAATTGAGCGTGTGTTGTTACATACTGCTGTATAACTTCCACATGAACTACCAAATACAGAAAACTTGTCCCAAAGTTATTGGAAAGAAAGCAGCAGCAAGTAAACTACTGATTTCAGGAACACTTGTGTAACTTCTTCTCCTTTCTCAAATTTAACTGTATGTTTTCCATTAGTCTTACTACAAGATTTAAAAAAAAAAATGCCACAAAAATTAAATGGTTATTTACTTCAGGAAACTCTAACCAGTCAAAGGACTAACTCAAACTGTCTCAGTCATACAGCAAGCAGCTTAAGCATGCACATACTTTTTTGGGTCATGTATCACTTCCTTAAAAAACTGATGTTTGAAGTGCCATGTGCAAATTTCTCCTTTTTGTGCAAATTTATATTAGGCTTAATGTAAGTATTCCTGGTCTCTATAGTAAAATAAATGCCTCAGGAAACCTAAACTATTCACATGGAGCTTGGCAGCCCTGTGGATCCTCTTGGAGCCGACTAAAGATGGCCATTCCTCATTCCCAGAGGAAGAAACTGGGTGTTCAGTGATGGTAGGACTTATTTCCAGTCCCTTATCTGATCATGCCCCTGGGCACAGCTCTCTAGACAGCATCCACTGAATCCCAGGATGCCTTTGAGGAGCAATGGTTACTACTGGAATTCTCTGCTCGGTGCCCTACTCTGGATCCTTTTATATATATATTTTTTTTTTCATTTGTTGTCCCAAGAAATCAAGTTAAGCCTCGATTTAGCAGCTCCACACCACCACCTCCCCTCCCCTTGGTAGCTGAGCAGGAAGGGCCTTTAGTTTTAGAGAAAACTGAGGCCTGCCTATAGCAGTATTTCAAACAGGATAGCTCAGTGGCCCCCAGGAAGAGGGATGACCAAGCCTGCACATAAGGTTCTGGCAGGTGGAGCTAGGTTTCTCAGTTCCAGCCTGAGGTGCTGTCTTTAGCTTGAAGCAGTGCCTCCCAGGAAGACTGAATTTTGAAAAATGCTGATTGTGAGAAGCTCTACCAAAACAGGGAGGTTTGGGGGAGACAATGGGGGAAAAGGAGCTGTAGCATCCAGCAGGGGAGCAGCTGTCAGCAGAGGCATATCAGAGTGTGGATCTCAGGGGGTTTCTGAGAGGAGGAGATGAGGCAGGCAGGAAATGGAGATCCTGCACTGGGGATCAGGCTGGGCTCACTGGTAGATGGTGAGAGTCCCAGGGAAGAAGAATGGAGGAATTGTGAGAGGACTTGGGAGAAGGATTGTTTCAGGAAAAAGAGGGATCCAGAGGTGGTGGTGGAAAAGAGAGAAAGGGAGTCCTGGGGAAGGGTGGGGGGGAATCCTGCTTTGGGTGATGTGAGGGCCAGGAAAGGGGTAAGGTGGGGGAATTGTAGAGAGAGTCCGGCCTGCATGTGGACATGCCTGGCAAGTGATGCTGTGGTGAGCTTCTCTGAATCTGCAAGCAGAAAGCCAAACAAGTCAGAGTGAGGAGCCAGTGCAGGAGCCGCTGGTGCAGGGTGAGTGTAGGGTAGGCCCTGGCTACCCTCCCCGCGAAAAGAATATATTCACCAGCTGCCTGTGCAATAGCTAGGTTTTTGTTCACTAGATCTGACTGACCACACTCACCAACTTCCCTATGGAGACAGGAGGGAATTCCCCATGCTGCCCCAGCCTTCCACCTCTGTAGGGACTTCTGCAGAGCAGGGGATGCAGAGGGAGCGCCTGCTCTGCAGTGGTGTCCTGTGTGAGGGCCTTCCCCACTCAGTTGCTACACCATTGTTTGTAATTAAGCGTTTCAGGACATTTCAATAAACCAAATAAAATTTCTGATTCAGGGAATATTGAAATGTTTTGTTTGACATTTTGGATCAAAACCTTTCAACATTTCCAAATTATTATTTTTTTTTAATTTCCATTCCCCAAAAATGAGAACTTTTTATCCTGACTTGGGACAAAAATATGTACTGAAATGGCTGTTTCCCCTGGGACAGAATTTTTTTTTATTTTGCTCAAATCTGTTTCAAAGTATTTCAAATAATTATGGTATGTATCTCATGTATTCAGTCCTCTTTCAACTTGATATTTTACCCTACCCATTGCTGTCTAACAAACAGTAAGCAGAGTTACACAATACAGTGCCATATTACAGAAGAAAAAAAGTCAACTGTAAGCAGAAAAAATATCCAAAATAAATAGAAGGGAGTGACCAGAAAGAAATCTAGGGTTCTAGTCACAAAGATTTATGAACCAGAACTTGGTGTCAGTGTGGGAGTATTGCATGACACCATCATCTGCTGCTGCCAGATTGCTGGAGCCCACATGTGAAGTCTGTCTTCTGTGTGTGGGAAACATGTGATCATCTGCGTCCCTCCATCTTGGCTCTCAAAATGAAAGATTTTTCTTCCCTGGCCTCCTCTGCATGCAAGATCTTTTGTCACTTGTTATCCAAGAGGGATCTAGAGTTCATCCTCTACTGAGGTGGCATTGCAGGGTAGAAAGGTGGTTCAAAGGTAGACTTGAATGTAAATGGATTGATTGGATGAAGACTTCTGACTGAATAACTAAGTTTTGGACCATCATCAGGTTTATAAAAAAAGCTCATGTAGGTAACACTCTCCACTATTTAGCTTTAGCTTATTTTTCTTTCTCTTTCCAAGACCAAAAGGCAGGTTTCTGTCAGCAATAAATTACTTCTTATTGACTGAAGCAAGATGATCAGGGAATTGTTAAACTTCCTGAGCTTCACGTCACAGCACTACATCAAATTCAGAATAAAGGTAAGTTGGAGGTGGAAGATGAATTCTTCTATAATATGTTTGAAAAACATTAATTACCACTGAGAGCTGCAGATATCATCATCCTAGATGGACATTCACGTTGCTTCTACTAACTGTTGTAACTGATGAACAGTTACAGTATTACCATCCTGAAACATTAAAAAATGATAAGTCTGCCTTAATTAATGAGACCCTGTAAAATACTACATTTTGAGCTCTTTCTTTGTGCTCTGAGGCGGGTCATGTCCTGGACTGCTGACAACAATTCTGGGCCCCAGGACAGAACAGTTAATTCCACCCCTCTCCCCAGAGTTTTTACTTATTTATTATCTGCCACACAGGTTCCCGGGTGACTGAGTAGATGGTATCTACTACTTAGCTTTCCAGATTTCTTGGACTTCCCAGGGAAATTTACTGATGAATCTGGGAAGCTAATTAGCAGATACCACCTCTTCAGCTGCCCGGCAACCTGCATGGCTTACAATAAATAAGCATGGCTCAGGGGAGGAGTAGAGTGCAAGTGGTGGAGGCCTTGGGGAAAAGGGGGTGTGGAGGAGGGGAGGATATGCATCTATCCTCCCATCCATGCAGGCCTTTTTAAATTTCCAGGCCCCTGGCGCTTTCTCCTCTTGCTTCCCCCACCACCATTATTGTGCCTGCTCATGTCACATGTTCAAGCTTTTTCTCTGTGGTCTTAGTGTTTGGAACTTGCTAATTATGAGACTCTGAGGCTTTAACAAAATTTTAATTTTTAAAAAATGAAACCACTTGTGGTGGTTTTCTTTAAAGCCCATCAGGAGACTTGTGATAAAACTGTAAGAGCAGCCATCACTGAGCTAGTACAGTGATCTGTGAATTAGAAATATGTACCATATGGGCTTCCCAGGAAAAGATATTTGAAAAGCTTTTGCAAATTACAGTATTAGCCATATTTACCTGCTGTTCAAATGAAAAATATGGAAGTAGAAAACAAGGGCAAAGGAGAGAGGACAGAGGTCAGATTTCTTCTTTAAAAATAGGGCAAAGGAAAGCTTAGACAGACGATTACTAAGACTGGAGGGAATGCCATGGAAAAATGTCCCCAGGCATCCTTGGAGTCTGCACCTGTGCAGGAGCAGCAGCCACAGCCTCTGTTAATATTCTGACTCTTGTTTGGGTCTAGTCTTGTGCATGTTTTTTTCCTGCACACTGGGTTCTTATTACAATGGCATCAAGGGGAGATCTTATGCCAGGTGTGCTACAGTGAGTATGTGCTTAAATATAAATTACATAGATGTAATCGATCAACATATGCCTTCCATTTATATACTGTTCCTTCTGTGACACTCTCTCTAGATCTTGCTGGTTCTAGGCATTTCCCACATCTGCAGAACAAAACTGGATTCTGGAGTTTCTTCTGGAAACAGTGAGTCCTCACTTATAGTGGAAACATTATTAGAACTCTTGAAGGAAAAAGAGATGTGCAGGACTGCATATATGCAGTAAATGTGAAAATCTGGACTGATTCATTCCATGTGAGGGAAGGGTTAAAAATTCTACCACACCAGCACAACTACCTCAGATACTCCTTGTAATGACTATTCCTGTTATAGGAACACTGATAAAAGAAACTGCTGCTTTGAATGGAACAGCTGGACTTGTTACCAGGAGCTGTCATATGGGCATCCTTCCTGGGATAAAAAAATGTCATGAGAAAGAGATGATGAGGACTAACCTGAAAAAGTTAAACACTGATACAGCTGTAGATTTCCCTAAGGTCAGAGCTCATGGTGTGGGACTCTGTGTTGTTGCATTGCCCCAGGAGCATTCCAGAGAAGGAAATGTAGCTCAGAGAATCACAATTACCTCCCTAATCCACTTCCAACCCCACCCCTTGCCTGAGGAAGTAATAATTTAGAACCTTTTTTTTTTTTTGTATAGGTCAACAGTAAATGAGTAACACTCCCTTCCAGCAACACAGATATAAGGCTTTTCCCATGCCCCATCGATCTTGTCAAGGAGCAGCAGGTAGAGTAAGTAAGTGCATATGCAGTATCCTTTATGCCTCTGTCACAAACCATGTTCCAGGTAGCTGACAAAGGGGCATGAGTGTGGGGGAAGGAAGAGGAGAATGAATCTTTCCTTAATGCCCCGTCAGGAGTGCACAGCTTGAGCTAAAATCTAGCCCTGGTCATTCATGACTTACACTAGGAATGTGTTTTGGATTCTGCCAGTGTCCTCAAGGGTTTGTGGCTTTTATATCACCTCATCTGAATGCATCACAATAGTATTGAACAGTCAGATCTCCTGATGGGATACCTTCCATCTCCATGAATTATACTGAAACAAACAGAGCTTTAGGTAGCAATCGCACAATCAAAATAACTTACTAATTACAGATGAGGGCAATAGCTGCAGTAACTGACCACAGACTATCCTATACTCTACTACAGCATGTGGGCAGGAATGTAGCAAAGTGCACAAGACATATCCCCACAGTGAGGAGAGAGCAGTGACTCTCTCAGACTCTGTGTTGTAGCAGTTCTACAATTCTGAGAAGGCAGAACTGAGGTGGAGAGGAAGATGAGCGAGGGTGCAGCTGCCACTCTTTGTAGTATGCTGAACTCCTCAGGTCCTGGCAGATCTCTGAGCAGAAATCCACCTGGAAGTTATTACTGCTTTTAATTCCAGTAACACCTTTCACTGCTGCAACTTGGGGGCTGGGTGTGTTTTTCTGTGGCAGTTGGGAAGACTACTTCCTGGAATGGCTGTCTAAGGAGTTATGCTGCCAAATGTGCAAGGTTGTGCTAGAGAGTACCTCAGAGAAGAGAAGCTGTCTCAAAAGAAATTCTGGAGGCCAGTGGAGGCCTGGGCAGATGTGGTTTATTCAGTCAGTTGCAGATAGGTGAGGAAAGGATTTTAAAATGGCAAAAGGAAGGGAAGGTACACTAGGGAAGGATTTGGAGCAATAAGTGTTAAATGTTCACAGACTGAAAGAGGGTGATCAGTTGCAGACTGACAGCGAATGAAAACTAAAACCATGAGCTCAGTGTCTGGAAGGCGAATGGAAGCTATCATTGTAGAACAGGTCCGATAACATTATAATGGTGCACTTTCAGAAGTTAAATGGGCCCAATTCATCCCAGTGGAACTCCACTGATTATTTTGATTTAAAATAGTGCATGTCTATATATGCCAGGATGGAGGAGGGCAAGTGTTAGCAAAACCAATTCAGTTAGGGCAAATGGGGCCCATTCACATCAGCTGATTAGCGGGAAAGAATATGCGAACAGGGACAATTACTTTCTGAGAAACAAATTAGAAGTAGTGCAGACATTGTAATATTCCTGTGGTTGCTAATTTGACAGCAGTAGTAGTGAACAAACATCCTTGCTTCCCTTTTTTCCTATACACTTCAATTGAAAGAGTTGCAAATCCAAGAAGCATGTCATGGACTTGACATTAAAGTCCAATATGATCCTATTATGATGCAGAAATAATGATTAATAACAGAAGAATTAGCTTTGCTTGCTACCATTTGTGGTTGTCTAACAGAAGTAAACCCAGCCACCCCAAAACAACTTTTTTTTAGAAATGCCAGATGTTGATGCTTCAGTAGTGACTTGAAATAAGGGTTGGAATGGGAGGAGAATGACGGAGATGCTGGATGTTTCTCAAGCACTCAGTACCTTCAAGAGACTGGAAAAACAGGTCCATAACTACAGCAGGGCCAAAGGGAGTGGCTTAATAGAGCTGCTCTATTAAAGGGTGCATTTCGTGGCACCAGCCTCAAGCTCCACTAATTGCAAGGGGCGTTTTCTGATTGGAACACACCCCGGGTACTGAAATAACACATTACGGCTCTGTGGAGAAGTGGATTGATACTGGTGAAACTGGGAAAACTTTCAGATCACAACAAAAGCGAGTAATCTTTCCCTCTTGCTCCCCCACTCCATTGACAATTCCTAGGTGCAATACAAATGCTTAGTAGTGTATAATAAATAATCCCTTTTAAGAATGCTAGATAAATGACATAGCATCGCTGACATCAGGCCAAGAGGTAACCTATTAGAGAGACTGTTTGCAGCGTGGTTTAGAAACGCTCCTCTACGTTCACTAAGTTATTAAGTTATTTTACACTGGGATCACTACCAGGCTGGTGAAATCTGGTAGTTTTGCCTGAGAGAAGAAGATTTTAAGGTTTAGTCTGTTCTGGGGGTAATTTCTCCAGGATTTGCTTTCCCTGTTCCAATCTATATTTTATCTTTACATTTCAAACCATATTTTGGATGCCTCTCATACACCAGAATCCTTTGCAGTATACCACCCCCAATTCCCTGTGAACTATTAGCTTTTGGGGAAAGAGGGCAACTTCTACCAGTGCCTCAGCAAATAACTGTGCCATCTTGTTGCTGACTGACCCAAACACCTGCCCTTTTTTTGGGCTTGGGGGCCTGAAAATAAAGGCAGTTACTCATCCAGTTTCCCAGAGAAAGATAAGGAGAGCATAACATGTTTTTTAAAAGCTTTTTTTACATGATATATTTAGGACTTATGAGGGGAAAGAATTGGACAGTCCTTTATTTATCTTCACAACAGGTGCAGCGTGGAGAAGCATAAAGGCAGCATTTTGTAAAGGACAGCCCTTCCAGTACAAAGCACCCTCTAGTGCATTAGAATGAAAAGAGAATCCCCTTTCATATGTGCCTTTCAGTCTTAGCTTTTATTTTATTTTATTTTATTTTTAGTGTTACCTTATCCTGTACATTGTTTTATGAGTAAAGCAGGCTGACTTCTGGATTGAAACCAGAACAGTGTTAGCCAAGACTGATTTTTGCCTTGTCAATTTGTTGCTGTATCAATTGACTCAGAAAAGCATTGACTGAAAATTAAAAACTGACAAACATAAGTTTTTCATTGAAGTGGTAGCTGCTCATGCAGCTTTTCTAGTGTTCAGCATAATCACGTTCGGTGGGTATTTGGCCCATCCAAACTGCTTTTCAAACAGAATAAAGAGATTAAGACTGTAAAACCAAACATCACAGAGATGAGGGCTAAAGGTGAAAATATAAATCCAAGAGCCAGAATGATACCTTGGGAGGAAGTGTGGGAGCAACACTTGGAAATAAGCTATGAGGTGACAAAGACAGCTCAAGAATAATTCAGGTCCCATCCTGCAACTGAATCTATGCAGGTGGACCCCTGCTAAATAGAGAGCTCACCCATGGGGTTTCAGTCACATGCCTGATCAACAGGTTTAGAAGCCTTCCATTTACAAAGGCTTTAAAATCATGTGCTAGAAATGATGAAAATGGAATTTATGAAGAAATGACGGAGAAAATAAATAACCCTTTCCAACTCTCCACATCCAAAAAGTGAAAATGCTAGTGTCATTGAAAATGTGACAGTAAAGTTCATGCACCCATACCTTTATATGAATAACTGTGAGCTCTATTGGAATAATTTTATGTAACTGGATTGTGCATGAATCCTGCCATGGGAACTGATGCTTAAACTAATAGAACAAAAAGGAGGAGTTCTGGGCGGGGAGACAAGTTTTAAAGCCAATTCTGCAGAAGAAAAACGATGATGGCAGCAGCAAAATATTTGCATGCTTACCTCATGCCTTACTGCAGCATGTATCGACACACGAAGAACAGCAGCAGCTGCACCACCTATTTGCAGGCTGTCTTAGGACGAATGCCCAGACTGAGCTGAGCGCTTTAACCGGTAAATGTAACTCAGGTCTCCTTATTAGTAACAGTATAACTAATGATACAGTGAAGCATCAGTCTTCAGAAGCGAGACTACAGTACTTATCTAATGGACTAGATGTGAGTGAAATGAAAAGTGGTAGTAAATGATACTTTACTGTAAAGTGAGTAGAGATGGTTAACATTTTAATGGCAAAACAAACAAGGACTCCTGTGGCACTTTCAAAGACTAATGAATTTATTAGCACATGAGCTTTTGTGGGGGAGAATCCCACTTCATCTGATGTTTCAAGATGGGGAACTTTGCTTCCATTCTGTAAGTTCCCCATTTTCAAGCATCTGACGAAGTGACGTTCCAAAGGGGGAGCCGTGTTAGTCTAGTAAAGCAAAAAAGCAAGGAGTCTTGTGGCACTTAAAGACTAACAGATTTATTTATTGCTTGAGCTTTCATGGGAGAAAATCCCACTTTGTCAGACGCTTTGAAGAGACCTCTTCAAGACCTCTTCAAAGCATCTGACGAAGTGGGATTTTCTCCCACAAAAGCTCATGTGATAAATAAATCTGTTAGTCTTTAAATTCCACAAGACTCCTTGCTTTTTTTTTTCCTGATGAAGTGAGATTCTCTCTCATGAAAGCTTATGTGATAAATAAACGTGTTAGGCTTTAAAAGTGCCACTGGAGTCCTTGTTTTCCTGGACTAGATTAACATGGGTAGCCCTTTGTAATTTATCGATTTCAATTTTTCTGGAAAACTTGTTGTTAGGACCTTGAATTTCAGCAAAAGGCCCTGAACATTTGAGTAAAATTTTCATGTAATTTTTTTGTTTCAATTTTGGAAAAATTAGGAATTGAAGTACTTTTATAAATTTTATTAGTCTTTCAGCCAGGAGCGCTGCTGACCTTGGAAAAGACTCAGGGCTTGGTGCACTGAGACTCAGGGCTTGCATGCCACCATGGCAGCTGCCACCGAAGGCAGCCGCTGGCAGCCCTGAGGCTCAAGCACTGGGACTCAGGGCTCAATCCCCGTAAGCCCAGCATCAGCGATGCCCCTACTTTCAGCCATCCCCAATACTGAGATTAGGACTGAAGATACTACTGAGGATTATAAAAAGAAATCTCATGAAAAGAATGTCTAGATTTGGCTAAAATGTTGCTTTAAAAGATTTGAAATGACTTATTTGGCTGTATCTGTTACCAGAACTCTTATCTGGCTGTATGTAACAAAAATTGTTTTACTAAATATTTGAGCATTCTAACTAGTTTCAAGACTTTTGAAATAGCTTATTTGATAAAATAATGAAGTGAGGGAGTAAAATCACAGGTGGGGATAAACCAACAAGAGAGGAACAGGCCATTTGGATTGGTCTGAGAACCAAATCTTTAGAGCCCTGTGCGGATACAAAAATGTGGGTCCGCACCTGCTCAGTGACTGTATCTATCCAATCTGCGATCCATGTGCCATATTTTATCTATAGCCCTAACCGCATCTGCAACCAAGCTTGGGCTCATAGTCAGTATTTTAGCCTTTGATTGGCTCATTCCCCACAAGTCCTGCCCACTTTTTCCTTTTCTTGTTTGCAGTTAAGAATAGAATAGAATCAAATCATAGGGTTGGAAGGGACCTCATTGAGTCTAACCCCCTGGGGCTTGAACCCAGGACTGTCTGTATGTTAAGCAGAGGTGCTAGCCACTACTGTGCTGTCAATCAGATTTCCTTGTCCAGTAATGAAATCTCTGATTGCAGTGTGGCATGGGAACTGCGAACAAGAAAATGAAGAAGTAGGCAGGGAAGTCATGGGGAATGAGCAAATCAAAGGCCAGCATGCTGACTGACTGACAGTGAGTGGTGACTTTTCGGGTATGTCCACACAGGCTTCTTATTTCGAAACAACAGAGGTTGTTTCGAAATAAGCGGCACGTCCACACAACGCACCGTTATTTTGAAACCGTTAAACCTCGCATCTAATTGAAATAGCCATTGTTTCGAAAAGGTTGTTTTGAAACAACAGCGTTCGGACACGTTGTTGCAACACCACCATTGTTTCAAAACAACTGTTGTGAAACAGCGTGTCCGAATGGCCTTGTTTTGAAATAACCATTTCAAAACAACAGCTATTTCAAAAGCAGGCTTTCCCTTAATTCTAATTAACAAACTGTTAATTTGAATTAACTTATTTTGAAATAAGGACTTTATTTCAAAATGGTGTATGTGTGGCCATAGCCTTCAAGCCCCAGCCTGCTGTGACTGAGATTCTGATTAGCAGGTGGACCACAATCAGAGCTGAGCTAAGACTGGCTGGAGTGCTTCCTTGTTCTCTTGTGTGTTGCAGACACAGATAAAGCTAGAATCTGCATCCATGGGTCAGTCCATGGCAAAGGTTTTGTGGTTATCCACGCCTGCACCATGAATGCAACTACCCTCTGATCAGCAGCAGATAGCCCTGGATCTGCAGGGCTCTACAAATCTTTACTTTTCCACAGAAGCCTGTATTGCAGCTCCCTTTTCCCTTTTCTACCTAGAGTCTCTTCTTCCTGAGGATGTGGTTTGCATCCAGCTTTCTTCAGACATGTCAATTTTATGCTATTTATAGTAGCAAAATTGGATCAGTAAAAAGCTACATAAGGCCAAACATGCTACTTTTGTGGAGTATTTCCATTCCCTGCCAGAATGGAGGAGAAATGGGAACATTCTACATAGCCAGACCTCTTTGCAAAACCTTAAAAAACAATGCCGGAAGACAATTTACAAATCCTTTTGAATTGGGACTAATGATAATTTCTGACAGTGTTTCTCAATGTTTTTGATACCAGGGACTATCTTGCTGCCTTCCTAAACTATGTTAGGGAGATCTCAGGGATTGATGCCGATCCACAGACTGGTCTACATAATGATCATGGTTTAATTCCTAGATTGGGAAGAATAAACAAACACAAATTTCTTTGCCACATACTGGTTACACTGTTCCATGGTATGTTGGCCACAAAGAGTTTGAAATAATTTGAGAGCTGACAGTTTTACAAAAGCATGGCTCAGTGTTTTTCTATGATGGTTTTTAAGAGGGTGGCTACTTGATGGTCAGATATGACTAACTTTGATAAAAGGAAATCGTGAGGGAATGGTTAGGCATGGGGCAGAGTAAGTGATTGTAATAATGTCTTCTGATTTATTAAGTGAGTGAGACTTATTTTTGTTAGTCCTAGGAAAAGTGTAAAGGGTGCTAAAATCAACTGTATCACTAAAAGTTCTTAGGGATTGCCAGTCCTGATCTGATCATCTCTTAATGTTAGCTGGCAGAACACCCACTGATGTTCTTCCCTTATTAATCTAATGGGTGGAAAATTTTAAACAGACCGAAACAGCTAAACTAAAATAACAGCAGTAGATATGATGCTGTACACCTTTCTCAGGTGAAATGGTGGTTGTTGTAGGTATGATCCAACTCCCACTGAAATCAACAGAAGGAGTCCCACAAATTTCATTAGATCTAGATAAAGGCCTTAATTCATTAGTTAATTATGTGATTCTGTAACCAGAAGCCTGTCTCTACAGAGACAGAATCCACTAAATGGGAATGCTCCTACAACCTTTACTTAATCAAGGAGCCATTTAGATCAGGGGCAATGCTCATATAAGTATGTACTGGTGGACTGGGCCCTAAGAACTCTTCATGAAACTTCCCACTCTTGGGGACCAGTGACCTCAATATGTTGAATTTAAGTGGGTGTTTTCCCAATATACCCCCTAGAACCCTGTGCAGAACTGCCTTAAAAAAATCTAATTATACTTGCAAATAATGCCCTTGAGCTGTTTATAGCAGTGGCATCAAAAATTCTCTGCTGATGTCATTGAAATAAGATATATATATATTAAAATGCGAAACCAGCTTTTGATTCTGCAAATTCTTACGCATGTTAATGATCTCATTGGCTTCAGTAGGACTACTCATGTGAATAAGGAGGTGCATGATCAGGATCATCACAGACTGCTTCTTTTGGAAATATCAGGGGAAATCTATTGTTGAAGTGCTAATGTGATTGTTCTCTTCTGGGCCAAACACAATGCAAAGTCCTATGCCTGTAACCTTTCTTTGCTCTTCCTTTTCTGTTGTATTCAGCCCTTTAGTTCCCAAAACTAAAGGGTTTCCTGAATGAGTCCTTTCAACCTACCAGTGAGTAGTTCATCTTGCTACCACAAAGGCACTCATAATTAATTAATTTCAGCCCTCCATACCCTGGAAATTGCTTTGAGGACGGGCAATTTCTGAGCGTAAAGAGATCTGAAACCTCAACTACAGAAGTACACTTGAAGCCCTTGAGCTACCAAGATTCATTAAGAATCAACTTAAGTCTCTTAAATGCTTATAAGATAAACATATGATGATGTTGTGTACTATGTAGACACATTTTTTAAAACTTCATTCCTATTTTAAATAAACTCTGAACTATAGTTGCACACTGTTTCAAGATCCAAGGGTTCTATATTATTGCTGTCTTATATTGCTAAATGTCAGATCATCCAAAATGTCTTGTTTGCTCCATCACCATTACATTTTTTTTGTTCAAAGTCTACTGAAATTGTTTTGAAATATAGCCATAGTATAAATCAAATAAAAAGAACACTTAATACACACATAAATCATTCACATTACATACAAGATACTTTAGAAGAGGCTTGGCTCTTACAGAGGATTAGGCTTTCATATTAGTGCATGCATTTGGTGTAGCTATTTTGAGTGGGATACTTCATCCGTCATTGTCTACAGGCTCCAAGGAAAGCCAGCAAGTAAACTGATCATCACAGGCTGTCAACACTAGTTGTTTAGAGGTCAATGCTGCAAAGTGCATGGCTTCACCTGTGAGGTGCTAAAACCCTCAATCCCACAGAACATTGTTCAGCTCCTTGCTCTTAATGACACCAGAAAAATATTCGGAAAGGCTATTAAAATAAAGCAATTTGTACTGCTATGTCAATGTTAAATGAAATGGTATAGTGTTGTAACGCAACCGTATACCTGTGTATGAATGGGGTGTGAATGAAAATTCTTACTCAAGAATCCCCTACCCTTCTCTTTGCAAAAAAAAAAAAAAAAAAAATTAATTATAAAAGATAGACTCTCACATCACTGTTGAAGTACAAGGATTTAGCAGCCACTTTATAAGTGATGCACATCTGTTATTTGTAATAATAACTTTTGGTTTTACTCATTGAAAAAATTACAAAATAGCAATAGAGGAATTATTTAAAAATTACAAAATAATAAGGCAATAATTATTAAACTTCTTAAATCATTCAAAAAATCTCTCTAACCCACAAATCTGTATCTTGTTAACAAGCTATGTAACTAGGGATTTCAATGGTGGTATTGCCTCTGAAAGGAATGCAGGAGAAATGGCATAGTTTTTTCTGTCCTACGTTGTCTTTCTCCTGAAATCAAGCATTATGATGTCTCCTATATAACAAAATACACGATCATAGTTTGATTTATATAGAAAAACTGAATGTGTCTTGTCCTAAATATCAAATATGCAGAATATATTTGCATCAAATTAGTTAAACTGATTTATGATCATGTCCTTTAAAAGACAGATATAGACTTGGCCTTTATTTTGCAGCGAGCTATTGAAAACCATAGATAGGTACTGATCTTTCAAAACACAAATGAATCCTCATGTCCAGTTTTTCAGGTTTAGGATAATTTTAGAGCCAGAAATAAATAAATGAGAAATTACACCTCAAAAATCATACATACTTTTAAAGGAGAATGCACTATTTCTCCATCAGATCACTCCTTCAAGTTCTCTGATAAACTGTTTCAAAACAGTTGTAGGTGACTTCAATTTTGTATTGGAGTTCTACTTTAAGATAGTGGTTTTGCTTAAATTAAGGATATAACTATACAACACTGCAATGCTGGCAGCTGGGTTAGGGCTAACACTCTTGGATAGTATTAATTATCCCAGTGCAAGATGGTTTAAAAGGTATGTTTTTGTGTTTTGTTAAGATACAAAAAAAAAAAGGAAGGCTCTGGGGATTTGCTTACCAGTTGTCTTTGTGGGTTCCGGCATTGTTATTCTATTTATTCCCAGTGAGATTCAGTCCTTCAGATTCACCAACTAGTAGCCCCAAGTCCAGTTGGGAATTTGCAGATCAGTATGACAAGCAGAGGGGGAGAAGAATTCCTCTGCTTTATATACTGCATTGAAATATCAATCAAAATAGCACCTCCTCTTTTTTCAGTGCAAATACTTTGAAAATTGGCAGTTATGGGAACTCCTCTTACATCTGTTGTCTGTTGCCTGTGCTCTCTTGGCTTTTGGAAGGAATCTCTGTTGCATTTCATGTGGGTGATGAGAACATCTATATCTTTCTATATTCAGCAGTAGCACACACTCACACACAGTCTCACACACAGAAATAAAAAGGGATTGCCAGGCTATCAAAGTGCTCTCCAGCATGCAGAAGTGATATGAACTGTTTGTATACAATTACCTTTTTTCCATGGCATAAGAGGTACACAAATAAATACATGACTCTATGCACATAGTAATGTTTAACTTTTTTTTCCCTTTGTAAAAAAATTTGCTCACAGTCAAGACAAAACAATCATGAGCTGAATACTTTTAGGGAAGGATTCTTCTTTGTTCTTGTTGGAGCTATGGAGTTTCATTCTCCCATCCCTTTTTTGGTACTTGCTCTGCTTATGATGGAATCATAGAAGATTAGGATTGGAAGGAACTTCAGAAGGTCTTGTAGTCCACCCTGCTGCTCAACCCAGGACCAACCCCGACTAGGTCAAGCAACCCCAACTAAATAAATCTACTTGTGTGGATACTTTCATTGCAGCTGTAATCATTTTAGCATGGGTGGACAATGGGGGGTTCCTTTCAGCATTACTTCTTTGCTTATTGGAGAGGTCAATGCTGAGAGATGTGATGGTTTTGCTTGCCCCCAGAGATGAATATGACTCACAGGCTCTGCCAGACCAGAAAGCAAGAGAGCAAGAATGGAAATCCAATCTATATGATTAATAATGACAGTTCTTAGTTCTACTGCTAAGCTAAGTGTTTGAGCTGAGCCCTTTTGTATAATTTATATATAAATTGAGGCCATATTCTTATATAACATAACGGATGTTCTGTAACATAAAATAGGATGTTCCTTATATAATATCACCTTCTATTGTATTAGTTTCACTATGTTTTATTTGCTACTTGGCTTTCCGAGAGTTAGACAACTTTGTATTAATTAGTGGAAAACTATAAGACAGTATGGGTTTTAGATCATTTACTCTTAGGCAGCTAGCTAATCAGTGACTACCAACTGGGAACCTGCAAATTTCCTAATAGTTTGAACTTCCACTAGGGGCTCAGAGCATCACAGAAACTGTAAGGGACCATGAGAAGTCATCAGTCCAATCCCCTGCACTCATGGCAGGACCAAGTATCCTCTTAAACCATCTCTGACAGGTGTTTTTCTAACCTGCTCTTAAAAACTTACAATGATGGAGCTTCCATAGCCTGCCTAGGCAACTTATTCCAGTGGTTAATCACCCTGATAGTTAAGAATTTTTTCCCCAATGTTCAGTTTAAACCTCCCTTGCTCTAAGTTAAGCCCATTGCTTCTTGTCCTATCATCAACAGTTGAGGAGAACAATTTTTCTCCCTCTTCCTTGTGTAACCTCTTAGGTACTTGAAAACTTTTATGTCCCTTCTCAGTTTCCTCTTTTCCAGGCTAAACAAGCCCAGCTCCTTCAAGCTTCCCTCATAAGTCAAGTTTTACAGATTTCTAATCCTTTGTGTTGCTTTTCTGTGGACTTTCTCCAATTTGTCCACATCTTTCCTGAAATGAGGCACCCAGCACTGGACATAATACTCCAGTTGAAGCCTAATCAGGGCTGAGTACAGCAAAAGAATTACTTCTCTTGTCTTACTTACAATACTCCTGTTAATACATCCCAGAATAGTGCTTGGTTTTTTTGCAACAGTGTTACATGGTTGACTCATTTTTAGGTTGTGGTCCAATATGACACCCAAATCTCTTCCTGCAGTACTCCCTCCTAGGCAGTTGTTGCCCATTTTGTATATGTCCAATGGGTTGTTCTTTCCTAAGTGGAGTACTTTGCTCTTGTCTTTATTGACTTTCATTCTGTTAACCTAGGCCAAGTGTGGCCAAGCTGCGGCTCAGGAGCCACATGCGGCTCTTGAATGAAAAATTGTGGCTCCCAGAAGAACGTCAGCAAATCAATTTAGGAAAGCAGCCCCAACCTAGGAGTTTAGGAGGGGGTCAGGACAGTGGGGAGAAGTGCAGCATGGTTGGGGATGGTGGGGAGAAGTGCAGCATGGTCGGGATTTTAAACAACTCACCACTAGCTTGCAATCTTCTATACTGAGCAACAGCTAAGTTTTTACTGTATAGGCCTAATTTTCATGGTAACCTTAAATAATTATTAGAATCTGACATTAGTAGGATCACTATTTGTCCTCTTTTTACTATAAAATTGAAGTGTGCAATGAATTTTAAACTTAGTGATTTTGTAGTAGGTAAAAGTATGTGGCTATTTGCCTCAGTGCAGCTCTCGAAGGCTTAATAATCAACTTGTGTGGCTCTTGAGTTCCATAAGTTTGGTCACCCCTGACCTAGACCATTTCACCAGTTTGTCCATATCATTTTGAATTGTGATTTTTGCACTCGAAACCACTTGCAACCCCTCCCAGCTCGGTATCATCGGCAAACTTTATAAGTGTATTCTCTATGCCATCATCTCAAGCATTGATGAAAATATTAAACAGAACTGGACACAGAACTGATCCCTGTGGTACCCCACTCATTATGCCCTTCCAGCATGACTGTAAACTGTTGATTATTATTCTGAGGATGTGGTTATTCAGCCAGTTTTTCACCCATCTTATAGTAGCTCCATCCAGGCTGAACTTACCTAGTTTGTTAATGAGAAGGTGATGCGAGACCATATCAAAAGCCTTACTGAAGTCTAGATACACCACATCTACTACTTCCCTTCTATCCACAAGGCTTTTTACCCCATCATAGAAAGTTATCAGGTTGGTTTGACAATATTTGTTCTTGACAAATTCATGCTGACTATCACTTAGCACCATATTCTCTTCTGGATGCTTGCTAATGGATTCCTTAATTATTTGTTCCATTATTTTTCCTGGTACAGAAGTTAAGCTGTCTGGTCTATAATTCCCTGTGTTATCTGTATTTCCCTTTTTATAAATGGGCACTATGTTTGCTCTTTTTCAGTCCTCCAGGACCAATCCAGTCTTCCATGATTTTTCAAAGACAATAGTCAATGGTTCAGATATCTCCTGAGTGAGCTATGTCAAGTAGGAGGTGGGATTTCAGGCTGCTTGGAAGTGGAGTCAGGTAGGAACTCTTGCCTGGAATTATTCTCAGTTGGGTTTGCCATAACCAGATATTTTTTCTATCCTCACAAATATGGCATTTCTCCCCTTGCTACCAGTTCCTGATCATTTTCATGGTCTAGGGCCAGGCCTGGCCAGATACAGGTCAGATATAGGGAAGAACTAGTGCAGAACCAACACTGAGAGCAGCTGGGAGGGGGACTCCAGCAGCACTGTTAGTTGGGTGGGGAGTGTGCTCAAGGTATGGTGTTGGCAGCACTCAGTGGGGAGTTGTGAAAGTGGACTGTATAACTGAATGTTAAACTGCACTGTGCTGTTCAGCCATGAGATGGCACTGTGTGTAAAATACCCTATGTAAATAAACTTCAGCCATAGCAGAGTATTAAACAGTTTTATGATGGACACATCTGGTGTGTGTGTAAATAAGCTCTGTGACCTGTCTATATTGGTTGCAAAATAACGTAACATAGTGTCAGGAATAAACCAAGCAAGAACAGAAACCAAAGGAAAACAGCAACAAAAGTTGCAGACTGAAGGAACAGTAAGAGAGATTGCCAGAACTCTTCAACATGCCACTCTTCAGTGCCCCAGAGAACTGGGGCTGAGGAATTCCCTCTTCATGCTATAAAGTGGCTATTGAGAAGATGCTCCTATCTAGGCCAGAGTTTTGCCTTTTCTGCCTGATTCCTTTAAGAACCCCGTAAGAGCTAAGTCTATGCATCCAAGTGAGGTAATATGAAATAGATACACTAAGGATCATAAGTTGTTTATAAAAAATAATACAAGTATTTCCCACTTCTCTGCTCCGGTCAACAATGGACTAAAAGTGCATTACTGAAAGATGCACATCTCTTAACTTTTACAAGAATGAAGTCATTATAACAGACAGTAGAAAAATGCTATATCACAAGATATTGTCTATCTTTATGTCTTGATCCTGCAGTCTGCTTTGTAAATAGACATTTATGCCTTATATTCAGGACCAGCCTGAATGTATGTGCAAACTAGGCAGTCACCTAGGGCAGTGGTTCCTAACCTTTTATCTTGCCGCAGCACACCATACTGCGCTGTTGTTTGCAGCCCTTGGACCCTGCCACCGTGGGCAGCCCCTGGTCAGGTCCAGACCCTGCCACTGCTGGTGGCCCCCGGACCCTGACTGGGGCTGGGTTCTGCTGCTGCTGGCGGCACGCTTAAGGGGTTGCTGCGGCACACAGGTTGGGAACCACTGGCCTGGGGTCTTAAGTTTTAAGGGGCATCAAATTACAAGAGAATTTTGCTCTATTTAAAAAATATATTAATATTTAACTTTTCTCTGGACTGAATGTGGGGCCCCCGAAGTCATATTTCACCAAGGGTGCCAAAAGCCCTTAGGGTGGCCCTGCTTACACCTGTGCTGAGTTTTATTAAAGTTGATGGGGTTCATGAGTCTATCTGCACAGACCAGATTGCAGGATCAGAAGTTAAATTGTAATTTCCTCACAGCAAAGGTTGGTCTTTACATGTGTCTTGTAGAATATTGCAGAGGCGGCTTTTGGGGTAAGCAAAGCAGGTGGTGGCCTAGGGCCCCAGAGCTGTAAGGGGGCCTGGTAACAGCCACCTGCTTCACTTAGCCCTGCACTGGTGGGGTGGTGGGGAAAGTGGACGGCATCCCACAACCAGGTCCAAAAGCTTTGCCGCCTGCCTGCCAGACCAGCCTCTCTCCAGCGGGGCGGAGCAGTGCTCCCCGCCTATTCCCAGCTGGCGGTGCATCCTGAGGGGGAGGGAGGAGAGCAGCTGGCACGGTACTGCCACTTGCCGGCAGTAGGGCCCCCTGGAGCGGCCCATTCCAAAGAGTTTGGGCTGTTTCGCCCCCGGTCACCCCAAGCCTGGAAGCTGCCCCAGCTCTTCAGAGTGGGCCACTCTGGGGGCCCCACTCCCGGCAAACCGCAGAGCTGCACTGGCTGGGAGTAGGCAGGCAGAGCTGCTCCGCCCCCGCTGCAGAGAGGCTGGTCTGGCTGGCGGGTGGCAAAGCTTTTGGAATTGGTGGTCCATGGCCCCCTGCTCCCCCCACCGTGGGAGTTGGGACTGTGGGGAGGCAGCTAGGGCGGCAGTGGGGGCCAAGAGCCCTGGTGAGGGTGGCAGTGGAGGCCCATAGGGGGCCACATAAAGGGCTTTTGCCTAGGGACCACCAATTCCCTAAGTCCGCCTCTGGAATATTGAGTACCTTATTGAGCATAGGCCTTGCAGCAAAACACTTAAACACGTGCTATTTAAGCATGTGCTTAAGTGCTTTCCTTGAACAGGTCCTTATTGAATAGAAGGAAATAAAATACTAGTTATGCAACATCCAGAATATTTTTATTTGAAACATATTCAGCAGTTTGTATTAAGTACAAAATCTTGGAAGTACATTAATAGTTATTGATGAGTAACTTAGTTTTGGTTGCGATGACTATTTCATAGTTGAGATGCCTTTCAGAATCATCCAGATCTTCTTGATGTGTAAAACTGGGCTGGAATATCATTGAATCAGTCTCTCTCACTGTATCTCTCATATAGCGGGCTTCCAGTCCTAGCCAGAACCAGCAAGGATAGAAGCAGGAGCGAAGTGGGCCCAGGAAGAGACCTGGGGCCCAGGCCCCATGGGGCCCCCTGGCCCTGATTCAGGGCCTGGGCCCAATCCTGCCCCCTGACTCCTGGCAGGGCCCAGATCGGGCTTCTGCCATGAGTGGCCCAGCTCCAGATCCCCAGCCAGGAATGGGGCTGGGGAAGATAGCCATCACCATGGGTGGCCCGGCGGTGGACCCGGGGCACTGGCACAGGGACTTGGGGCACGACCCCCCGTGCCCAGTACCAGTGAAGTCACTGGACAGAAGTGAAAGAAAATGAAAAATAATAGGTGGAAAAATATATTTGAGTTTTTCCAACCCTCAGAAAAGTATCAAGGCCAGATTATCAACTTGTGTAAATTACGATGTCTCTATTTAAGTCACATTTATATGACCGAAGGTAGTTCTTGATCTGAAAAGCAGGCAAATGTTTAAGTCCATTCCCATTTTATCTTAGCCAATTTGGATAGAATATAGTGTAATATTGGTTATGTGGGTGTCATGACAATGTGAAAGAAATTCTGGATTCACATAAGAGAGGAAAATTGTAATGTATATCAGATGTGACCTTGGATAAGAGTGTTTTCTTCAGGATAAGGCCGGGTTAAACTTTAAAAGCTAGGTTAATTCTTTTGATTCTCTCCCAAGACGAAAAAGCTTGAAGACACTTCAACGCACATGGCTGATGGATAAAACACCGCTCATCAGCTTCACCTTCTGCTTGACAGTGACCCACAGAGTGACATTACTTTACAAGTACCACATGCTCTAGAGAAGGGGTCTCAAACTCAGATCACCATGAGGGCCACATGAGGACTAGTATGTTAGCCCGAGGGCCGCATCACTGCAACCTTTTCATAGAACAGCATTTCAAATATCAGTAATAATAGTGTCATTGCAGGCCACAGGAAATAGCTTTAGGGGTCACATGCGGCCTGCAGGCCATATATTTGAGGACCCTGCTCTGGAGTGTTACAGCTGTCACAGTATTTGATTTCTAACAGCAAATTCCTGTGCTCTAAAGATCCCAGCAGAGGTTAATGGGCAGGCTTGCTACTAGGAACATAAAGTAAAAGAGTAGGAGAAAGAAAAAGGGCAGTTTTTTTCTTTTTCACTGTTTTGTTAAGTTAGCCATAAAAGATGGGACTAATGGAAGAATTGGGGTGAAATCCTGGTGCCACTAAAGTGAATGGAAGTTTTGCCATAGATTTCAATAGAGTCAGTATTTCACCCTGTATTTTACTAGGTAAATTACTTAAATTGAAGTTGAAAAGAGAAAGCGGAATATTCAACTGGGAAAGGAAAAAAGAAAATTAACAGGTTTAATATTTGCTCTCAGCTACACCACTATAAATTAGGAACAACTCCACTGAAGTCAATTGAGTTATACCAGTATAAGAGAAATCAGAATTGTGTTCATGTTTCATAATGCTATAAAATGTTTATTTTTAAATTTAAATATAACAATAAACAAGGAGTGTTTCTTGGGCCATAATTTGATTTGATCATTAAGTATTTGCTATTCAGTTTTACAGCTTGCTCAAGAACACGTGATTTACCACACCAGATCATGCTGTTATTTGATGTAGCCTAGTATAATGAATCCAGCATTGGTGAATGATGCTTTAGATGATGGAAACACCCCTATCATCCATAATACACTATGCCAAATGTACAACATTATGACACATCAAAAAAATTCCTTTCTGATCTTAATAGGTGATCATTTTACATGATCATGAGATTTATCAGATGGTCATTAGATGATTATTGCTTTCTTAAATAGAGTCCCACTCCCATTATTCTTTAAATAAACACCACTTGACTATGTAATCACATTAGGAGAAAAAGGAACTGCTGTCCCCACTCAATACACTAAAATAGTGAGTTTCAGAGGCTGTGACAATATCAAGTGGAGTTAAAAAGATCAGAACTCTGTTTGAATAGAAGAAGTTGCAAATAACTGTTTTCTTGCCATCACAAAACAAGTTTTTTCAGAAACTTTCTTGTCTCTTAGTACCACATGAATACATTAAAACATACATCTTAGTCAATTTTCTGCATTAGTGGCTTACACATTTCATTGTTTTTATGAAAAATAAGATAAATTTCTAGTTTTTGTAGTAATATGAATGAAAAACTGGCCAATTTGTTAAAACACCCCCCCATTTAAAATACTTATATAACTTTTTATGTAATCATAAGCACTTATATGTGCAGGAAAATACTTTTAAAATATAGTACCTCATCTGTGAAAAGTTATTAATCCATTGTATAAAGAGTCATGTTCTAAGGCACATTGCTAGGAGAACAAATCATACTGTTAATAGTAATGTCACTTTGCCTATTTCAAGATATTAGTGAGAGAGAGATTGCAGTGCTGCTTCTTGGCTGTAACTGCTTTGAGTATAAATCTAGGACTGTGATCTTGGTTACGGTTTTTAGATGCTACTATTATACCATTACTAGTAATAATTTTGACACCCTGCCTAACTTGGCCAGATGAAACAAGCCCACTTGAAATGCTTTATAGGTGGTCATCTGCCAAGGGAGAATCTTTATTTAAAAGACTCGGGATTATCAGACAAGGAGGTAATTGGATATGAAAATTCAGCATGTATATTTCTGTAAATGTTTTTAAAATGCTTTTAACATCTTCATAATTAGAAAATGTCCTGTCCTAATAACTCCAGATTTAGTTTCTTATGCTGTCCTGCAAGAAGAATAACTTCCACTATTAAATATGCTGGGTTAACTTTAGAATTATTTGGTGTGTGTGATCCACCCTATAAATGAGATAAGAGTTTGTAGGATTTAGGCTAACTCTTAAAATCCATGAATTTTAGATATCCTTAGCCAAAGGCAATGAGAAAATTTAAGAGCTATAGCAGTAACTCTAGTAGAGTTTACAACTATTGCGTGGATGCAACCAGACTCCCTGTGTTAAAAGTGTCTTCTAGATTCTGGCAGAAATTATACTACCATATGGAATATTACAGATATTAAAAATCTTGTGTGGTCTTCTGACTTCATAAATAATGCACAGACTCTGAAGCATCTTTGAAAAACAATAATGTTAATCAAAATATCAGAACAGTTCACCATTTCAAAAAACCTCAAATTCTGATTGCAACACCGGAAATGGAACTTAAAGATTACTCTTTGAAGCATCCCTCAAGTGTCAGCTCCCTGCCCACTACCATGGGTATGGCAGATTGGAGAGAAGAAGAGAGGCCCTTGGTGATGGAAGGTCAGGTTAGGGACTGCTTAAAGAAGCTAGATGTGCACAAGTCCATGGGGCTGGATGAACTGCATCCAAAGGTGCTAAGGGAATTGGCCAATGAGATAGCAGCACCGTTGGCAGGTATCTTTCAAAACTCATGGAGAACAGGGGAAGTGCCAGAGTATTGGAAAAAAGCAAATATAGTACCTATTTTCAAGAAAGGGAAAAAGGAGGATCGGGGGAATTACAGACCTGTCAGCCTCACCTCAATCCCTAGAAAAATTATGGAGCAGGTTCTCAAAGAAGCCATCCTAAAACACTTAGAGGAACATAAAGTGATCAGGAACAGTCAGCATGGATTCACCAAGGGTAAATCATGCCTGACCAATCTCATTTCCTTCTATGATCAAATGACTGGTTTTCTGGATACAGGAAGAACCGTTGATGGTGATATACCTTGATTTTAGCAAGGCTTTTGATACAGTTTCCCACAGCAT
Source organism: Podocnemis expansa (assembly GCA_007922195.1). Classification (NCBI taxonomy): domain Eukaryota; kingdom Metazoa; phylum Chordata; order Testudines; family Podocnemididae; genus Podocnemis; species Podocnemis expansa. The sequence continues at coordinate 13,284,140 of ML681994.1, read as the reverse complement.
TCTCATTAGCAAATTAAGGAAGTATGGGTTGGATAGGCGGACTATAATGTAGATGGAAAACTGGCTAGATCAGCGGTTTCAGCGTGTAGGAATCAGTGGTTCTGCGTCTAGCTGGCAACCAGTAATGAGTGGTGTGCCCCAGGGGTCGGTCCTGGGGCCGGTTCTGTTCAACATTTTCCTCAGTGATCTGGATGATGGAATAGACTGCACTCTCTGTAAATTTGTGGATGACACCAAGCTGGGAGGACCAGTAGACACGTTGGAGGGCAAGGACAGGATTCAGGGGGACCTAGATAAATTGGAACAGTGGGCCAATAGAAATCTTATGAGGTTCAGTAAGGACAAGTGTAAAATCCTGCACTTGGGACGGAAAAACCCCATGCACTGCTACAGGGTGGGGAACATTCAGCTAAGTAGCAGCACTGTAGAAAAGGACCTGGGGGTCATGGTGAATGGGAAGCTGGATATGAGTCAGCAGTGTGCTCTTGCTGCCAAAAAGGCCAGTGGCATACTGGGCTGCATCAAAAGAAGTGTTACCAGCAGATCGAGGGATGTGATCATTCCCCTTTATTCTGCACTGGTGAGGCCACATCTAGAATACTGTGTTCAGTTTTGGGGTCCCCACTACAAAAAGGACAGGGACATGCTAGAGAGAGTCCAGCGAAGGGCAACCAAAATGATTAAAGGGCTGGAGCACAAGCCCTATGAGGAAAGATTGAAAGCATTAGGCTTATTTAGTCTGCAGAAGAGAAGATTGAGGGGGGATTTCATAGCAACCTTCAACTACTTGAAGGGATGCTCCAAGGAGGAGGGAGCTCGACTATTCTTGGTAGTAATGGAGGACAGAACAAGGAGCAATGGTCTCAAGTTACAGTTAGGGAGGTCGAGGCTGGATATTAGAAAAAACTTTTTTACTTGGCGAGTGGTGAAGCATTGGAATGAGCTGCTTAGGGAGGTGGTGGAGTCTCCGTCTTTGGAGGTGTTTAAGGCCCAGCTGGACAAAACCATGACTGGGATGGTTTAGTGGGAGTGGTCCTGCCTCTGGCAGGGGGTTGGACTAGATGACCTCATGAGGTCCCTTCCAACCTAAGTGTTTGACAGTCTGGAAATGCAGAGTCCAGGTAAATGAAGGTAGTTTATTCCAACGCTTCACCATTTGCCTAGTAAGAAAGTTTTTCCTAATATCCAGTTTGGACCTCCCCAGCTGTAACTTGAAACCATTGCTCCTTGTTCTGTCCTCTGTTACTACTCAAGCTCCATCCTCCTTGGAAAAACCGTTCAAGTAGTTGAAGGTTGCTATCAAATCCCCCCTCAGTCTTCTCTTCTGCAGGCTAAATAAGCCTAGTTCCTTCAGTTTTTCTTCATAGGGCTTGTGCCCTATGTAGATTTCATATACAGTGTTGCTTCCTATTCTGGAAGGTTATATGAATGTCTTGTAAAAGTGCTTATTGATCTCATAAGTATTCTGCATTATTAATTACTTCTGAAATCTGTGTTGCTCTGACTTAGTTATTACCTGATGTCTTTAAATCAAGACTGAATGTCTTTCTAAAAGATATGCTTTAGCTCAACCAAAAGTTATGGCAGGGGTTGGCAACCTTTTCCTCACCCCTGTGCCAGCCCCTCCTCCCCGACCCTTACTCAGTGCCAGTAGCCCCCTCTGCCAAAAAAAGTGGCTGCTGCCTGAAAATTCAGTGGCTTCCACAGTTGAAGTGTTGGGGGGAGGGTGGGGCATCGCTGGTGCTGGGCACCCAGGGCACGTGCTCTGAATCCCAGCACCCGTGCCCTGGATCTGGAGGGACCACCCCTCTCCTGATCTCTGGCCCAATTGGGCTGGAGATCTGGGGCCCAGCCGCTGGCGGCCACGGCGGCCCCCATCCCCAGCTGGGGATGCGGGGCCCGGCCGCCCACGGCCGCTTCCGGCTCCATCCCCAGCTGGGGATGCGGGGCCCGGCTGCCCGTGGCTGCTTTTGGCCCTGTCCCTGGCCGGGGATGCGGTGCCTAAAGCGGCTTCCGGCCCGGACCCGGCCAGGGGGCAGGGCCTGCAGGCTGGGGGTGTGGCCTGCGGCCCAGGGGCAGGGCCTGAGCCCATGTCCTGGGTCCCTCCCCAGGGCAGCGACGCCCCTGGGGGAGGGGGTTCTTTTTCCAGGCATGCCACAGAAAGAAGCTGCCTCAAGTGACTCCTCTATGCAGTGTGCCTAAGGATGGATCCCCAAGCACACACTGGAAAGAAGATGCCCAGAGCAGCTCCTCTTTATGGCATATCTGGGGCAGGGGTCCTCTGGCATGCCATGGAAAGAAGTCATTGCAGATTCGAGCAGCTTCTTTCCATGGTATGCCTTGGAACCATGGGGTGCCGGAGGCACTGTTGCTTGCTTTTCTGGGGCAGGAGTGGCATTTTTGGCAGAGGGTGCCACGTGCCGCTCCAAATCATTTTGTGTGCCACTGTCGGCACCTGTGCCAGGGCTTGCTGATCCCTGAGTTATGGCTTGTTATGACTTATCTGATGCAGGAGTTAGACTAAACAATCACAATGGTCCCTTCTGATCTTAAAAGCTATAATACAAAGTGACTTACTGACATAAAGGAAGCCTCAGACACAATTCTAAGAAGGTAGATGATTATGATAAGTTGCAGTTAGGTCAAGTGATTTGCACAGCTCCAGATGTCAGGTATAGGAACAGATCACAGAAGACCTGGCTGTCAGTGTGGCTTTTGGACTGCTAGACTATACTTCAGCTTCTCTCTGACTTCATGAGCAGTGAGAAATCCCATCTGAGTAAAATTTTTTGAATTCCAGATGCAAAACACAAATAGACTGTCCTCTTTGTGTATTCTGGGCTATTATGTTTGTCAGTGATATTTATCTGTATGCATTTCTAAATATATTTGACTGGAAGCCTTGCTATCTTGTATCATCACACCTTCCAGGAATACCATTTCCAGTAAATAGGTTTTAGTACATGGGCTTCAAGGACTTGAGTTCAAGACACCTTTCTTTCTCAACAGGAAAGTACTGTCCTTGACTGAGTCTTGTTATTTTAGTTTGAGCTTTACTGAGCAATACATCTGTTTTTAAATAAGAAATAAATAGGTTTTTGTTGAAATCACAAGCAACTTGGGAAAGATTCTTTTTCCAAAAATAAACCCTTCCTGCTCAAGTTAGAGCCTGGGGCTTAAAGCATTAGCAGCCTGGAACCATAACAATGCAAACATATGATAAGCCCAAATGAGACCCAGCAGCATTTGTGTATGATGTGGTCACTGCTTTGTTATAAATTCAGCAACCCACTTGGGATTGCTAGTGTGGGACTATTTTGAGTGTAAGCTGGATAGAAAGACTGGGTGCCATCTGCTGGCAACTAAACAAGAATGTAAGACTTTTTGTCTGTCAGTCTGTCCACTAAACTTTCTTTAAAAATATTTTATGGTGTGTTCCCATGCAACAAACATTTGTTGGATTTGGAATTGTTCATGTGATCTAAAATGCCCTTTCTTGGAAAACTATTAAAGCAGACTGTGGCTGACCTAGGCCCTTTGTGGGTGTGGAGACAAGACGAGGAGTCTTCTCTTCTCTTGCACTCCTCTGCAGGGGCCAGTCACATTCCCAGTCTTTCAGTCACAAAGTTTCTCCTTTCACACCACACAGTGAAACACTCTTGGAGGCATTTTGACTGAGTCAATCAAACCACAGCCAGCAACACCTACCACTAATGAGCTCTTGATGCTTTCAGGGTCTCTCACTGCTACCAAGCCCCTCTACACACATCAGTATGTGCTTTGACTCCATAGCCAAGACATAGCCCTTCACTCCTAACCAGATGCATTTCTGTGGTTACCCTTTAAGGCCTGCTTCACTTTACATTTTTTTAAAAAACAAGCATGCTTAATTTTCGGTGTCTTTAGATGTGTCTACAGAGCCCATAGCAGGAAGCCTACCACTTGGGTTGATAGCTAGCAGGACTTGTGCTAGCACTCTAAGAATAGCTGATAAATAACTCCATGCTTTAGGCTGGAGTTTGGATTCTGAAGTCTAGGAAGGCAGCTGGGCATTATTTTGGAGGCTCTCTGGACTAGTCTTCGCTGACAGCAGCAAAATCACCGTCATCAGAACGACCTTCAGGATTGACTGATCAGGTCTGTGAAGATCCGCTCAGTCAATCAGGAGGCTGATTCTAAACACCACCCCAATAACTGGAGTGGGTTGAGTCAAAGGGAAGTCCCTCTCTTCGACTCAGCACAGTGGAGGTGCTGGGCATAGGGCAGCTGAACTGAAATATGCAAGTCATTTTAAGTAACTTGCGTAACTCTTTTCAAAATGGCAGGCAGTGTTGATCTGCCCTCTGAGAATGGGTGAATCTTTTATGTTATTAAGGACTTTCCAGATTGTTTGAATTACTTCTGTTTTCAAACCAGTCGCCAGGGCAGGTGCCACAAACCAGAGAATAGGGGATTCTTAAGCGACTTGCAAGAGGGGATTAATGAGTGGAGGGTGTCTGCAGAGCAGCCCCTTGCCACAAAAGGATGTTCAGTAAGCTGCTATTTCATTGTCTTAGGCTGTGGTCATTATGTGGTGTATGCTTTTACCAATAATAGTGCTGCAGAGAACTATAAAAATAGAAAAAAACACACAAAATAGTCCAAAGGAACACACACTATGCTGTCCCAAAGGGGTAGCAGTGTTAGTCTAGTTCAGCAAAATAAGCAAGGAGTCCTGTGGCACTTAAAAAATAACAAATTTTAAAGACTAACCCATTACAACAGGTGATTTGACCTCACTTCGTCTATCTGCTGTTTCCCAGTGTTTGAATCTTAACAACTGCTTTGATTTGCTGTTACGGTATGACCTGATCCCATGACTTACACTTTCCTGCATTTATTTTCCTCTCATTCTATAAGTTTCCCATCTTCAAAGCATCTGACGAAGTGGGATTTTCTCCCACTAAAGCTCATGTGATTAAATTTGTTAGTCTTTAAGTGCCATAGGACTCCCTGCTTATTCAGTATGCTGCATGTTATTAACTATCACTTTTCCTATTTACTATCTTGGCCTGTAAGCATAATGAAGAATGAAGGATAATTTTAGCAAATGTCACAAAATTGGCCAAGATTTTTAAAATAGGAACCTAAAGTTAGGTTCCTACATCCATATTTAGGCACCTACCTCATTTTCAAAAGTGGTGGGCACCTAATAGCTCCCATTGACACATGGGTGCTCAGGATTTCTGAAAATAACAGAAGGCACAAAAGCTGCTTGAGTCTGGGTAGATTTCACTGTGTCACAATTCTCCACAAAGTGCCACACACATGACCCAATTATTCAGATTGTGTATAGGAGCTGAGGGGAATTTTATCTGAAACACGTAAGGAATATTTTGATGTTGTAAAGTGACATGGATAGATGCTAACACAGTAACAGCAATGTGACTTTATACAATTAAAAGAGAAAGGCAAAAAACCTGACTAGAGGGATCTGAGGAGAGATTACAAATGTTACTGAAGTGCAGTCTGTATGTTTGAAGCTGTAGAAATCACATATAAATACAGTCTCTGTCCTTATGACCTTGCGTTCTGAAGAGAGACATGCAGTGGGATATGGACTTAGAATATTACTGTTGTTTTGTCCTCCATTGATGTGGATTAGTATTTCTAATCCAACAAACCTCGAGGAAGAATTTCAGTGAGAAGGTGAAAGTCTGATGCAGTGGGGATTAGGAGATCATTCGAAGCATGGGGAGGAGAGGAAGGGAGCTAATTAGAGAAGATACAAAGCTGGGAATACGAAAAAAAATGGTAGGATAATATCCTTTGCAGAATGAAGGAAAATGTAGAAAAAGAAACATTTGATAAATAGATCAGGGCAGAGTTGAATGAGGCTGAGAGGGCATGATAAGAAGTCAATGTTGATATAGCCAGCAAGGAGAAAGCAGGGGAGGAATTAAAAAGGAAATGGTGTGATCAAAGAGTGGAGGGGCCATCAAAGATAATGTTAGCAACCGATTTTGCGTGACCTGTCACATTGAAAAGTGGATCAGGCAGACCAGAATACTTGGTTTGGAGAGGAGATAAATAACTAACCAATGGAATAACCCTAGTCTGCAGAATCCTGATGCTATGAAATGTCTTCACATCAGCTATCAGGTAGTTTTACTTCACATCTGTATTTGCACAGTACTATTCCATTGAGGTAGGACTGTCCTCTGGGCTCCTTTCACATAGTTCTTCTCAGCACTGCTCCCTGAAGTAATGGCTTTTGGAATATTTTGAAGACTTCTGGGAGAATGGGAATTATAAGAGAAAAAGACAATATCCTATAATTTCCTGGGGAAACTCCCTTAAATCTCCAGATACCACTGCCATTTCCTAGTTCTCTCCAAATAAACACCAGGATGAATATCCAGCTTTTCATTCTTGCTCAGTAAGAAAGGTTTGTGTTGAGACAAATTCAGCTGCCCTTGACTCTCCTCATTTCATAAAATGGACACTATTGTCTGTGAAATCTCCTTAGGCCTAAAAGAAAGCTGCTTCCTGTGGCACACTAGCAAGTGAAATAGAATTAAGTCAATAAGTAAGTTGATTCCCCGGTAAAATAGCACCTTGTCCTCATGGCATGTATAGGTATTTGCATAGGTAAGTGGCTTCAGGGAAGCTTGAAACCTGCAGAGTGTAGGACAGAACACAGACTAGATGAAATGCTTAAGTACAGTAGTTATTGCTGCAGTTGTGAAGGGATTGTGCATGGTGAGATGCCAGTGGGAAAACAATTAGCAACACTTGTGCAATAACACAAGCAGTCTCAAGCCACATTGACACTACAGCAGTGGAAACTGGCATAGTGGTTAGTCTTGCTTGAAGCAAGTCTGACAAAATTGGTGCCATGATCACATCTGTGCCACTGAGAGCCTTTTTTGTGTGCATTGTGAAGTGTTACAGGCATCTTAAGGCAGTTAAATGGTGGCTAGCATGAGCAATGCCTCTAGTATTGGCAAGATGTAAAAGGTGATAAAATAGACATCCATAAAAATGAATGAGTTAGAGTAGGTCAGTTACCCAATCCTATGTGCTCTCTCACAATACAAAAAGAAAGGGCACAGGAAATCAAATGACAGCACATTTGACATTTGATTAAAAGACTTGCACAATGTAGAATTTACTGTTGCAAGATGGAAGACATTTATCAGCTTAAAGAAACTTTTTATTTCCTGGGATCGGGAAGAAATTGTTTCAATAGATGCTGTTGTACAATGATCCATTTTGAGTTAGACACTTTCTTCTGAAGCATCTTAGACTAGCAGAGTACCACACTAAATGGACCATTGGTCTGATCTGCTATGGCTATTTCTATGTCCCTTTTAAAAACATTTCTATTCTGTCTCCATACATTAGTATGTACCTCCTCTTCGTGCATATGTTTTACATGGGAAAAAACTGACTGGTGGATTACCTCTTACGTTTGCTGACCTATAAATGTCCATTCTGCACACTTGTCAGGGATTTTATTGCTATTTATTAAAAAGTGCTGCTAAAAATCAGCATGCTAATTCTATTTCTCTAGCTCTGTAACTGAGATGAAGCAGAAGGTATGTCTCTACCACAGTCTGTTAGTCTTTAGAGCTCCACAGGACTTCTTGTTTGTTTTGCTGAACTAGATTAACACGGCTGCCCCTGTGGAACTATACTGCAGTTAGATACCAGCAACTGGCCCAAGCCAGCTGACTTTGACTCAAAGGGCTTGGGCTGTGGGGCTAATTAACTGCACCTCAGGATTCTAAAACCTCCGATGCCGTCAGAGCCTGAACATTTATACTGCATTTAAACAGTACTTCAGCTCAAGCCCCTTAGCCAAGTCTGCAGGCACAGGCCAACCACCGGTTTTCAACTGCAATCTAGACATACCCAGAGTAGTCTCCTCTTTGAGTTCAGGTCAGTTCAGTTACCAGATTTTCATGACTCTCTCTCTCTCTCTCTGACAATATTACGATGTGTGCTTTTGGGACAGTTACATAAATAATCTCAGATTACCACATCCATGTAGTAGGCTGTCAAGAGCTATATATGAATTGCTAACGGCTTACGCTGTTGATAGCTCGCCAGTGACTTTTCAAAAGCTAATAATTTCCAGATATGATATAGTTAGTGAATGTTTTTAACTGCTAGTTTTTGCTCCTTACATGCAGTTTTATTATAGTTTGAACCACTATTTTTGCCTTTCTTCATCTTTCTTTCCCTCCTTTCCTTTTTTTTTTGTTTAAGAATTTTCCTCATATTTTAATCATAATGCACCCTTGTACTTGACCCACTACTTCAAAACCCTTCATTTGTTTCTCTTTTTAATTCATTCACAATTGCTTTTGTAAAAAGATAGTACATGGAAGACATCTCCAGAACAGAGGTTCCTGACTCCTTCTCTGCTGTGGCACACCTTGATACCTTTAATTATTTTAAGGCACACCACCATATAGTCTGCCTATGAACTCATGAATATTCATGAGGCAATCCAGAACTCTGAGAAGCTTTTTGAGGAATTCTGTGGCACACCTGCTCAGGCCTGACAGCATGCCTGTGTGCCGTGGCACACAGGTTGGGAAACGCTGCTCTAGAGGATGAGAGGGTGCTCCAGTCTCCCTGCACAGGTAAACCTTGGCTGATACTGACTGAAAAGGTATAGATTCTGTATAATAATCACTGGTCAGAAACTGGTGATAGTATTAGGATCTCACGTATGCAGTGTGCCTACAGTGGTTGTTCAGCTAAAGGCTACTGAAACCCTGAGGCTTAATAGTTGCAGATAAAAAGATTTACATCTAATAACTTCTCTCTAGAGCTCTGGCTCCCTTCTTGCAAGCTGGCTCTGGGGCAGATTGGGTTGCAGCCTTTAGGGGTACCTCCTCTTCAGTCACATTTGATTTCCTCAGTAGAGGTATCACAGAAGTTGTATTGCACTTTCAGCATTCTTTGGCACAAAATGAGTCTGAGTCATTGCTTCGTTTTATTATAAGGCCTACAAGAGTTGCAGCTGTTGTATATTTATGAACTACTTTGAAATGTTATGATAAATATCTCCCTATTACTTTATTTAAAATGCATCCTATATCCTACCAAAAACCCATAGAATTAAACTATCTAATGATATATTAAGGTTCTGATCCTGCAAAGCATATACACATACTTAACATTTTCTACTCTGAGTAGCTCCATGATAATCAATAGGATTACTCTCACAGTGGTAAAATTTAAGTATGTGTTTGTTTGCAGGATCAGGGCCTAAATAAGGAAGACAGATATAGAAAATAATACTGTACAAATGTGTGGTGTAGCCCAATTTTACTATCTCTTGATTTTAAATTATTTTAAGTATGCAACCTTAATGTTACATGAGTAGTTTTTTGCCTTTAACTAATTCTTCCTTTTAAAGAGAATACAGGAAAAAAAAATTCATCCCCTGTCCATGCTTTTAGGAGGCACTGGCATGTTCTTTGTAAGTACCATGGGCAAATTTTCAAATGTGCCTAAATTCAGTGGACTTTCAAAGAAAATTAGTCTCTTAACTCACTTTTGCCTAATACCTGTGCCTTGAAAGCTCATGTGGTAAATAAATTTGTTAGTCTTTAAAAGTGCCACAGGACTCCTTGTTTTTCTGCTGAACTAGACTAACATGGCTGCCCCTTTGGAAGTTAACCATGTGACTAATTCTACTCAGAAGAACATTCTGCTACCTTAAATGGAACATCTGACATGTGCATTTGCTGGGCCTGGGTCTAAACTGCTTTTGAAATGATCAGGGTACAGCTTTGGAAAAGGGGTACCAGGATTTGCTTCTGCCTGCTCATCCAGGAGTAAAAGAAAAGTGAAGGGTCTTAATTCTGAGCTAACAGAAGGGCTTTGCCTGCTTATAAATCAGTTTTGAAAAGTGGATACATGTATGAGCTGTGTCTGTTCCACAGTGCACTCCTTCAGACTGTATGACTGAAAATTGTATAAGCAAGCATGGTAGACAAACTAAATAACTTGTTGGATCAAGCCCCCCCCCCCCCCCCCCGCAAAGCCAGCTCACATTTTTCCCAAAACATTGAGGAATAATTATCAGCATATACTAAGTTTCAAATGTACTTTCCAAGGTTTTTTTTTACATGACCCAGTCAAAAGTGTGGTTTACTTTTTAAAAAATAATTATTTTTCATCATTTTCCATTACCCAAACATCTGGATTTATTTTCCTCAAACTTCTTCCCTACTGTCTCAAATTCATCTCTGGAAAGGGAACTAATAGAGGAATTTTCATTTTCAGAATGAAGTTTTCAGAAATTTATTGTCACGTGAAAATAAGGGTTAAAACAGAAAATAACTTGACTAGAGCTGTTTGAAAAATTCATTCCCCTTCCATAAAATGTTGACAAAAATTAAAAGAAAACTATTTATTGAAGTGTTTGACTTTGTCAGTATACCAGAACCAAAAGTTTGTAGGTAACATATGCATTGGCTGAAAATTTCAAGGAAAGCAGACACTACAATGAAAATTTCAGTTTTTTCAAAACCTCCATTTTCTGTCAAAAAATATTGAATGGAAAATATTTGACAAGCCTTACTTACAAACGTATCCTACCCTATCCTACTGCCTTATCCTGCTCTGATTGAAATTAACTGAATTTCTTACCATTAGTGTTTTGGCATTCTTCCAAATACAGCAGGCCGGTGCTGATATAATGTATGCTACTCAGTAAGTTCCAAAGAGGTTGCCATGTTAGTCTAGTCCAGAGCAAAAAAACCCCAAAAAAATAGCCAACCAAGGACTCCTGTGGCACTAAAGACTAACAGATTTATTTTTTGCATGAGCTTTCGTGGGAGAAAATCCCACTTTGTCAGATGCTTTGAAGATGAGGAGCTTACAGAAAAGAATGTAAAACATGGGATCAAGTCATCAAGGCCAGCCCGTCTATGAGGCAAGAGACAGGAGTGGCTCCAGGCGACAGTCGCTATGAGCGGGGCTAAGAAGCATATGCTGCACTCCTGCTCTGCCCCTCCCCTGAGCCAAGAACTGCAGACAGGTATGGGGGCTGGGCTCCGCTCTGTCGACCTGCCTCTGGGTTGGCCCTCTCCACCCCTAGAGAGGAAGAGCCGACCGAGGGGAGGGGCAGGAGAGGGGAGCCCCGCCTCTGGGCTGTTCCCCAGTCTGAGGGCGGGGTTTTTGCGTTAGGGTTAGCAGTCCCAGCCAGCCCCTAGGCTATGGTAGGGAGCTGCGCTGAGACTGGGGGAATTTTTAGATCTCCACTCCCCTTGACCATGCCGCTCAGGTGCATGCTCAGGGCAGTAGCCATGTGGCCATGCACACATGAAGCATGGTGGCAGCTCCTGGGACTGGCAGCCCTCAGCCAGTTAAGGGAGGGAACTGAGCCTGTGGGGTCTGGAGGATTGGGGATGGGGAGTCAGCACTCAGAAGGGAAACGGTGCAGTGGGTAGGTCAGAGGGGAAGGCCCAGTGAGGTGTTGGGGGGAGCCAGCAGGTAGGGAAGAACTCAGTTTGGGCCCAGCACCCAGGGGAGATGGTGCCTGCTGGGCAAGCGAAGGGAACAGTTGGGGGGCAGCAGCTTCCCCAGGACATGAAATTAGGGAGGTATGGGGAGTGCTGGGGTAATCTCCAAATTGGTATAATACTCTTACTTGCTGACAACTCAAGGGGTTTTGGGAAATTCAGGGGAGGTGTGGGGGTTGTTGGGGTGCCCACCAAATTGGTATAACATTGTTACTAGCTGACAACGGAGGAGGGTTGGCAAATTCGGGGGGGGGTGTATGGGGTGTTGGGGTGCTCACTCACCAAACTGGTATTGCATTATTACTTGGCTGACAAGTCAGGGGGTGTTGGGAAATTCAGGGGGGTAAGTTAGGGAAATCCCTGGTTGGGAGGGAATGGTGCCTGACTGGTGGGCAGATTTGGGGGAGAATCAGTGACTCATATGGGAGCCAGTTGGTGGGTTAGCTTAGGGAAGGGATCGAGGTCCCTGGGGAGCTGGCAGCCAGGCCATGGGCAGATAAAGTTTCTATTTGGTGTCCTGCTGTGTCTGTGCCCCTTCATTTATAGGTTGGAATAGAACCTAACTCTGGTCCCAGTGCAGTGATCTAGCCACTAGACCATGCTACCTTATAAAATTGACAGGGACCATAGAGGTGGGGGAAAAAAACACCACATCCCATTCTGGCCACCCCCTTGAAGCCCAGGGCACTGTCCAGAATTTGTTTCTCCTTTTCATGGAATGCAGCCATCTCTGGGGAGGTGAAAGCTATTTCACAACAATGTTTAGTATGGCTTAGTTATCTCCCAACAACAAGGGAGTGCCTGGAGGGAAGCAGCAAAGAGGTGCTAATGAGGCATATCACAAGAGACAATGGATATGTCCACACGTATCTTTTAAGTCAAAATAATGGTGGTTATTTTGATTTAAAAAATATTAGGGTCATAAGACGTTCTTTTGAATCAAAATTATGAGCTCCGTCATTTCGATTCAAGAGATGTTTAATCAAAATAGCTTACACCTACTTTAATTTGAATCGTCTGTTAAAGCGAAATGGTTATTTTGAAATAATGCTGTTTGGACATGTTATTTCAAAATAACTTAGGTCCAGAAAGCATCCCCAGCCCCAGTTACACACCAGGAGCCACTGTCTACAGAGATTGGGAACCACTCCCAACCACCACACACTCAAGTCCATCCATTTAACAAAGAAATGGTTTGTGTCCAGCCTTCTTCACTCACACCCTCGAAAGATCACACAGCTTTAGATAAAATAACTACTAATTTATTTATCAGATTATAATTCTAATTGAGAATATGTCCAATTATGGCAGAATAAATGCAGAGAAGTGCATGACAGTGTGACCTGTTTCCATGACTTATACTTCCCTGCATTTATTTCCTCCCATTCTGCAAATACCCCCATCTCCAAAGTGTCCACACACCCCAATCCCCCAGACACCCATCACAGCTTTCCCCAACCACCGCTATGCCCCCAAAACACCCATTCTAGCCTCCCCATTCACCCCATTCATCCACTGCAAGGACTTAGATCAAGATGAAATGATACAACAATTCGCAGTTGTTCAAGCCCAAAAAGTTACCCTTTGAAGCTGAAATTTTACTAAGTATGTACATGATAAATGTTACTTGTTAATTAAATTTAAATTAATCAGTATTGCTTTTTATTTTTGTATTTAGATTAAAGGAATGAATTGATCTTGCTATTTGAATTTTAGGTTGCAAATATGGTTTGGAAATTTTTTTAAGCTTATGTGAATGAGATGGGGGGCACCAAAGCAAAATTTGGCTTAGGGTGCCACAATCCCTTGAGCCAGCCCTGCAAGTCATACGGTAACAGCAAACTCTCTCAAGCCTTGGGAGACAGACCTCTCCTCTCCTACAGACAGCCCCCCATCCTTAAACAGATACCCACCAGCAACTACAGATCTAAGAACAGAAACAGTAAAACAGGCACACACCTCTGCAACAAACAATGCTGCCAACTTTGCCCACATATCTGCACAAAAGATACCATCATAGGTCCTAATCAAGCCAGCTACTCCATCAAAGGCTCATTCACATGCTCATCTACTCAGGTGATCTATGCCATCATGTGCCAGAAATGCCTCGACACCTTATACATTGGACAAACAGAACGATCCCTGCACAAAATAATAAATGAATATAAAACTGACATCAGAAAGCACAAAACAGAAAAACCAGTTGCTGAACACTTCTAGCTTTCTAATCACTCTGTCAATGATTTGTTAATGACCGTACTCAGGGACATCGATGGGTCATCAAGATTTCAAAGAGAAACAGTTGAAGTGGAATTAATATGCAAACTAGATTATATGAAAGCAGGACTAAATTGTGACTATGGCTCCTTTTCCCACTACAACTGGTAATTTGACTTCACTCTTCCTAGGGTTTGAACCTTAACAACTGCTCTGATTTGCTGTTACTGTATGCCCTGATAACATGTTTTATACTCCCTTGCATTTATTTTCCTTCTGTTCTGTAAGTTCCCTCATCTTCAAAGCATCTGGCGAAGTGGGTTCGTCTCCCACAAAAGCTCATGTGAAAAATAAATCTGTTAGTCTTTAAGTGCCACAGGACTCCTTGTGGTTTGTTTTTTAGCTTTGACTTTTTAATGTGAAATTTCATTAGCTGTCTTCTTAGAATTTAAGAATTCGTACTGATTTTACAATTATTTAGTGGTTATTTTTGTTTCTTTATTTTGTGTTAGTTTAAACATTTTAAAAAATAAAGCATATGTATGACAGGAGCCAACTCAACAGTAAGTAGCAGGATTTTAAATAAAAAAATCAAATTAAACCCAAAAATCAGCTCCAAGTTTCCCCTCTGAGAACTGCCCAGCTCACACCCTCAGTTCTCACTCTTTCTACCACCACTCCCACTTCACTTATATCTGGGGGAAGGGGAGAACAAGTCACCTGCACCAGAGAGTCAGGATAATGCATTTAACATTTTTCAACAGTATCAATTCCCTTCTAACTTGGTAGAGTTTTCAGGCATGACCGATAGCCTGCTATACTCTCTTATAAAGTTTTATTATAATTTACAAAATCTATTATTAATGGAAATTTGTGGTGGGGGGGAGGGAGGGTTCAATGCAAACAAGCTTTTATTTTCAAAGATTTAGATGTTTCCAACCTAAATATTACAACACTGTGTTATGCATTAGGACCTGGAGGTGAAACTGGCTGGAAGAAGAAAAGGAGACTGACTAGAGACTATTTTCCTTGTCTTAGCATTGGAATGCCAACAGTAAATAAATATTATAAATAATTAAAAGTAAATTAGATTTTAACAGTTCTTTCCATTCTGATAGCCTAAGGTGGTATTAGTGACGCAGTCTCAAAGTGCCACATGACTCCTTGTTGTTTTTTTGCATGTAAATACATTCATTGTTTTAAATATATGCATTTTAACCCGAGTTTCCTTCAAGACGTATTATTTTATTTCTGTGGAATATGTGCAGCCAGCCAGCTGACAGTCATGTTATACCTTCATCATGAAGGAAAATAAGCAGTTGTTCTTCCTGACGCTCTAAAGGTGACTGCATGATGGACTTCCTCATGTCTGTTCCAAGATCACAAGACAGTAGACTATTCACTGTCTAACAATCCTGAGTAAGGACAGCACTGAAAATAGTAACCATCATGTTCATGTTTAAGAGTAAAGGGTGGATGGATGGCCACTTCAGATAAATAAGAACTAATTTGTCGTGTTTCCTAAGAGCCAGACAAAATCACTAGGATTTTATTAAGTTCATTTACCTTTTTTTTTTTTAACTATTTTTCCTTTTCACACATCTCTGTGCTCCCCAGTTCTGACCACTTTTGGAAAATTATGGGAAGGGGTGGTCTTTTCTGTTTTTCAGTCTAGCTAGAAGTGAGGTAGATTAGAAATCTCCCAAGAGATGTCACATTCCAGTCCAGTTTTGCAACCTCAATAGACTCTGACAAAATCTTAATAAGCTTCAAAACTTGGTTTACTTATCTAAACTGGATCCTTTGAGATTCATCCATCATTGTTTGCAGAGACTAGACTGATTAAGCCTAATGTTCATGCAAGAGAGAGTAAGACATTAGATCCAGACAGATAGGAGTAAGTAGGGCCATCTCTGTCAGTAGGACTTGGGAAGGGAATGCATATCTCTAACCGCTCCCCCCCCCCCCGCCACTATTTGCTGGCCAGAATAGCTGAGCTGGCATGAGGCAAGAGAGTAGTAACTTACTGCAGGTATGGGCCAGCAGCAAATGACTATCCTACGGGAGCAAGGATGATGCAAGGAGGAATTGTGGCATCTCTCTGACTGAGTCATAAGGCCTTCCAAAATTACTCCAGAACTAATACAGTTAATGCACCATTCCTTCCTCAGGACTGAAACCAAAAATAACAGTTTCAGTTGGAGTAGAAAAATGGGAGGGGATGTGATGAAATCATGTTAACTTGAAGTAGGGCAAGGAAATAGGGAAAGTTTTACACCTATATCCAAGACAATATAGCAAAAGCAAAATAGGACCACTGTTAGAAAGGAAACAGTAACAGAATTAGGAATTCCTTAACAACTAATATTCTTATCTGTATATTAAGTAGAACGAGGCAAAAATGGTATCTCAGTCAAGGAACCAAATAGAGGAATAAACATCTATGAACAATTAAAGAGTTTGAAGTGACAAATATAAATCTACAGGCCTAGACAGAATACCTCCTAAGGTTCTTTGCACATTAAATCTTGGAAAATAGATGAGGCACCTCAGAACTGAAGGAAAAAATAATGAAATTGTGATCTTTACAAAGACTCAGAAAGGCTAACCTAGGTAATTCTAGCCCTGGAAGCCTTACTTCAATTCCAAGTAAAATATTAGAAAACCTAATAAGAGAAACTATTTTTAGACACATAGAGCAGAGAAACCTATTGACTTCAAGCCAAAAGGGATTAGTGAAATGCAGACAGTGTCAATGTAATCTGATAACATTTTAAATATGATATCTGAGTGGGTAGATAAGGGAAGTGCAATGGATATAAATTATCTAGATTTTAAAAACGATATTTGCCACATGGAATTATTTATTTTTTTATGCAGACATTACTGAACATAAAGTGGCCACCAACCTGCTGCACACAAACTTTTGAATAAGAGCTAATGTGAAATCATTTTGGGACTATTGTACCATATTTAAGAATGGTGTGTGCATATGTTAAGTGATCTTCCAGAGGGACAGATCAAGAATAAAATACTATACATTGTAGGTGTGAGCCTACTCCTATTGAAGTCAATAGCAAGCTCCCCTGGACGTCAGTGAAGCATAATGAGGTACTATATTAACAACCGGGGGGGAAATGTAAATATTAAATTGATTAAATTTTCTGAGGAAAAACCAAAACCAAAAAGGCAATTAGATTAATAGAAATGATCCAAAGCCAAGATAGAAGACCACAGCCATTACACTCTGTACAGGATGGAACTTGCTTAAGATCTGACATGCATTAGAACTTTCTGTGCACAGAGCAGGACTGTTTACATGGATACAGGTCTTGGTTTCCTTTTCTTTCTGAGAAGTAGACATGATCCTTCTTATGATGGATCAGAGGGCTAGCACACAAAGCAATACAGATGCAGAGAGATCAGTTGAAGGCTCCATAGCTGTGATGTTTTAAAATCATGCTAATTCTAGTTGAGTTCTCACAGGCAGATAAGGTGAAAGAAAGCTGTTTTTAAGGTGCGATTTGGTTTGTACAAAAGATAGGAGGTGATTCCACTCATAAGAATGCACAAACAAGAGTGGGAGGCATAATAGGATGAGGTGAGACGTATTTGTGCATTGCAGCTGTGTAATGAACTCAGGTGATGTTAGGGTAGGTTGTGGATCATAACTGTAGGATAGGGTGAGGCTTGGATCGTATTTATGGGCTTAGGCTGGGTTAAGGATTGGGAGCTAGGCAGGAGGAAGGGAGCAGAGCTGTCTGGAAACTGAAATTCCTGTTCTGTGGGAAATTCCAAAGTTTTTAAAAAATTCTCATTCAGAAAAGAAATGGGAAAAAGTGAAAATGACCACAAAATGAACAGTTTAACCTTTTTTTTTTTAAGAAAAAAAGTTGAAATGGCATTTAATTTAACTGCCTCTGAAATATTTCAGAGGCTCCCCAGGAAAAGACCTAACAGCTTAGGGAGTCTGGAGCTGGAGCTTCCAGGGATTTTAGCTGCTAAAGAGACAGAAGCCTGGAAGTGCTGGGAGCCCCAGCTCCAGAGCCATAATGCGGCATTTTGCTACCTGGGGCGCATTCCGATTGGAACACGCCCCTTCCCATTAGTGGCGCTCAGAGCCGGCACCACAAAGCCGGCCCTTTAATAGTGTGGCTCCATTGAGCTGCTTCGGGCCACCCGGGGCTGTGTCCTGTCAGCCCTGCCATAGTTATGGCCCTGCCCAGCTCCAGGGGAATCCATCTGGCAGGACTGTCCTGGACCCTGTGAGCCTGGGGTGCCATGTGCAAGGGACTTTGGAAACCCAAGACACCAAAAAACTGCATAGGTGAGCTGGCAGATCAGGAGGGTTTCTAGCTGTTGCAAATCTTGCCTGGCAATGGTCCACTGGAAACTTGTCTGGTTTCCATCAGAATTCAGCCAAAATTGACACATTCCCATGTATAATTTTGAGGAATCAATGTTTTCTGATGGAAAAACCTTCTTTTGGAAAATTTCCTACCAGTTTTTGAAGGGAGGTGGAAGTTAGGGCAGAGAAGTAGACATGTGGTGTAAGGTCTTGTATTAAGGTTCCAGGAACTCCACCTAAAGTCTAGCATTTAAAAGAGAGAGTCTGCATATTCAGCATTAACTGTGCTTTACAGCTGCTATGGAAGTTACTGTAGCTGCTCAAAAATCCTATGTTATCACAACTTTGGCTTGTTGATCTTGTTTGTTTACAATTAGGTAATTTCATAAATATTGGCTGACCTTTTTTGTCTCTTCCACTGTCCAATATTATAGTCCTCTTTGTTAAGAAAAAATTAAGAATAATTTTTTTCAAAGGAAAAAGCTAAGGGTCCAAACCCGCTAGACAAAACTCCCAGTGATGGCAGTGTAAGTTTTACCCCCTCAAGTGCTCCAAGATTAAGTCCACTGTCTTCTGAGACATCTACATTATGTTTTAGGCTGATTTTCAGAATGAATTATCTGTATATTTTATTTTTAGTACCCTGTATACCAGTTCCTTCTTCATGGATACTTATTCTTTTGCAGGATCTCATAGATGTCAGTGGATTATGAGTGTAATATGAATGGTGGCCAGAATAATCAAAGAAACTGTTTACAGAATGATGCCCTTTAGTGCAGAACCACAGATGTGACAGGCCGTCACAGGGTTAGGGTAGAATGACATGAGAAGGAACATTCTTGCTAGAGGCTCTGGTGTTAACACACAATCATCCTCTCTGCGTAGGAGTTTTATTGCAGGGGATTTGGAGTAGATTCAAACTGACACCAATCTAGCAAAAGTCTCTGGTTGCTTTCCTTACAGGCACTCTTATAAGAAGTAGACTAAAAAAATGCCAACCACATATGTGTGTATTGTTCTATCTGCTAAGATCTCTAGTGTAGTGGCTAACACCTCTGCTTAACATGCAGAAGGTCCTGGGTTCAATTCCTAAGGGGTTGGACTCAATGATCCCATGAGGTCCCTTCCAGCCCTATGATTTGATATTATGATTTCTGGTCACCAGCACTGCACCCAAAAGCTTAATTAGTTCCCAGCTGACAGTGCCTCCCTAAAATGCTGCTGAATTCTGGTTGTGAATCACCTCCCCAAACCAGGCCCTTTTGTGACTTAGCAGATCTTCATTTGTAGGGGCAGCACTCAGGTGAAGAAAGCTGAGCTTTGGTGTCCTCTAAAGGTTACACCAAAATCACCTGTACCTATGATCTAAGGGCCAAATTATTCCTTGAGTTGTGCCTCTGCAACCCCTCTGATGTCCTATTGATATAATCATACAATTATACCACACTTTATATTCCACCCAAATACCCATATATACCAATGGGGTGGTTCTTGGTTCAGTGAGAGCAGAACTTGGCCCCTAATGTTATCCTCAGATCTTTTGTTTCACTTCCCTGAGCTGTTTTGCTACAGTTTCTCCTCTCATTAGAAAAGCCAGCATTTCTGAACAGCTAACACACATTGCATTTGGGATACTTTTGTTATTCTCGAGTCTATACAGTACTCAGAATTGGAAACAGCAGGGGAGCCTAGTGGTGGTAACTATTGACTTCAGTGGCAAACAGAATAACTCCAGGGAAAATGTATGGCGGATAATAGGAGGGAAAATAATATTATTTAACATGATTTTACTTTTTCTCTATCTGTTTTTTTAGATGAATTTTTCACAAGCGTTTTTTGCTTTTGTTTGTGAGAGAAAGTAGCACAAAGGTTTCATAGGAATTTAGTTTTTGTAAAGTTAATAATCTCACTGCAGACAGGTAATACTGAACTTGGTATAATAATGTTGAGACAGGATAAGGAGAGTAAAAAGAACCTCCATAGTTTTTAAGTCTGAGCCATGATTTGCTTTACTCACATGGGATTTTTAGCAGGGATTGTTATCACAAATGAGACCTTGGCATGCCTAATAACAGCAAATGGTATTTTGGGCATCCATTCACATAATACTTTAAAATGGAAGAACTATGGGAAGTCACCGTTGGGAAGTGATTTGATATGAGTTACTTATTAGGCACTGACAGTGCTTCTATTTTTATGGCTAAAAATTGCAACACAAAGCTGTAAAAAAAAAAATTCACCTCTAGCCAAAGGAACCAGAAGATGTAAATGTGTGGTAAAATTACTGGCAAAAGTAGTAAAAAGTTATATTACAAAATGCAGCACTGCACTGTTATGCTGAACTGTTCAAGTGGTGTGTCATTTTTGTCTAGTCCAGTGTCTAGCCATAATCCATGACCATGGAAGGCTGTGGGTCAAGCAGGTTGAGACCATCTGCGGGAAATACTAGAGAAGGATTGGACAACCATTGTAGAGCAGGAACTGTAGAAGAACTGGAAAAGGGCTGACCACTGGAAACGATCAAATTGTTTTCAGACAGATGAAGAACTGTCAGGTGTAACATTGAAGAGGACAAAAAAAAAAAATGTGATTCCATCTACTCTGCAAGTATAATTGAGTCAGGGGAACTAGTTATGGCACAGTTGTTCTCTGACCTAGTTACGACACAGCATCAATTAATTTACAATGCTGATATGATTTTTTCATTTGCACTGTTTAGAATCTTTAAACCTAAGACTTTATCCAGGTTTGCAAGCACTGTTAATGTCCTTTCTGCCCTAAAAAATGGAAATGTTGTCACCAGGTCAGTGAAACAGCACTGTAACTGAATCTACACCACAACTCTTTTCCTAAACAGAAAAGCAGAACAAATCTAGTATCCAGTTTAGCAACTTGAACCTTTAAAGTTGTTGCTAAAGGTTGCACATAAAGAACATCAGGAAAAAACTATCAATTCCAACTTGCACAAATGCTCAGACATTTGCTAACCTTTTAAAAATTAAGCTTCAACAAAAAAAAGGATTTAAAGGGGTTTAGTGTAGAGATCTAGTTGAAGAGATCTTGCCAACATGTAATCTGAGGTTTTAAAATTTTTGTTCCCATCCTCAGCATTCACAAGTTTGTACCATAAAAGTCACATATGCAGTCTTGGCTATGAGTCAAGAATGACTAAAGTCATACGCATGGTTGAATGATGAAGGTGACATTGATTCTAATATGTGACTCAGGAAAAAATAAAAATCTTGACAATCAGTCTGAAGAGTTTAACTTTATAAGTTTCTGGCAAAGACCCTCTGACCCAGATTTACCACTTTTGGCACATGTGGAAATTCTCTTATATGCCCATAATAAGAAAGTTGCTAGAGACGAATGTGTATAAATTCAGCCCTGAGAACTGATACCTAGATGCTGTGCTCTTTGATCTCATGACTGACCCTGGCAAGAGTCTGCATTGTTTCTCTCTTACCTAGTGAATATATTTGTGAGGTGCTGGTATCATTACAGCATGTGTCAGTACAGGGCAAGGGAGAAAAAGGGTAAAGAGCAAGCAGCAATAAAAGTCAGGAAAAAATAAATTCTCAGAAATGGGCCCATGCCAAAAATCTAGATCTGAACACCACCAGAACTTTGAGGAAAGAAGGGAGCTGGGAATTCAAATATGGCATTAGATTCAAATGATACAGCCTTCCCATTTCTCTACATGGACCAAATCAAACCACCAGAGCTGAGCAACCTTGACCTTTCAGCATTCAAAATGTGTAACTGTATTTTGTGTCCCATGCCTTAAACTGGTAATAGCAATGGGGCTAAATAAGGATATGTTGCTCTTTTGATGTATGGCATTTAACATAAGCAAAGTCCTACATAAAGCCCCTGAAAGTATTCTTGTCCCCCAGCGTTTTATTAATGGGGGCCAGGAAGAAACTTTCACAATTAGCAGCTTATCCCTATAAGTGACTATTGCACAATTACATCTTGCTCTGAAGCAGCTGGTTTTGGTCACTGCTTGAAAAAAGAGACTGGACAAATGGAACACTGGTCTACTCCAGTGTTGCGTTTCTGTGATCAACCTCATGAGTACTTGTGGCAGTGCTGCATGGGAAAAAGTGAATGCATAACAAGGTTAATGACTTTGCATGTGTCATTAATAAATAATATGCACTAAAACATACCTTAATGCCACTGAGTTCCCCTATTTGTGACACCATTACAACTCCCCAATATTCCAGTTTTCATGTTTCAGCTGGTGTATATGTAGCAGTTTTCAAAGGACTCTACAAACATAACCAATTAACATGATTCCTGACATAATGCAAGCCAGTGGACACTAGCCATGTACTAGTATTAGCATTGTAGTAGTAGGGTAATATATGCCATGTAGTGGATACTCAAACTAACTACATCCTGGAATACATCAACGTTAGCACTAGCACAGGGGTCCCAACCTTTTTAAGGCTGGGGACCCCTGTGCAAGGGGAAAAAAGCTTCAAGGATGCCCTGCATGCTGTGGCTCCCGCGGCAAAATCTTGCCCCGCAGAGCATCAGAATCATGCCTGCACCTCTCTTCTGCCAGGGAGTGGGATCCCCCCTGGGCAGGGGGCCGTAGCCATGGCAGCCCCCACTTCCGGCAGGGGAATGGAGCCACAGGCAGCTCCAAGGAAGGGGTGGGAGCAATAGCCATGTGCTGCAGTGGCCACAGCCCCATTCGCCTGCTGGGAGTGGGGGCTGCTACAGCTATGGCCCCCTGCCCAAGGGGGACTCTGTTCCCCAGGAGGGGGATGGGGCCGCAGGCAGCTCCCAGGCAGGGGGTGTTGGCCGCGGCAGCCCCCCTCCCAGTAGGAGAATGGGCTTGTGGCGGCTGCAGCACATGACTGTGGCTCGCCGCCCCTGCCCAGGAGCTGCCTGCGGCCCCATGCCCTTGCCGGGAGCGGGGCCTGCCATGGCCGTGACCCCCAGCCAGCTCCTACAAGGGAGTGGGGGCAGGCAGCCCCTACAGGGGAGTGAAGCTGAGCCACCACTGGCATCGGCAGTCAGAGATTGGTGGCAGCAGCCAGCACTCTGCGGCCCTCACCCCCACTGGGATCCAGCCGTGGCAGAAGCATCGGGGCCACAGCTAGGTTCTGGCCCTGGGGGGAGGGAGCAGTGCTGCAGACCCCGTGGAAGAGGTCTGTGGACCCCTCAGGGTCCATGGACCACAGGTTGGGAACCACTGCACTAGCATACTTGTTCCAAGGATCAATGCTTAGTGGTAAAGTGGACTCCTCTCTGCTGTCTTCAGTCATCTGGCTTAATACATAGACACCACATAATCTAGTTCTTCTACAACTATATTTAGTATTTACTATATTTACAACTACACTCAAATGAAAGTACAGTACAAACTAGAACAGACTCATACTTGTGATTTTTTTCTGATTTAACCATTAAATTAATTCCACACCTTTCCTGGACCTAACTTATTTCTTCCACTGCAAATAGTAATGCATACTGCCAGACTATTTTGGCAGTGCTTCTCAGCCGGACAGAGTAAGTAGCTATGGTCAGATTCAGGGCCAGAACTAGAAATTTTGGCTCCCGGGGTAAGAGCCCCAAAGGCACCCTCCCCGAAGCTGGGGTCCAGTCTGGTCCTGCACCCAATCTGGTGGCAGTGTGGAGCCAGATCTGGCCCCTGCTGCTGCTGGCCAGTGACGCAGGGCCAGTTCTGGCCCCTGCAGCCAGTGGTGGAGTAGGGGCTGCAGCGCCCCTGAGGCTCCACACTGGTGCCCCCCCCATTGGAGGGCCTCCCACCCCACCAGTGGGCCAGCATTTGGGGGGTGGCTGGGGCCAAGGCCAGTGGCAGCCTGGCTGTTCAGCCCCAGAGGGAGGTGGCGCTGACCACCATGTGTGGTGCAGCTTTGGGCTGCACAGAGCTGTACTGCTTGCGTGGCAGTCATCTCTGCTAGCACCCCCTGCCCCGCCACTGGGGGCAGAGTGGCCAGCTTAGGAGTGGAGAGAGGCTGGGGGAGCTGGCCTGGGGCTGGCTCACCCCCCTGGTGCAGATTGGGGTAGGGGCTCACTCAGGCTGGCCAGCTCCCTCCAGTGCTGGGGGCAGGGCAGAGGGGCCCCAGCTCCAGCAGCGCCCTCTAAAATGGGGCACCAAGGGCTTTGCCCTGGTTGCCCCACCCTAGTTATGGCCCTGGTCAGATTTTGCCATCATGACAGTGATAGCTCCATTGACTTCATCTGGAGTTGTGGGCTGGGGTGGTATTAAGCATTCTGAGGCCTAGAGCAAATGGTGTGTGGGGGGGGGGCATCCTTGAGTTTTGTCCCGTCTTTGCTAAGGCACTGTGCACACCCCAGCCTTCCCAATCAGGCCCCTTGCTGGCCCCCCTGACCTGGCCCCTTGGCCCTACTGGGGGCTGCAGCATGAGCGCCCTTCCCCCCTCAGGGCCCTGGGCAAATGTCAATGATTTTACCCCCTGCTAAAACTGTCTATGATTGTGGGTGCTCAGCATCACTAGAAATCAAGTGATGGTTCTAAATTTAGACAGTTAACTTTATGCACTCCCATTTGATAACATTGGGAGAAACTGGAGCAGAGTTTGCTAAAGAGTGTGATTTTTCAAAAGTTCTGAGGACCCAACTAATGTCTGTGTGAACTCCATCTGCTCTGTGTTTTTGAAAATCACAGGGAAGATGCCTCAGGTTGGGCAGCCAAAAACTGAAGTACACAAGGTCAGTGCTCACTGCTGGATATTTGCCTGTATGTACTGTTTTGTTAACCCTAAACATTCAAAAATTATGAGTCTGGACCCCCCAAAAAATAGGGTTGGCTTACAGCATGAGATTTTAAAAAATTGGGGCAGACTTTTTATTTGCCTTCTGGACTTTCAGCTTTTAGGGTTCATGTTTTCAAGCCTTTCCATGAGTAAGAAGACTAGGCACGTACTTTAGAAAAATAGATGATAGCTGAGATTTTCATGTAGTAATAGGATTTCATGAGGTGGGGCTTTAAAAAAAACACCAATATCACAAGAATTGGCACAACTGCATCATGTGGCTTGTTCCAGGTCACACAGGATGTCCATGGTAAACATGGGGCAAGAGCCCAGATCTTGTATTCCCAATTCCTGTAAACCATTCTGACTCCCCTAATATGTCTAAACCCTTTGTGGTGGTTTATGTATTCACCACTTGTATAATATGAAGAAAAATTTTGTACAAAGTATACCTTTTGATGTATCATTTAGAAACTTAGAATCTTATTGTTCTGGTAAAATAGGTATAGCCATTTTATAAGTAAAGGTATGTTTCTACTGTATGATATTGCTGTAACACATTCCAGAGTTAGAAAGGTAGGCCCAAACCAGTTTTTTAGAGACAAAGACACACTGGCGCTCTGGTCAGGTGCTGAAGGGCTATTAACTTCTTACGCAGCCATTTTCCAGTGGGGTGGAGGGGGAAATGAGAAATTTATGTTTCCTTATTAAGATGGGTCAGACCTCACATCCACAAGAGACTCTCTCTCATCTGGACTCCAGCTGTGGGTAATCATCAAAGAGCGGAAAGTGGTGTAAGAATGAGAGACAGTGGCCTCCAACTAAATCACCTCTCTTCACCCCACCTCCCATCTCTACTCATGGCAAAAGACAAGGCTAGCATAACTGAGCTGGGAGAGAGATGATCTTGGCTGGAAGGCCTTTCAGCCAGTACAGACTTCTGTTATGGGAAGACAAAGCCTTTTTTAAGTTAACTTAGCTTTTGACGCTACATATTAGCTTGTGTTTTACATTTTCATTTCTTTGTAACCAGTTCTGACTGTTATGCATCATCCTTTGTAATTACTTAAAATTTATCTTTCTGTAGCTAATGAATTTATTTTACTGTTTTGTCTTCACTAGTGTGTTTGGATTAAAGTAAGTAAGAAACTCCCTTTGTACCTCTTGTACTGTCCTGCATGCACGCCGCCAAAAAATCTAAGTTTATAGAAAATCTGTCATTTCATGAAAGGAAAATTATATGCACCAGACTTGGGTTAGAAGTTTGGTGCATATAATTTTCCTTTCATGAAATGACAGATTTTCTATAAACTTAGATTTTTTGGCAGTGTGCAGGACAGTACAATATGTACATTTCTGGATTGAAGTCTGGGACTAGAGAGCTTACTGTTGTAGCTCCGCAGTTTAATTCTTGAGTGGCTAACAAGTAGCACTCAATACTGTGCAGCTAGGAGTCATTTTTCATGCTAGAGCCTGTGTGTG
Source organism: Podocnemis expansa (assembly GCA_007922195.1). Taxonomy (NCBI): domain Eukaryota; kingdom Metazoa; phylum Chordata; order Testudines; family Podocnemididae; genus Podocnemis; species Podocnemis expansa. The sequence continues at coordinate 13,257,807 of ML681994.1, read as the reverse complement.
AACTAGCCAGCAGTAGATGACCTAACAGCAAAGCAGTGTAAGAAGTATCCCAGCTTGGAGAACTGAGAAGACCCAGCTGTTCAACAGTTCATAGCCTGACTGTACCCTGGGTAATGTCAAACCCTTCTTAAATCTACTAATTAGGTTCCAAGCTGCACTTGTGTTTGTCACTTCATACCCCCTCAACCAAATTCTGTTCCCATAGCAACCTCTGGAGCTGCCTTACCCAACTTCTGTCTTCGTAGTGATCCCTGGAGCTATCATCTCAATGTAGTTCCATGTGTATATTTGTGGCTGAAGAGGAAAAGTCACTGACTTCCGCTCAGGGTCCCCTGATCTGCAGAAGCTTGTGTTGTGGGATGGTGGGGACTTATTCCTTGCCACTGCAAACTCCCAGCCCAAATATGATACCAGAATGTATTTTAGGAGAGCTGTTTTAGATTGTGGGAGGTGTGTATATATGTAGCTTTTAGCATAGGTCCAGGGATCTAAGTGACTCCAGGAATCTCATGGATATTTTTGAAGGATAAAATGTAAAAGTCAATCTGTTTCAGCAGCACTTATGGCTATTATATTCTGTATGTATATCAATTCATGTAGGGTTACCACAACAAGATTACCAACAAACAACACCTAATTTCCTAGCTTATAAAACAGGCATGGCCAAACTGCAGCTCGGGAGCCACATGCAGCTCTTGAATGAAAAATTGTGGCTCCCAGAAGAACGTCAGCAAATCAATTTAGGAAAGCAGCCCCAGCCAACCAGTTCAGGAGAGGGTTGGGATGGTGGGGAGAAGCACAGCATTGGTCGGGGATGGCGGGAAAAAGTGCAGCATGGTCAGGATTTAAAAAAAACTCGTTACTAGCCTGCAGTCTTCTACAGTGAGCAGCAGCTAAGTTTTTACTGTTTAGGGCTAATTTTCATGGTAACCTTAAGTAATTATTAGAATCTGACATTAGTAGGATCAATATTTGTCCTCTTTCTATGATAAAATTAAAGTGTGCAATGAATTTTAAACTTAGTGATTTTGGAATAGGTAAACGTATATGGCTATATGCCTCAGTATGGCTCTCGAAGGTTTAATAATCAGCTTATGTGGCTCTTGAGTTCCGTAAGTTTGGCCACCAAAACAACAAAGTTCAGACCACACAGGAGACAAATACATTACAATATTATTGATCCACCCCAGACTTCATGTACCAATATTATAAAGGTGGCAGTGCAGTCAAAGAAAACGTGAATAATTTACTTTAAAAAACCTACTGACACCCATATATGTTGTCAGCCGATTGTCAGGCCTGAAGGATACTTTTTGCAGTCAGTTATGGTACGTGGTTGTTTCAAGTCAAAAAACAATTCCAGGTGGTTTCCTGGCTTTTCTGATTCTAATTTAACAGATGAATTACAGGATGTACAACAGAGTATCCACTTATTAAATTGCTTATCAATGAAATTTGTTTCCAGCTAGTTATTTATATGGCAAGTTGTGGAGAGGAGACAGAAACAAGCGATTTATCAAAGGCATAAGATTAAAGTGAACATGCTGAGAAGCTTAGATATATATTTTAGATGTTCAAGCTGGAACTGTTTGCCACAGGAAACAAATAAGTTGCAACACTTTTGAAGTGGGGGAGTACATGGAAGCAAAACACTTCTGAGATCACCTATAATAGTGGCTAATGTCTTGGTCTCAGCAAAATAACAAATGTCCTTGTTGACATTCAGATGTTTTGCAGCCTCCCTCTCAGAAGATAAGAGCAGCATATTGCTTAGGAGATCTATCACTGTGCATCTTAAGCAGTCTTTAAATGTCCTTAGTCCAGAGAAGTACCTCTCACTTTTTGCTGTAAACTGAGAACTCAACACAATGTGAACAACTGACAAGAAAGACTGATGACTACAACCATAGCTGCCGTCTCTGGCATTGCTGCTGAGGCTGGAAGCTGAATGGTTCCTTGCAGAGGCTGGAAGCCATAGAGAGGCCTCCTTACTGCCCACCTCAGTTCAGCGGCATGGTGCCCCCACCATGGCAGACAGCAGTGGAGTGTCCCCACTGCTCCTCAGTGGCTTGGGCTCTGGGGTCCCTGCACCACCTGCCCCAGCTTGCAGCTGCTGCACCAACTGCAGTAGGTAGAAGCTGTGGGGTCCCCACTTCCCACACCAGCACAGAGCTGGGAGGTGGTGGTGCTGCCCACCCCAACAGACAGTAATGGGGACTCTGCTGCTGGCAGCGATTTGGGACCCTCAGGTTTTCCTGCCTTGGCTTGAGGCTCCGAGATCTACCTGCTGACCTCCCTGCTACCCATGGCAGCTGGCAGCTCCGAGGTAGATGGTCTTGTGTCGCCTGCAGCCCACTCTGGCAGACAGCAGTGGGATTACTGGTGGCGACTTGGAGCTGGGAGTCCCTCTGTGACTGACTGCAGCAGGGACCCTGCCAGCAGGAGCTTGGAGCTGTGGGCCTCCCCAGCAGCTAAGAGCCTGTGGTGGTTGAGAGCTCCAGGGGTCCCTGCAGAAGCTGAAGAGGATAATTTTATGGAGGTCTCTGGAAGTCATGGAATCTGTGAATTTTTAATGTATGCACAAGCAGCTCATGCATTGAGCTCCAGAGTTCTCAGGTTTGATTCTGGCTGTTGCTGACTGGGGTCTGTTGTTGTTACATAATGAAAAAACTGTCGTTCTTTGGCTTGCAAAGACTTAGTGCAGAAGGCAAATTAGAGTCAGAGGTGAACCATCTGTTAAGATCAGTAATAATTCTGTCCAGCACAGGATGTTATAAACCAGTTTTATATATTCTTGGCTGTTCTTGGGAACATCATGTGTGGATGATTGACCCAGAGTGCCAGAAACAAAGAACTGTGCCAGGTTGGGGGAAATCTTATTTGTTTGTGGCTTTGTTGTTTTTTTGCATCATTGAGGACAGCTTCTGCTATTGCCTGACTGAGAGTTGGCAATCTGAAGTTCCTGGGCCATGTTTTCAGCTTCTTCGCAGAGTTCCTTCCATTTACTTCCGTTCCACACAATTTCATTTGCTGAAGAGCAGCAATATTGCTCGCTACTAATTCTAGGGCACTACGGAAATTCAGATTTTCATTTTGCAGTTCTTCTGAAGAACTGTTCAAATTCTTGAATATTTTTTCCAAAACTAAGAGCCTCAGCAAAAAGAAATTGCACTTCAGTCTTTCCAACAGGCCCAGTGCAGTGCGAACTGATACTCCATCAGCTGTCTGAACTAAAATAGCTTCCAGGGTTTCCACTAGTGCCATATCTTGCATTCGGTTTTTGAACAGAATCACACTGCCAAGACCGTTTCACATAACCCACCAAGCTCAAGTACATTCTGGCCTAGTTCTTTTTGTGATTTAAGGAACAGTTTGTGGTGATTGTAACTACTGCTGAGGAAGATGTAGAGCTCCTAAGCAAATATAAAGACTTCCTGACACGGGACGATGCTAGAACATGTCTGCAATAACAAGATTAAGCCTGTGAGCATGACAGTAATTCATGTAATTGATATCAAGCTTTAACACCGTAACTCTTGAATAGCTTAGGTTAGAAAATGATTCAGCATCTAGGTTTTCCATGTGGAATCACCCAAGAGCACTTTCCTGAAAGGTTATTTTTCAATGGCTACAGTATGACTTGATCCCATGACTTACACTTCCCTGCATTTATTTTCTCCTATTCTGAAAGTTTCCCCATCTTCAAAGCATCTGACGAAGTGGGATTTTCTCCTACAAAAGGTCATGCAATCGATAAATTTGTTAGTCTTTAAGTGCACAGGAGTCCTTGCTTATTTTGCCAAACTAGACAAATGTGGCTACCCCTTTGGATCTTTTTGATGGTTGTTCACCTGGAGGCACAGACATTCTTTTTGGACGCATCTTTAGTTTCATCAGCAAGGACAGAAAAATATTTGGCTTGTCTGACCTCTTCAATAATTCTTTCTCTGAGGAGTTCTACAGCAAAATGCATCAAAATATTCTGGTACTGATGAGATAGCTACCGTCTGCCTCTGCTTGTCAGTCGACTGAAAAAAGAACATTGGGTAGAAGTACCCAGGTCTGGCAATTCTTCCCAGCCTGACCATCTTCAAAAACCATGATTTGGTCACCACTACACCTGGGAAGAATAGTATACCTGGTACAATCTACTGATGCTATGCAGCTATTATACTGTTCTATTCATAAGACACCAATAGCATTTTATCAGATGGTGGGACCCTTCCTTTTCCTTTTCCTCATCTGACAACCCTGATATAGCTGAATACTTGCACTGACATTAGCTGAAGAAGGTAGACCCTTTCAACAGCAGGATCCAGTACAAAAGATGACCAGTGAGGGAGCTGACCCAACACATTTTATTCTTACTTTTAGCATCAACTGAATCTTTGTGGTCAAATCTTTCTTGCACTTTGAGCACTTAGGAACTAGATGTAAGCAAGGTCTGAGTTCACTCTCCCTGCTCAGTCAGCTCAAAGGGGGGCACCTTATTTTGATGGGCTTTGTATTTGCATGTGGACAATTAAGTACTTAGCTTAATTTCACTATATATGGATAAACCTACCCAGGTGCTGGGCGTGATGGGAAATGGTTAGTATGGCTGGTTTGGGTTACAAATTCCTTTTGTTTTAACTAAAGGGACAATGAAATGTTGTCCTTTAACTGTATGCACTGTATTTAGCCTTTCTGAAAAAATTCACAGTCACCTGAACAGAGCTCGAAAGAATGGCAGAGCCAGTATGCACATATCAAGAATGATGAGAGTCTTGTGGTACATTAAAGACTAACAGATTTTTTAGGGCATATGCTTTCATGGGCTCCAACCTGCGTCTGATGAAGTGGGTTGGAGCCCACAAAAGTTTATGCCTGAAGAAATCTGTTATGCTACAGGGTGCCGCAGGAGTCTCATTGTTTTTGCTGTGCACAGACTAACATGGCTACTCATCTGGAAATTTATATCAAGAATGGTAATATTCAAAAACCAATAGGGGAACACTTCAACCTTCCTGCATATTCTGTGAAAGACATGACAATTACAGTGTTTCAAAAGAAACTCTTCAAATCAAGACTACAAAGGGAAACTGCAAAGTTAGAATTCATAGGCAAATTTGACACCATTGTTTAGGTCTGAATAGAGATTTCCTCTGGCTTTCTCACTACAAAAGATGATTTTCTCCTCTTTTAATCTTCTCACCTTCTTATCTGTTGTTCCACACTGCTTGAGTCAAAACAGCTTGCTTGGTTTGCTGAAAAAAATCTGAACTGACCCTCTGACTTGCTCTTCTCTGCATTTATATATTCTCTTCCAGACTGTAAGATCCATTTCATGTGTCTGATGAAAGGAGATTTTACCTGTGAAAGCTCATTTGATAAATAAATTTGTTAGTCTTTGAAAGTACCCCAGGACTCCTTGTTTCTTTTGCTGAACTAGACTAACACAACTGCCCCTCTGGAAGTTATGCTCAGATTGTAAAGCAAGCAGGGAGGAAGTGTTTGAAAGGGTTCCCTGCTGAGATTGCACTAGCCCTGACAAAGTGAGCCTCAGGCATGGGTTAATCCTTTCCTCCCATTTTTAAATGATACAGCTAGTGATACCTTTTGGAATCGTCTGTTTGAAACAGGGACGTTGCTTCTGTGTTAGCAGAAAGGATTTTCCATGAGCTGAAATCATTCTAAGAGCTAGAGAAACGGGAAAACCTTAACTGACAGCAGAGAGGAGTCAGGAGTGATGGGTGCCGACAGTAGAGGGTGGGAGCCAGTCAGTGGGGACTCACTGAGGCCCAGAGATGTCAGGAGGCAGCAACAGAGCACGCCTGGCAAACCCTTGTCCTCAAGAACCTGCAGGAGGGAACTGGCTGAGGGCCCTCCATCCTCTAGAGGTAGGCAGTGCAATGGCCACAGTCAGTATGGGGGAAAGTGAGATGGGGGAAGTCAAGGACACCCACACACATGCCCTGGGATTGGTTCTGCTTATTGTGTTTATGAATTCTGCATTGCACTGTTCTCTCAGACCAATGCTGTGCTGATATTTCTTTTCTTTTGTGAAAGGTTTTATGTTCTACACTCAGATTCTGGGCTTGCGAGAGGGGAAGTGTTGCTTTTTAGGGTGCTCAGGGGATAGTGCATGATTTTTCAGGACACTGGGTGGAGGATCAAGTTGGCTGGGTGTTGTGTGATTGACAGGAACCCCTAGCTATAGAACCCAGTCCTTTGCTTCTGCTGGCTTTGCTTGGCAGAAGGGTGGCCTGTTAATATTGGAAATGCTCAGTCAGACACAAATTGATAGATGTATGTTTCAGTCTAATGGGCATCCGTCCAAAGGGCACCCATCCAGAGCTCCAAGTACCCTTTCCATGCATTTTAAAACAACATTGAGTTCCAAAACATAAATTGTGCAAAGTAGCATTACACCACCTTCAACTCACTCATAATTTAATTATCATTTGTGACCAGAACAGTTTAAACCCCCTGGCACTTGCCAAGTGAAAATTCTACCTTCAACTCCTTCAGCCTTCCCATTACTATTACAGCCAATATCTACTTCAACAGATGGGGTTTGAAGCATGTCTGGGAAGTCAATACATTCATGCTGTTTTTGGATCTTGGGGGCAGGAGAGAATGTTCCAAAGGAAAGGAAGCCTTACAAAGAATGCTCTTCCAGCAGCTTCATTGTCTAACCGCAGGGATTAAGCACAAGAGACATACTGATTACTGGGGATGAATGATGAGAGGAGACAGGTACTCTCAGATGGGCATGTCCCAGTCTCTTTAGTGCTTCTTGAGTTAAAATCAATGCTTCAAACTTCATCTAGAAGACCGTGAAGACTGGTAACACAAGCTCTCGGTGAAAGCACTTCTTAACAGGTGTACTGTTGCTTGCATGCAGCAGTTTACAATTTCTGTGATATTTATCTATCAGGTGCAGCTCCACATAGAACATATTGCTATTGAGAATGACTATATCACATTTACTTTTGTGATGGGACTCAAGATAGTACATGCTCTGTAAATATTCTTGCCCTGCTAATTTCATAGTTCACTCGGGATAATAGAGAACTAAAGTAAACATATTGACAATTATTCAGAAAGGTTTCTATGACTTAGATGCCACACAAGGAATAAGAATAAACTTGGCAGCTTCTTTACCTGTGGGCATTCACAAATACCAAAAAATTATTTATTTTAGTTAGAAATAAGCAAAGCCAAGCAAAAATTCTGATTTCACTTATGAAGTATCCTAAGGGCGCAGTCCTGCTGTTATTGAGGTTAATAATAGTTTAACTCTTAACCGCAATGGGGGCAGAAATTGAACCCATTTATACAATACAATACTACCAGTAGTCAATGGAAAGAATCTCATTGACTTCACTGGGTTTTGGATCAGAGCCTCAGTGAAGCAACAGGGAGTTTTAGTCATGCATTATGTAGATGTGTGTGTGCGTGTGTAGACAGACTGATAAATATTATTATGAACTGAAACCTTGTTTTGTATTGAGTTAAAATCCCTTTGGATGTATGAATGCACCCTTCAATTAATGTAACTGTCAGAATGAGTTTGTCAGAAGTTTCGCTTGAAACAAGAGTCTGCGAACCCACCCAGGATTTTGGACTGAGTGAGTAGATGGCTTTTGCTGCATATTTTTTTTGCAGGTGGATGGGTGTGGGAAAGCAGAATCCATAGAACAGGAAGTGATGCAAAGGCAAAAAAGCTAAGCTGGTAGCTGGTGAGCATCAGGTGAACCTGGAAAAAAGATAGAGAGAGCTATCTTTTCGATATGTTAGCTTAAGGGCCTAGGGGCTATAAACTAAGAAACTGCTCTTCTTGTTTTTGATTCTTCCTACATTCAGAGAAGCAGGACTTTGTACATTCCTTATAAATAAATACGACTGCATCCAAAAAAAACCCCCCAAAAACCAGACTCTTATCAATTTCTGCTTCCAGGTGGAACACTCACTGAGCTTCAAGGGGCAGGAACCTGCTGTAAAGGAAATGTAACTTGCTCAGAATTGATAATTGCTAGTTATGTATTTCTCAGAGTTTGGGGGTTTTTTTAATTGGCTATTATTTTTTTCACTTGAAAACACACACAGACACACAAAGAGATAGAGATGAATAAATGTTTATTTTCATAATTGTAGTTTTTAAAATAATATTTCATAATGTACAAGTGTAGATCAGTTTGAAAAACAATGCAGTTTTGATTCAACTTATATTCAGCTTCTCAAATATCTGGTTTTGCATTTCTGCTGAGAAGTGAGAGAAAATGCTTATTCTGAGTTATTTACAAAATGTCAGTTAGCAAAATGCATATCAACACACACACACACACACACACACACACACACACACACACACACAGAGTATCTTGCTCATATACCCTTTGCTAATAAACACATTTCAAACTATGGTGTGTTTATATGTATATTGTGACATATTTAAATATTGTTAAAATTACAGTTGTCAAAATATATGAATAACGTTCATTCAACTCTTTCTGTGTGTTTTCTGTGAAAAAGTAGTAGGTGTTTTATTTGGTTCTTTTTTTTTGGTTTGGTTTTTTGTTTTGGTTTTTGTTTTTTTTGACTGTGAGGAACACCTAGAGCTGTCAGTTGTGAATTCTGAGCACTCTCCATTACCTTTACAGCAGTTCCTGCCTCCAACCACTTCTCAGTTATAAATATATCTCTTTAGTGAGACATAGATCACATAAACTGTATAAACTAAGAACTTTTTAGAGGGCAATGTGGCATGAGAAATGTTTTCAGGCAGTAAGGCTCTGCCAATTTTGGGTAATGATAAGATCACAAGGAGTTTTAACATATTATCCCTAACTCATGAAAGTATTTCAGATATCCAGTGGTGTTTAATACGTTCTCTCTGTGTGCCTGCTTTTTATACAAGCACACATGCCCAGTAATACAACATTAATGCAGATATTTATATTACATATACAAGCTCTGCAAAATTTTACTCACCCATTCTCCTGAAACAATTTTTTATGTCTATAGTATTTTCATTATCCTCACAATGATAAGGATGAGGGTTTTTTTGCATTCACTAGTAGATTTTCCAAAGCATCTTGCAGATTCTGTCTAATTACTCTATCTGCCAGTAAAAAATGTGTGTGTGTTGAGGGGAGGGGGAAATAATCATGGTGACTTTTTGTGAAATTTTTGCCTTTTTTAAAATTTGTGATAACCATTTTCAGAACATTCTTTAGCATTCACGTACACACTGTAATCCTTGCAAAATTATTATGGAAACTTACCTATACTGAGATAAAGATACAGTAAATTTGCAAAGTCTTGTTATAAATCATGGAATCATATGATAAATTGCATGTATCATATAATCTTGGCCACCTCATCCTAATGCTGCCTGTATGGGCTTGAAACTATGTAATCTTTTGTGTGTGCTCAATAATTAAACACTGTGAGTAGTCCCATTAACTTCAATGTCTTTGCAGGGCTGAGATCTAATACACCTCCTCAGAACTTCTAATATTCAAGATGTCTGAGCACCTTTGAACAGCTGCCATTTTTAGGAAAAAACAAACAAACAGAAACCCTTTCATAGAAATATTTCCTGTTTGTTTTCTTCTAAGGCTTGAATTTTTCAGATTCTTATGCAGCTGGTTATCTTTACGTGCAATGTACAAAGTTAAGCACTTGCTTAAATCTTTGCAAGGCCAGGGCCTAATTGTAGAATTTCCCACCATTTCCAAATTACACTGATCCAAGACAAAGTCTAGGTAATAATAGGTCCTGCACCCGTAGCTGGTTTCAGTTCTGAGATGGTAGAAATGGAAATTTTATGGCACTGAATAGGAAAGAAGTTCCATTTCCCCAGGAGGGACACAGTGCTAGCTTCCAATTTTGGAAGGCCATGGTTGAAATATAAACTTTTAAAATGATGGCATTTTTATGTAAAGAAAAGCTACCTGTGATCAGGTTTTTCAAATATATTAGTTATTAGTTTCATCTTCGTCTGTGACTTTGTATAGTTGGACTCAGGGTAAATAAGGGCCAGACTACACTGCAGGCAAAATTTGGTGGTAATTGGCAGGAGTTATGCAAGTGACACAGAGTAGCTTGCATAACTCGTGGCAAAGTCCTAACTGCCTTTTAGCCTGGTGTCTTCACTGTGCTGGACCAAGAAGTGCATTCCTGTCAATGCAGTGGGTATGTCACTTGATGGGGAGGTTTCATTAAGTTGATTTCTGGATTAACTGAGTATCTCTTAATTGACTGCTCAGTCAGTCCAGAAAAATCAACCTGAAAATGGCAGCAAAGATTTCTAAAAATTGTCTCATTTTCTTAAAGCTTTCTAAGATATATTTCTAAGATTGTTTTACTGTATTTTGTAGTACATGCAGAATGCATTATATAATCTAATACCATCTCTTGAATTTTAGTCAGGTTGCCTTGTGAATTATGGTAATTAATCCTTTATTCTTTATGCTGAAAATTTATCCCATGTGTTCAACTTTAAATAAAGGAACTATCCACTATACTCTAAAGTGCTACATGTCAATATTTGTATTAAAATGACTTGGTTAGTAATGTGAGAAGAGTAACTTTCATTCTTTAGTTTTCAAAGACATGTAAAACAGATTTTTTTGTCTTTCTCTTAATTGGCAACTAAGTTCTTTGCAATCAGTGTGAACTTTCTAAATTATTCTGCACCTGGAGATTTAATGCTCTGAATCAGTTTACATTGGTGTTTGGTTACTAGCACTGCCCTAGGTGGCATCTCAGCTAAATGGGAGATTGATGTGGTTCCCTATGAATTGGAAACATCTGCTTAAGCTATTAATGGTTTGGTGCTTTATCCTGTTCCTGCCAAAGTCAATATGAACTCTGCTGTTGACAATGGAAGCAGGATCAGGTCTTCATTGACCAAAATTAACAGTAAGGAGTCTGCCATTAATTAGCTGTCACTTTTACCATCAAATATTAGGGCAATCTAAAATATGAATTACTATTGTGGACATCAAAAAAATGGAAAGAATTGTACTAACTGACATGCAATAACAATTAGAGCAATTTGCAGTGGAATGAAACTAATCGGAAAAGCTGCATGAGTTATCCTTTGTTTTTCACAACTTGTGATAGTTAAGTGCACATTTGCTGCTGCAGAAGTGCACATCCTGAAACACTCACACATACAAAAACTGTCATTTGCTTTACAGCTTGTCTAGAAACTTTTACCAGTTGTACAGGTATAGTTATATGGGTAGAACCCTATGTATGGCCCTTTTTATTCCAGTTTGTTTAACTTAAGCCTCTTCCCAAGTGCAAAGGTAAACTGAAAAAAGGTGCTTCTATTCTGGAATACGGGTGTCCACATGGAGGAGTTATACTGGTGTTAGTATATTGTCAAGGGTGCTGGGTAGACAGGGTGCTGAAAGCCATTTAACCTGTAAATAATGGAAACCATTCAAGCCACTCCAACTTTTAGCACCTGTGTGTATTGGTTTAAATTCAAACCTTAGTTTATATTACCCACAGAGAAAGGCTGAGTGAAGGCTACACACAATTTGCCCATGCACCATACTGTGGCTAAGTCTATACTGATGGCAGCAAATTCACCACCATCAGTTCAGTCTTCTGAGTTTGAATGAATGGTCAGTCAAGACCCACACAACTGATCTGGAATTTGACTTAGTAACTCCAGCCCAGAGGTGGAGCCATCCCCTGGTTTCTGGCTGGGCCTCTCAATCTGCAGGATGCATCTGTCCAGAGGCATATTCTAGTCATGTGACTGAAAGCTGCCTCAAGACGCTCTAGTTACTAGACAACAAGTAGAACTGGAGTGGCCCCACAGACAAGGCGGTGAGGTTCATGATGGTCCAACCCTGCCACTCATGGCTATGCCCCAGAAAAAGAGTAGCATTGAGTCAAAGGGATGGCATTTCCCTTCAACCCAGCACAGTGGAGACAGGGAGGTAAGTGAGCATTAGATAGTTGATGGGAGATATGCAAGTTATTTTACATATCTCCCTTCAGCTGCTGCTGAAAACAGTGAAAAGCATAGACCGGACCTGGGAGTTATATTCCTATTAAATGCCAAGCAACAATGTTAAGCGAGACTTCCCAAGTTATAGGTGAATATGTTATCTCATGAATGATGCAGGGCTAGATTGTGACATTAATGTAAGCAATGGTGCAGAACTGCTCGATCATAGGAAGAGTGCCAGGCAGATTGGCATGTGTATGCTGGAAGGTTAAGTCAGCAGCCAGGTATGTAAGTACTTAAGTCAGCCTTAATGTAGAGTGCGTCCTTACTAGCAGTACTTGCATCAATGCAGAGAGCAGTGCGCCATGAGTAGCTATCCCACAGTGCAACAAACATTTTTGCAGGGGGAGAATGAGAACATGGCTTCAATCTCCTACCTGTCTCTACCCTGATTTCAACAGAAAACAATCCATAGTTTTTGTGCCTTTTTTCAAGTGATTGGCTTAGCTGCAGATATTCCATAACCTGAAAAGCATGGATCCTGCCCAGTTGTGCTCTAGTGTTATGAGCTTTACAAATGTCTTGTGCCTTATCCTATAGTATTTCCAGAGCCAGCCAGGAACTGCTCTGTGAAACATTGAGCTGTCCTTCAAGCTGCAAGTTATAGAACAAAACAATTCCCAGTTGCTGTTGGCAGTCAAGCAGCACCTAAACACAAAGTGCCATTTCTGGCCCCAGAAAACAAGCACTGGTTGGCGGGATTACGTTATTATACAGCTATGGGATGATGAGCATTGGCTGCAGAACTGTCAAGTGTGGAAAGCCACTTTCTGGGAACTGCATAAAGAACTTCCCCAGCCCTGAAGCGCATCAACACTAAAATGAGACCTGTTATGCCATTGGAGAAGTAAGTGACCATTGCTGTGTGGAAGCTTGCAGTACCAGACTGCTACTGGCCAGTGAGAAATCAATTTGGAATTAGTAAATCCACCGTGGGAGCTGCTGTGATCCAAGTGTGCAAGCCCATTAATCTACTCCTGCTAAGACGAGTAGTGTCTCTGGGCAATGTGCAGGACACAATGGATGATTTTGCCACAGTGGGGTTCCCTAACTGTAGTGTGGTGATCGATGGCACCCATACTTCTTTCTTGGTACCAGACTGCCTTGCCAAGGAGTACATAAACAGAAAGGGATGCTTTTCAATGGTGTGGCAAATGGTGGTGGATCATGGGGCATTTCATCGACATCAGCATGGAATGGTCAGGAAATGTGCATGATGTGTGCATTTTTAAGAACGCGAGTCTGTTCAGAAAGCTACAACCACAGTCTACAGGGACTTGTGATCAGCATTTCATCAGCTAAATTTGATCCATCACAGTCATGTTCAGATGGTAACTTAGCCAAATCTATAAGGGATACCCACAAGATGCCATTTAGCCACAATATGACATGGTCCCTGGCCAGTAGAAACCTATAAAGTTATCATGTGAAGAAATAAAGGTGCTGATCCTCAGCTAGTGGATGAAGTGGAGCGATGCTGTTTCCACTATCTGAGGACCAGGATCAAGAATCTCTAATATAATAACAAGACCTTTTTAAAAAATAGAAAGATAACACTGGAGAAAGACTGGAGTTCTGAGCAGTCAGTCACCTGTTGCCACCCTAACTTTTGTGATGGATAAAAAGAGATCAGACGCACCATGCATGACTTCCAGTTCTAAAGAATAAATGAAGCCATCACATGTTGCAAGCTGTAGGAGAAAAAAGTTGTCTCACCTTGTGTTGAATTACTTGAGAAAAAAGCAAATAATCATGTATTCAGTGACAGTGGGAAAGACTGTAATGGACAATGGCCTTTACATAGCTCCAGCTTGATGGGGCCATGCAAGAAGCCTCTCTAACTTGAATGGCCAAACAAAGGCCTCCTGCAGTGGCAACTGCAGAATGCAGGAACCACTTGCTCTCTTCCCCTCAGACACTATCTTTCAAAAAAAGAAACTGGACCATAGTGCAACCTCCGCTGCCCTACCACAATCATAGAAGGAGCAAGCTGAGACATGGTATGGGGGCAACCTGCTACTGCCAAATGGTTGGGACCAGGGCATAGGTGTTCTTGGCTAGCAGTCATGGCTGTTCTGGTGCCTGAGAGTCAAGGACAGCCCTGAATTAATACTAAGTGAGGAGGAATTGGTGTAATCACTAAGACTAGATCTGATGAGCAAGAGTCAGGGTCCAAGTCAGGCCAGGATCAGAGATCAGAACCCAGGCAGGAGCTGGAGACTGGAGAGCAGAAAACAAGATGCATTGTAGCATCACAGGAAGCCGGAAGTCTGTATAGTTGCCCAGGCAACTTCTTGGGGCAACCTTCCAGGATTAAACAGTGTGCATGGCCAATCCGAGGGCTGCAGAGTATTGTCACTCTGGATCCTTTGAGCAGAACCATCCTTCAGGTAGGGCAAGTGGGGCGGCCGCCCGGAGCCCCACGGGGCCCACAGTGCTGTCCCCCCCCACACTCATGCTGGGGACCGGCATGAGCCCCTGGTCTCCCATGGCAAGCCCCGAATGTTTTTTGCTGGCAGACACAGGCTCACTCAGCCCCTTTTCTGCCAGTGAGTAGCTGGGCTGCCTGTTGTCCCTCCCCCCGGTGCCTACAGCTGAGTGTTTAGCTGGAGGGGGGGAGGTTTAACCTTTTCCTCCTCCAGCAGATGCTGTCAGCACCAGCCAAGGGAACACACAGCCAGGTAAGTATGGGGGCGGGGTCTGGTGGGACCCTGAGCCTGAGCCAAGGGGGGAGTTGGCTAGGGATCTGCCCCCCCCAGGGGCCCTGGGTCAGGCCAGCAGCCAGGTCGGGGGTGGGGGTCTGGGGGACCTGGGGATCCAGGACTCACCACGGGCCATGGATCTCACCAGGCCAATATGGGGCAGGTGACCAGGGATCAGGCCCACCTGGGCCTTTTGTCAGGTCAGCGGTCAGGCTGGAGGGGGACATGGGGGATGGGGATCCAGGACTCTCCGTGGGCCCCAAGTCACAGCCCCGGGTCATGCTGGTAGCCAAGTGGGAGAATGGGAGGCATGCCAGGCCAAGGACTCACCCTCCTCCATGCCATGTGGTGAGGCTGGAGGGGGCAGCATTCAGGCTGGGCCATGCATCGCCTCCCCCAAACCCAGGTGATGAGGCTGGGTGGGAAGGCCAGGCCAAGGGTCTTCCTCCCCATAAGTCCAGGCAATGAGGGTGGGGGGGCAGACTTGGCTAGTGGTCACGCCACAAACCCAGGTGGGAAGGCTGGGGAGCCAGCAGGCAGGCTGAGCCATGGGTCACCTGCCCTAAGCCCAGGTGGCGAGGTCAGGGCCAGGGTTGCCCCCTCCTCCCCAGTGCTCAGGTGGTGAGCTCCAGGGGGCAGACCCGAGCAGTGGTCATTCCTCTCCAAAGCCAAGGTGGCAGGGTTGGGGGACACATGGGCCTGGGGTTGTCCACCACAAGCCCAGGCAGCATGGGCAGGGGTCAGGCTGAGGCAGGCATCATCTGCACCCCCCCCCCAAGCCCAGGTGGTAATACCAGTGGGCCAATGGGTAGGCTGGACCAGGGGCTTTTTACCCCCACCACCAGCCCAGGTGGTAAGGCCAGGGTCACAGGCCCTGGGCAGGGGTCAGCCCCCACCCCTCTCAAAGCTCAGGAAGGCAGGCTGGGCCAGGGGTCACCTCCCAAGTCCAGGCAGCAATGCTGGGGAGCAAGTGGGGCAAGGGTTTGTGCCTGTCCCCCACCAAGCCCAGGCAGCGAGGCCAGCAGTCACCTCCCTATCCCAGGCAGCAGGAAGGTCTGGCCAGGGGTCAAACCCCTGCCACACAGGCCAGTGGGCAGGTCTGTCCAGGATCCCCTTCCCTTAGCCCAGGGGCAAGACTCAGGGGCAGCAGGCAGGTCTGGCCAGGGGTCACCCCACCTCTCATGCCCAGGTGGCAAGACCAGGGGCATCGCTGGGGTGAGGAGGGACCCGGGGCACGGGCCCAGCCCCCGCCCCCAGCCAGAAGGCCACGCCTCATGGCCAGGTATAGGGCCAGGGGGAGGCCGTGCCGCCACGGGTAGCTAGGCTGTGGCGCAGCCCGGCCAGAAGTGGGTGCTGGAGGCCGGGCCTGCGTATGCAGCCCCAGAGCCCCGGCCGGGAACGGGGCCACCACCACGGCCACCGGTGGCCAGGCCCCTGATTCCCAGCGGCGGACAGGGCCACCGAGGGGGGACAGCCAGACCCTGGATCCCCGGCCAGGGATAGGGGCGCCGTGGCCACAGGCGGCCAGCCAGGCCCCGGATCCCTGGCTGGGGATCCAGGACTTGGCCGGCAGTGGCCACGGTGGCCCCGTCCCCAGCTGGGGATCAGGGGCCTGGCCACCCGTGGCCATGGCCGGGGCCATGGGCCTGGCCTCCAGCGGCCGCTTCTGGCCCAGCCCTGCCGTGGCCTAGCTGCCTGTAGCAGCACCGCCTCCCCCTGGCCCTATCCCTGGGCAGGGGCGGGCCCCGGATCCCCAGCCAATTGGGCCGGAGATCCGGGGCACTGGTGTTGGGACTCGGGGCAAGTGCCCCGGCATGCCCAACGCCAGTGACGCCACTGGGCAAGACTGGGTGGCTGGCAGGCAGGCCTGGCCAGGGATCCTGTGTGATCATTGATCACCAGCCATTTACAGACATGACTTTTGCCTTCTGTTTTCTTTTCCTTCTGAGGGTGGATGCTTGCTTTTGTGGGAGTTGTTTGCATTGCTTAGCCATTAAGGTAGTACTTGCATTTGATCAGGACAGGCTAGTGTTGACTGATTCCGTCACACACACCCTTCGTTCACACGTCTTGTTCACACATTTAAATGAAATTCCAGTGTATACACCTAAAACAAGTTTTATCAAGAATACAAAATGGATTCCTAAATTCACAACATCAAGCTTTGTTGGACATTGGTTATAATGTCTATTAAACTGAGTTAGTTATTTCAGTTATGATGTTAAAGAATAGATACAGTGTTGCCTAACAGATGCTTTAAAGGTACATTCAATTTGTTTTATCTATCTGTATCCCTACATTGTGGCTACAGAAGCCTACCCCTATGCTAGCAGGAAGAATACAGTATATGGTATTAACTTACACAGTATTGCCAGTTTCAAGCAATCAAAAATCACAAGAATGGCAAAAATAAGTCTTGTTCTTTTCCCTTTTTTTTTTTTTTTTTTTTGCTTTCTGGGGTGGATCCTTCTTGCTTTTCCCATCCTCAGCAAAATCAACTTGTTTCCTTCATGGGGTCCCTAACTCCCCCCTGCCCCCGGTTTGCATGCATCTGTAAGCTGGGACCAGGCCAGAGCCTTTTTAAATTTCCAGCCCTGCAGCATGCCCAGGCATTTGGCCTAAGGCAGGAACAGCATGGGAATTTGTAGATGCTGTGCTGCCTTGCCTGGTGCCTGCCACCCAGCTGCACTTCTTCACTTATTCTCCTGACATCCAACTCTATCCTCCCCTGCTCGCCACTCGCTTACTGCCACTCAGAAGGGGAAGGCTAGCATCATAGCAAAGTTCATGGGAGGGGTGGGATCTATTTAAAAATCTTGGGAACCACAGCAGAGACGTGTCTGGTGTGGGTCGGCAGGGTAGCATCTCACAGCTGGGCAGGGAGCCATGTGGCAGCTGTGCACCCAGATGCCATCAACTTCCCTAGTGCATGAGGAACCTATGCAAATTGGCTGGAAGTCCCAGGGACAGTATGATCTATCACTCTCCTTCCTACTCCTATTTGCAGAGCTTCTTGGCTCCTGATATTCAGCAACAGGAACCTGGAGGGGTTAGGGAATGATGTGCCTTGTCAGACACCCCCCTGGGCCAGGGGGCCTTGCCCCCCCCCAGTGCTGGGGGTGTGTGGGGGCCCGCAGAGGGCAATTCGCCTGGGGTCCTGCACCTCCTAGGGATGTCCCTGCTCTTCACAGTACTCCTAGGAAGTAGCATAGCCAGCTATCCTGGTGGCAATGTGGGAAGTTGTCTAAGGCTGTGCAGACTTGGGTTCTGGCCTCATAGGCTAAGTCTGCACTGCCAAATAGTCTGACTAAGGAGGCTTAGTCTGGACTAATTTGATCCATGTCTACATTAGCCTTTGGCTAATTCAAACTAAAACTTAAACTTAGTCCACTTTGTTAATTCGACCTAACAGCCCTTAACTTGAATTTAATCAAATTGAATTAAGGGTTAGTCCAGGTCTACACCATCCTTAGTTTGAACTAAGGAGTCGAATTAAGGCTTAGTTCGAACTAACAGGTGGTTTTTATTAATTCAAACTAAACTTTCATTAAGTCGAATTAAGGGATTTCTTACTTCGACTTAATGAAAGTCCAGTAAAGACAGGGACTAATGTAGTTCAAATTAACCCTCCTTAATTCGAACTCAATTGCCAGTGCAGACATAGCTGTACTTTTAAATGTGTGTGTGGTGGGAGGGTTGTGTGTATAATTATATGTGTGGTGGAGACACTGATGCAGCTGTTCTAATCACAGCACTAATGTCAAATCCATAATTTAGAACATTTTTAGACTGTGCCATAGTTGAAGCTGCCTAGAGCAACTACAAGAGAAGATGCTCTGGGATCAATTGCTGCTTCAGTCTTAAGACTGAAGGAGAAGTTAAGTGAAAAATGAAGACAGGTGCAAAAGGCATGTGTACAAAGCAATTCATGTCACTGCTCAGTCAAACTGAAATATAAGGTTATAGTGCCATCTTGTGGTTTCTGCAGCTATTTCAACCCAAAAGAATTTGGGAGCTCAGAACCACAACATAACCTTACAGTGATTGCTATCAGTTTATTCTTTCTGTAATATGTTATGCCCTTGACTTGCCCAATATCATTTTTTTGCCTGAAACAGGGTCACATGACCATTTTTTTCACTACTGCTAACCTACTCTTGCTACTACTAAATTTATTAACTAACTCACCCTTGGCTCAGACACCATGACATAACTTTTAGCATATGCTAAGAAAGCTTCACTACACAAGAATACTGATGCATCAGTGTTTTTAATTAGAAAAAAATTACCCTCTCTTTTCAGCTATTTAAAAATATACCACACTCAGTACAATATTCAGGGTACATTTCCTTACTCTTGTGCTGCTTGTGGCCCTTCAACATACTAGAGAACACAAAAATTGAGTATTTGGGTAAGGCAGAGAAGGAAGCTGGGACAAAAGCAAATACTTCAGGCATACCTAGGGACCTAGTCCCCGATGTGCTTAATAAAAATTATGTTTTAAATAAAGTGTGACATATAGGCTATGTTCACACACACAGGGCTTGTTTCGCAACAAGCCCTTTCAAAATAACTTGTTTCGAAATAACATGTTATTTCGAAACAAGTTATTTCAAAATAAAAAAACACTGTCTGAGAAATAAGCAAAAAGCGGGAATCAAAATAGCATGTCCACACTGTGGGCATGCTATTTCGGTTCCGGGGCAGGGCACCACAGGAGGTGTGGCAACATGGCCCCCCTGCGGGCCATGTTGCCACTGAATCCCCTGCCTGGCTCTCACCCGCAGAGCCAGGCAGGGGAAAAATCCCCAAAGGGCAGGGATCCCCCAGCCCTGGGCGGCAGCTGCTAGACCCCTGCCTGCTAGAGGTACCCCTAGCCCAGGCGGGCTGGCGGGAGCACCTGCAGCAGCTCCAGCCAGCCCCCGGGGGCTAGGGGCTTCCCCAGCTGGCAGGGGTCTAGCGCGGCTTTCCCCACAGCAGGGCTTGTCCCCAGCCCCGTGGCAGGGACCCAGGTGCCCCCTTCTCCCCAGCAGCAGGGCCCCTGGCCAGGGTGCTGAGGGAGGGTGGCCCTTCCTCCCAGGGTGCAACAACAATTGTTTTGAAATAACATGTCCGCACATGGTTGTTTCGAAACCACTGGTTTCGAAACACCCTTGTTTCGACAGGAAATGAGGTTTAACCTATTTCGAAAGTACGGCTCGCATTTCAAAACAAGGGGTTTCCTTGTTTCGAAATGACCGTACGTCGTGTGGCCATGGCAATTCTTATTTCGAAACAACCTCGTTGTTTCGAAATAAGAATGCTGTGTGAACACACCCATAGACAGTAGTGTTGAGGACAAGTCTCAGTTACACTTACCCAACAGGGCTATTGTAGTTCCTACTAGGTTGCTAATAATGGTTGTGAAGGTCATATTAAATATGCAGAGACTAAGTGAAGCTACACACAGCATTATATTGGGTACTTATGAACACTTAATTCTGTGAAATCTTCTGTAGCAGCCTTATAGCTCTTTTCATATTTTTCCATGATATGGTCATATTATAGATTAGTAAATATTAAGAGCTGAAGGGTCTATTATACTCTAATTGCTTCTTCTCCACAGCACAAGATATAGAATTGCACACAGCAGTTTCTGCATCAAGCCACACCTTTTGGTTGAGTAGACCCTATGTGATAGAAAGATATTTAGTTTTAATTTGCATTGTTGGAGAGTTTCTCCTAGTGTTGGTAAACTGAACCAATGGTTAGTCAGCCTGACTCTTAAAAATTTCCACGTTATTTCCAACTTGAATTTATCAAGCCTCATCTTCCAGCCATTGGATCTTTTTATGTTTTTTCTAGAGTAAAAAAGATATCCACAATAAGAAACCTCATCAGCATCTATAGATACAACCTAGGAAGAATCATCCATGCCTTGCATGTTTATGGGGGCACTAAAAATGTAGCTATATAAATATCTGTTCCTAAAAATCTATCCAGCTCCATCTAGTTGTTCTGGAAGTGTAACATCTTTTTAAATGACCTCTTATTCCTAATAATCTTAATTGATTTATGTGAACACCCCTGGAGCATAGCAGATATGCGGTGGTCTGCCCCACCCCTGGGGACAGACCATCTGGCCCAGGGTCAAGGTAGGCATGCCACAGAGTCCAGCTTCTGGTCCCTCCTTACCAGCACTGACTGGGCCCCTCCCTATGTCCCTAGACCACACCAGTGCTGTGCCAGGCTGTGCAGGGTAACAGGGGCTGGATCATGCAGGGGCCTTCAGGGCTGCAGCTTGGGGGCCCCACTTTAATTCAGGACCTGCCTGTGACTGCAGTCCCTATAGCCCCTGCATTGATCCAGCCCTGCCTAACCTCACTCCATTTCCTGCTCCTCTTCAAAGCATCTGATGAAGTGGAATTTTTTTCCCACGCAAGTTCATGCAATAAATACATTTGTTAGTCTTTAAATGCCACAGGACTTCTAATTTGTTTTACTGAACTAGATTAACACCACTGCCCCTTTGGAACTTGCTGCTCTTGAGAATCCCCTGGCTCAAACTCGGGGCTGTAACTGGAAAGGTTGGCGCCTGGGGCAAGCTGCACCAGACGCAGCCCCCCCACCCTGGGGCTCCATCCGGCCCCTACCATTGGCAGGCAGGACTGTCCCTAGGGTGGTGTGGGGCCCCAGGCAAATTGCCCCCTGTGGGGTCCCCCTTCAAGATCCCTGCACCGGGTGGCAGGGCTGGCCAGCCCAGGGGAGGGGCAGGCCCCTGCGCTAGCCATCCCATGCCAAGGACTAGGCGAGCAAGCCCCTACCCCAGCATGCGCACTGCTCTTGGCTCTGTGCCAGAGCAGTGGGGAGGAGGCAGCGTGGCTGGGGCAGGGGGTAGTAATATGGGCCCTGCGCTGCCTCCTGCCCCCTCCCCACTGCTCTGGCACAGAGCCGAGGGCAGCGCAGGTGGCAGGGAGGGGAGAAGGCTGGACCGGCAGCTCTGAACTGGGCCACCCTTTTGGCTGGCTTGCCTTGTCTCCAGCATGCGGGCGGGCAACGATGCAGGCCCCACAGGGGCCCCCAAAGCGCTGGGCCCTGGGCGGCTGCCCTAGTCACCCCACCTTAGGGACAACCCTATCGGCAGGGAGCCAGAGCTGGACCCTGCCCCTGGCAGGGCGCTTTCCCTACTGGTTTGCAGGGTCTCCTGGCGGGGTCGTTTCCTGCCAGGGTGCTTTCACCGCTGGCCTTCCAGTCAGCTTCCCCAGTGGCCAGGTCCCCCAGTGCCCTTTAGATTTTAGCACCTGGGGCTTTGCCCTGTTTGCCCCGCCCTAATTATGGCTCTGCTCAAACCAATCATTTAGTGTCCCTGTCCCCATCCACCTTCTCCCACTGAAGAAATGAGTTCTTAACTTTCTCTTTGTTTGCCCTTCTTTCTACTTCCCCTGACCTTTCTTCCCAGTCCTCACTAATTCTTCTTGTTCCCATGTGCTCTCCCCCTTTGCCTTTACAAATTCTCTTTACACCTTCATTTCTCCTCTGTCTCAATTTCTTTCAGTTCTCCTTACCTCGCATAAAGCTCTTTCCTAGCAGTTCCTCACAATTCTCCTTCATCGTCATTTCTTTCTACCTACAAGTATGGCTATGTCTACACATACATCATTATTTCGAAATAAGGATTTTGAAATGAGTTATTTTGAAATAAAGTCCTTATTTTGAAATAAGTTAAGTCGAATTAAGGGAAAGCCTGCTATTGAAACGGCTGTTATTTCGAAATGGTTATTTTGCAATAAAGCTGTTTGGACATGTTGTTTCGAAACAGTTGTTTCGAAACAATGGTGTTGTTTCGAAGCAACATGTCCAAACGGCGTTATTTCGAAATAACCATTTCGAAATAACAGCCATTTCGAAACAATCCGGGTTTAACCTCTTTTGAAACAGCAGTTCTTATTTCGAAAGGACGGGATCCGTCCTTTCAAAATAAGAAAATGTCATGTGGACCAAATATCTTTTATTTCGAAATAACCAGTGTTATTTTGAAATAAAAGTGCTGTGTAGACATACCCTATATACTCTCACCAATTAGATTAGGCAGAACCAAAACAGAACCAGCCCACTGGTGTGTTAAATTAGAAAGAAGGAGTTTTTACACTATCTGGGCTAGGGAAAAGTTGACAGGTGAAGAGGAGCACATGGTTCAGGCAGAGACATCTCTTTGGGGTGTATTTATTAAAGGAGATACTCTGTATCTTAGTAAAGGGGGGAGGATAGCATCTGATGACATACAGGTAGGAACTGAAGAGAAACAATTGTATGAAAAAGAGTCCCATTCAATTACATCATGTGACAGCAGATAACTAAATAAGTTTATAAGTGCTTATAAACAGTTTTAGAAGTCCAAACACTAAGAGTATGTCTACACAGCACCTTTATTTCGAAATAACACTGGTTATTTTGAAATAAAAGATATTTGGTCCACATGACGTTTTCTTATTTCAAAAGGACGGATCCTGTCCTTTCAAAATAAGAACTGCTGTTTTGAAACAGGTTAAACCCAGATTGATTCAAAATGGCTGTTATTTCAAAATGGTTATTTCGAAATAACACCGTTTGGACATGTTGCTTCGAAACAACACCATTGTTTCGAAACAACTGTTTCAAAACAACATGTCCAAACAGCTTTATTGCAAAATAACTATTTCGAAATAACAGCCGTTTCAATAGCAGGCTTTCCTTTAATTCGACTTAACTTATTTCAAAATAAGGACTTTATTTCAAAATAACTCATTTCAAAATCCTTATTTTGAAATAACGATGTATGTGTAGACATAGCCTAAGATGGGTGATCTTGAGTTCATAGAAATAAATGAAGATACAGTGATAACAGGCAAACTAGAAACTTGTTGGAATGATGATATTCAGTGGGACATGGAATACCAGTGTAGAAAATATACAGGGAGGACAAAGTAGGTTGGGCACAAAATGTCAAAGAAAGCATAGAATCAAATACACTAGAAATTTTAAGCTACTCAAACTGTACCATAGAATAGATATAACAATCCAGTGCTTGAATAACAATAGCATAGCAGTAGGAATATATTATGGACCACCTGGCCAGGACAGTAACTATGAAAAACTCAGGGAGATTAAAGACTACAACAGCAACAGAAAACCCAATAATCATGAGGGATTTCAACTATCCCTATATTAACTGAATATATGTCACCACAGGATGGGAGGAAGAAATAAAATTTCTCAACACCATTAATGACTTTTTGGAGTAGGTGGTTCTGGAACCCTTAAGGGAAGATGCAATTCTTGATTTAGTCCTAGCTGGCACAAAGTATCTGGACCAGGATGTGACTATAGCTGAACCATACAGAAAAACCAACCTTCATGTAATTAAATGTAATATTCTTTTAGAGGAGGAAGTATCAAATAAACCCACCGCAGTATCATTTAACTGCTAAAAGAAGAACTACACAAAAATGAGGATGCTGGTTAAAAAGAACGGTCACTAGTGAAATGTCTACAAGCTGCACAGAAACTATTTAAAAATATCACAGTAGAGGCTCAAACTAAAAATATACCCCAAATTAAAAAAAAGAAAAAAGAAAAAGAAAATAAAAAAAAAAAAGAAAACAAAAACACAGCAAGAGGATTTTTAAAAATGCCACCATAACTAAACAACAGAATAAAAGGTGGTTGGACACACAAAGATATTCTTTAAAAGTTGGAAGTCAAACCCTATTGACAAAAAAACCCCCAAAAAACAGAGCATAAACTCTGCCAAATCAAATGTAAAGAACATAATTAGGAAGACCAAAAAAGATTTTGATGGACAACAAGCAAAAGACAGAAAAGCAATAATTGGGGCCACTAAACATTTGAGGTGCTGAAGAAGCACTCAAGGAGGATAAGGCCATTGTGAAGATGCTAAATGAATTCTTTTTATTGGTCTTCACTTCCGAGACTGTGGGGGAGATTCCTGAAACTGAGGCATACTTTTGAGAAGTCAGATATGAGGAACTGTCCCAGATGGATGAGTGAACAGAGGAGCAAATTGCAAAATTAAACAAATTGATAAATTAGACTGTCCTAAGTCACCAGGACCAGGTGGTTTTCCCCCATGGGTTCTGGGAACTCAAAAATGAAATTTCAGAATTACAAACTGTGATATGTAACCTCTAATTCCATTTTTGTACCAGATGAGTGGAGAATAGCTAATGTAATGCCAATTTTCAAAAAAGGCATCAGAGGCGATAATGGCAATTACAGGCAGACTGGTAATCTTAACTTCAGAACCAGGCAAATTGATTGCAACTATAGTAAAGGACTGACTTATCAGACACATGGATAAACATGGTACAGTGGGGAAGAGTCAGCATGGCATTTGTAAAGGGAAATCATGCATTACCAGCCTATTAGAAACATTTGATGGTGTCAACAAGTATGTGGACATGGGTAATCTAGTATATTTAGTATACTTAGACTGTTAGGCTATGTCTACATCTAAAAGCTTAGTTTGGACTTGCTTAGTCTGAACTAAGCAGTGCCTGGTTAGTTCAAACTAACCACAGCTTTTTAGTTTGAACTAACTTTTTAGTTTGAACTAGCCATGCTTTTTTTAGTTCAAATAACTTTTTAGTTCAAACTAAAAAAGTGCAGCTAGTTCGAGCTAAAAGTTTGAACTAAAAACGCGGTTAGCTCAAACTAACCTCTTAGTTTGAATTTGTTAATTTGAACTAGCATGACTTCATTGTGCTAGTTTGAGCTAAATGCTAAGTTTGATGTAACCATTCAAACTAACTAGTTCAAACTAAGTTTTGCTTCGTTTGATCTAAAAATTTTTTTGGCTTGAACTAAACAAAGCCTAGTGTAGACAGGAACAAATTAGTCCATATTAAGCCTCCTTAATCCAATCTAATTTGCTAGTATAGACATAGCCTTAGAAAGTCTTTGAAAAAGTCCCTCACCAAAGGCTGTTAAGCAAACGAAACAGTCGTGCTATCAGAAGGAAAGTCCTCTCATGGATCAGAAATTGTTTAAACAATAGGAAACAAAGGGTACATGGTTAGTTTTCACAATGGAGGAAGGGCCCTTGAGGATCTGTACTGGCACCAGTGCTGTTCAACATATTCATTAACATTTTGGAAAAAGGGGTAAACAGTGAGGTGGAAAAGTTTTCAGATGATACAAAATGACTCAGAATAGTTAAGCCCAAAGCAGACTGCAGGGAGTTACAAAAGGATCTCACTGACCTGGGTAAGAAAATGGCAGATGAAATTCAGTGTTGGTAAATGCAACATAAAGCGTATAGGAAGATATAATCCCAACTGTACATACAAAATGATGAGTCTAAATTAGCTGGTATTACTCAAGAAAGAGATGTTGGCATTATCATGGATAATTCTTTGAAAACATTGTCTCATTGTGGAACAGGAGGCAAAAAAACTAAAAGGATGCTAGATGCCATTAGAAATGGGGTAGGAAATACAGTAGTGCCATTCTACAAATGAATGGGATGCACTTTAATAGTTTGTGTAATTCTGGTTGGCTCATCTCCAAAAAGATATATTAGAATTGGAAAAAGTGCAGAGAAGGGCAACAAAAACGATAAGGGATATGGAACAGCTTCCATACGAGACTAAAAAGATTTGGGCTGTTCATCTTATAAAAGATATGACTAAACTGGGGGTGGGGGGTGGGACTGAGCTGTATAAAATCATGAATAATGTGGAGAAAGTGAATAAGGAAGTTTAATTTATTTCTTCACATAACACAAGAACTAGGGGTCAGTGGCATAATGAGGGAGGTTAGGAGGGCAGACCCTCGGACACTGGGCTGCAGGGGTGTGGTGACTCATTCTCTGCCCCAAGGCTGGATTGGGACTAGAGGAGGTGATGCTGTCCCTGGTGGGCTGGAGCCTTGGGTAAGCTGGGGAGGCAGTGCAGTGCTTGGCCAGGCCACCAGGCCCTTCACAATGGGTGGGGGATTCAGGAGACATTGGGGGCACTGCTCAGTGCCTCCCTCCTCAAGCATGGAGAAGGGCTGGCCTGGCCTCCCTCCCCTGGACAAGGAGGCTGCCCCAAGGTGTCCAAGAGGCTGGGCTCCAGGGCTGGAGTGGCAGCTAAGTGCAGGGGTACGCCACCCTGCCTGTTTTAGTCTTCCTCAAAGGGGGACAGGACCCTCAGCCCCTGCATGCCCTCAGTCTGGGGGGTTGAGGCTGCCTTCTCACAGCCAGCAGCAGTGTGAGGCTGCAGGGAAAGAGGTGGCACTGTGCATTGGGTACGTGGGGGGGGCAAGGGAGACAGCAGGGCCAAGCTTGCATTTGCATCCCCCAAGCCTCTGGACCCCTAATTTGCACCTTCAGATTCCCCAACCTGGGGAAGCTGGGGGGTGGCAACGGGACACCTCGTGCCCTGTGCAGGGAGCGGAGGTTGTGCGGTGGATGGGGAATGGCACAAATGTTGGCTTGCCCCACCAGTGCTTGAGACCCTCAGTACACCACTTTTAGGGGTGTTATTAAATCAAATTAATCAGTGGCAGATTTAAAACAAACATAAAAAAGTACTTCCACATACAATAGGCAGTCAACCTGTGCAACTCATTGCCAGGGGATGTTGTAAAGGCCAAAAGTATAACTGAGCTCAAAAAAGAACATAATAAATTCTTGGAGGATAGACCCATCAATGGCTTTTAGCCCATGTGATCAAGGATGCCACCCCATGTCCTGGGCGTTGCTAAATCTCTGACTGCCAGAAGTTTGGACTGGACAACAGCGGATGGATAGCTTAGTAGTTGCCCTGTTCTGTGCTTTTCTTCTGAAGCATGTGGCACTGGCCCCTGTTGGAAGACCTGATACTGCACTAGATGGCCCATGGATCTAACACAGGGGTCGGCAACCCAAAAGAGCAGAAGAGCCATTTCTGCCCACCCTCCCACCACAAGCAAATGAGCCCGAGCCAGCCCAGGAGCTGTGCTGCGGCCCCTAGCACTGGTGGGGGGTGTACAGGCAGCACATGCTCCCTCTGGCACTCCCTCTGCTGGTGGGGCAGAACGGCGCTGCCCTACCTACCTCCAGCCGGCCGCCCCTTCCAAGAGCGGCCGGCGGAGAGCTGCAGCTTGTGAAGGTGGGGCCCTGGAATGGCCCACTCAGAGGAGTTCAGGCTGCTTCAATCCGCTGCCCCATGGCTGAACAGGCCCAATCCAGGGCCTGGGGGGCAAGGCAGCCTCTGCTGAGGCCTGAACTGGCTGGGTCAAAGTGGCCTGAACTCCGCAGAGTCGGCCATTCCAGGGCCCTGCCTCTGCAAGCTGCAGCTCTCCACCGGCTGCTCTTGGGTGAAATGGCCAGCTGAGGGTAGGTGGGCAGCGCTGCTCCTCCTCACCAGCAGAGGGAGGGACGGAGGAAGCACACACCGCCTGTACACGCCCCAGCAGTGCTAGGGGCCATGGTGCAGCCGCTGCGCCACCTCCGGCTCATGCAGTTCTGGTGGGAGGATGGGAATGAACCCGGCAACCCGAAAGTGTAGGTCTGCGCCAGCCAGGAGCCCCCTTATTCAGCTCCAATGCTGGGGCCAGCCAGGGCTCCCTGGAGCACACCTGGTTACCTGGAGGAGATTGCCAGAGACCCAGAAGGGGATGCTGAGGGAGCCACAGGTGGCTCACTGAGCCTGAGTTGCTGATCCTTGGTCTAACATAATTCTTATGTTTAACACTGCTGTTAACTGTTCATGGTTTGTTCAGCAGACTATCAAATCAACATGCAAAAGCCTAATGTCTTTATCAATTTTTTTTTTAAATTAATTTTATTAATCTCAGGAAGTATTGATTTTCTTAGCAAACAGCTGAAGTCAAATGAGACAAACTTGAACCTACAGTGACTGAATCATGCATATTACACAAAGCAGACATTTAATTTCATACATGCCATTGTAAGGTTCCAGTGAATAACAAGGTTAGTGTGGAAAGGGATAGGTAAACATACTAATTTAGCTCACTCAGCTTTCTAAATAGTTTGCACACATTTTGCAAGTTCATGTTAGTTATCTTTTGTACTTGCATGTTTACATAGAGAAGGGCCCACAATTTAAAGAGCTTCCTCTCACACTCTAACTTCAGGTAATATTCCTGATATGGTAGATTAGGTCTATAGTGGTATGGAAGGATTGGACCCAAATGTGTAGTGCCAGAGACATTGTGGTGTATTTTTCATTATTTCAATGCACACAAAATACTAGTAAGCCCACCCTTGCACTCCTTAGTCAGGCCGACTCCCACTCATTTTAGTAACTGGGCGCATTATTAGAATAAAGTTGTGACTTCACTCATGTTTCTTTTAATACTACCTTTCAGTCATATTAAAAATTAACTTCAATTAGAGTTTTGGATCCAGTATGAAAAGGGACATCTCTACCGTTTCTAATACTAATAAGCAACATATAGGGCCTGATTTTGCTCTTATGTACATTGGTGTAAATCAGAATTAACTATCAAAGTCAGTAGAGTTACTGTTGAATAAAATCAGTGTGAGATCAGAATCAAGCCTGTCATCTTCATACTGTCTTCATTATTCTAGCCTTGAGTTACCTTTTCATAATTTCATGTTAATGTTGTACATATCACACCAACGTTATTACTCCCTTGCACAAACCAGTTTTGTTTCCATAAATATTTGTGTTTGTAGTTACACTGAGCAAATTATGACCTTGTAGGATTGGGTCCAGCTCCCATGGATGTGTCCAGGACAAAACTTGCAGTGACATAAAGGGTGGTGTAAGTTGGTCCATGAACAGGTGTATGTGGTAGACTAACATAATTTGAACAAATCTTGCCTTGTGTGCATGGATTCTGAATCTATCTATCTAAATTTAATTTCCTCTATACTGCGTGTGAGGTTTCTGAGCATTTCAGTTATATTACCATGCTGAAGAAATGGAGAAGGAAAGTGATATTTTAAACATCTAAGTTACAGCTACTTAAGAGAATGTAAAAAATATAGTTGTTATTTACAATTAAATACAAAATTACTGTCCTTTAAAAAATCCAGTTTCTAGAATTACAGTGTAAAGAACTGTAAATGATTTTTAAAAGCTGAATCCCTGATTAACCCCCTCCTGCTATGGTCACTTTCCCAGTGAGTGTCCCAGTCAGCAGTGAAATGAGTACCTGGAAATCTCGAATCCATATACGAAAGGAGTAACTCAAGTACTTAAAGATTAGTATCTTCATAGCATTTGCAATCCCAGCTTCCATGTCATTTGGGCACACAAGTCCAGTCTTGTATTTGCTTAGAAAATGTCAGAAAACCCTCCATTTCCTATTTTGTGCACACCAATCTGAAAGCAAATCTGAGTAATGGAGCATAGGTACATATGAACACTATGACTTGAAAACTCAAGGCCATACCCTACCACTTTTTCATGCAAAGAAGTACCAATGAGGTCAATGCCAGGCCATGGCCTTTGATGTTAACCAGGCAACAAGCCAGCTTCTGATCTTGGTTATGGAACCATGAATCTGGAGTAAGTCCTGTAATTGTTGTAATGGAGTATAGTCAGTAAAAGTTACTCATTCACTGCAATGGGTACAAAATTAGGCGAGCACTGACCCTTTTTGAAAATCCTATGTGTGGTGTATCTGTGTGTATCTGTTATATTTTAAAAGAAGAAATACATATTGAGAGAAGTGTTCTTGCGCCTTAAGCTATTTCTAAGTATTAGAGAGGCAAATTAATGTGACATGTCTAGCTGTTAACGTGTTGCAGCTCATGTTCGTTATTATACATGTAATTATTATAATTGATCCAGTCATCTGAACACTGATATTCTTGATTGTACTGAAGATACTGACAATAAGCTGTTTCTTTTCCCAGGAAGTAAGATGGGGAGAGTCTTTGTAAAACAGCCGTGCTGAACTGATATGTTAGCTTCCTTCGGATTTTAATGATTTCCCCTGTTCTTCCATAGTTCCTCAGTGCTCTAGCCATTTTCTGATATGTCATGATCTTGCGGTTTCCCTTTCTTTCCCCCCACAGCTCTGCAAGTTTCTCCTTGTTTTTGGAAACAAACTGGAAGACACCATGGGACCTATCCACCCACTGGATGCAGTTTGCCATGTCTGGGTCACACAGAGACTCGTGAAGATATTCAAACAAGCGAAGTTTCTTTCTACCTATCAAGAAATAAAATGCAAGTAATCAGAGCATAACTCAGATCCATTTTGAAAGATAAGCAACTGCCCTTTCCCTGGAAAGGAGACTTAAAGATAAAGTGTAGGTCAAAGTAGTATCCAGTCATAAATGGAGTAGTAGAAGACCAGCAACAGATTAATGAGGCTATAACTGTGAGACATAGACAGATTGTGGAAACAGGTTTATAAGATTCATTATAAGATTGATAGTGAGCTATATGGTGACCATAAGAAACATTTGGCTCTTCGCTAGCTGGCCTCAAAAGTGGTAAATCTAACAAGATACTTAGACAGACTTCTAAGTATTTAGGAAATTTTTTTCAAATATGCTGTTTTGCCAAATCCAAAATATTTTGAGTTCAACAAATAGATTCTGACCTGCCGGGAAGCCTTCTGAGGTCCAGAGTGGACTTGCTAGTCAATTTGAGAGAGAGAGCTGAATCAAAACTCTGGCCTTCTTGATCAGAATATGGGTATTTGACAGAATTCCATTTCACAAAAATCTTTGAAAGCTTTTGTTTTCATTCCAAGGTGGAACTAAAACAAATTTTTGAATCTCAGAGTTGTCATGAAACAGACTTGTCATCACAACATCTCTAGTTCTGGAAGCTTAATACAGATTACTAGGAAACAGGTTTAATTCCAGGGCTTTAAAATCACTTTTCTTTGAAGTATTTCTAGTTCCATGCTCAGGGTGAGCTAGAAAAGGGGATGAGAAGCTAATGTGAAGAAGAGGGAATTAATTTTATTAGACACAGGGTAATAATTTGGGGAAGGAGGATGTACATGGGGAAGTTCCATTTTAACCAAAGTGGAAGCAGACTGCTGATCCTTGAAGTTAGTAAGAATTTGGGTGATTGTTTTAAATGCGGAGGGAAGCTGACTGTTGCCCAGAAGCACTTAGTCCAGACCAAGACAGCTGCTCAGGCTGACAGTAAACCTTCATCTGGTAATAAGGAATAGGACAGTTGAACTGTTGGAGGAACCACATGAGCTCAGAAGCACTATCCAGAAAAGTACCAAAATGTCAGATTAAGGCATAGAATAAAAATAAGCATACAGCTAGAAACACATACTCTGCTACCAAGCTGAAAAGATGAAAAGCAAAAATAAGTGAACTGGTTGCCTGCCAATAGAAGAGGACCTGGACATAACAGGCACTTGTGAAACATCATAGAATGACAAGTGTCAAGGGGTCTTGCCTGGCTAGAAACTCTACAGGAAGTACTGGCAGTCAGGGGAAGTAGCACTATTAAAAATAAAAGGTTTTAATTAAAATACTCCATAAAATAAAGTTTAAATGTTGGAGTGGAAAATAGTATGGATTCTAATCCCAAGTATTAGGTATCCAAATACACTAGTAGGTTGTACAGTTCTGGCTTCCTGATCAGGAGACAGATACTGAGTGCATGGCATTAAGAAAGATTAAACAGGCAACTGAGGCAACCGCAAACCTAACCCTAACCCTAACCCTTAAACAGGCAACTAACAAACCAGTAACAGTAAACGTGCTGTAGTATATAGGGGGAAGGGAGTCCATGTGCCCTGGGTGCCAGCCTGTGGGTGGGGGAGTGGAATCCAGCTTTTCCCTCATCAGAGGGACCACTGGGCTTGAACATCTCTACTGACCACAGCTCAGGCCTGCTGGTGGCCAAGGGTTCCTGCTGCAGGGGAAGCAAGTGTCTTCTCGGCCTCTTGGCCCCCGTCCGAGGCACAAGAAAGGAGCAACGGGGATTCTGGCTGAGCAGAAGCCAGACAGCCAAGGCAAAGCGCATCACAGACACCCCCACCACCAGGTGGCCCCCTAATACTTACATTTACACACACCCCCTCTGTCAGTGGCAGCACCAGTGGAAGCAGTGCCCCATGGGGGGGAGGGTCCTGCTTCCCCCCACTCCTACTTCCCACTGTACCCATAATGGGAAAGGGAGAGTGGGAAATGGACCTGTAGGAGTCCCCGTCATTGGGTGCTGCTGCCGCCAGTGCCACTAACAGAGAGGACACAAATATAAGTATTAGCCCCTGAGTGCTGGAGACTCTAGTGTAAACATAACTCCAACTGACATGTAAAACCATCAGATATCACACTATGTGAAGGTTTAGTGAGGCACTGTTCCTGCACTTCAAATGTTCCTTGGGACAGTGAGCACCAAGGAGTGCCGGAGAAGCTTAGGCTATAGCTGCACTATAGCACCACTGTAAGTGCTCTAATGTAGCCACTCTGAATCGATGAGTGAGAGCTCTCCCATTAGTTTACCCAGGGATGTTGGAGCAGTTTTTATAATAGGGGTACTGAAAGTGAAACCTTGTATGTGGTTTTTACTACTACTTGAAGCCAAGGGGAGCTGGTGCATTCCCAGCACTCCTGATTCCAGCACGCCTGGGTTTAAATACTCCAGCCCTAGTGAGCAATGGGAGTTCTCCCACTGACATAGCCTGTCCACACTGGTACTTTATGTCAGTGTAACTGAAGTCGCTGAGGGTGATGGCTTATTCCCACCCCTGAGCAACATAAATTATGCTGACATAAAGGCTATGTGTACACTACAGCTTAAGGGCCAACGTGTTTATTCAAAAAAGTAACTATGGTAAGTTGACTCACTAGGTAATATTGACCATGGCATAATTAAGTTCAACATCAGTCTGCAAGGCAACATAACAAAACCTGGCATTCAGAGACTAAGGCTATGTCTACACACGGTTTTGTTATTTCGAAACAAGTTATTTCGATATAACTTATTTCGATATAACCTGTTATATCGAAATAACTTGTTTCGAAATAACAAAATGGTGTCTTCAAAATAAGGGAGTGAAATAGCAGGTCCACAGTGTGGACCT
>ML681994.1:13205788-13223681 GCA_007922195.1 Podocnemis expansa | reverse complement strand
TTCAGGGAGGCCAGGGAAGGGGTGGCAGGGCTCGGACATTTGGGGGGGGGGGTTAGGGAGTCCAGGGAAAGCGGCTGGAGGACCCAGGGTTTTTGGGGAGCCCAGGGAAGCAGCAACAGGGACTGGGGATTTGGGGTGGTGCCTGGCACGCTGGGAAGAGCGGCAGCAGGAGTTGGGGGGTGAGGGGGAAAGGGGTGGAAAGGGCATTGGGGAACAGGGGAGCAACAGCAGGGAACTGAGAAGGGAGCAGGGGGTGGCAGTGATGAGCCAGCGGGGCAGCAGTGGGGAAGGGGCAGAGAAGGGAGGCAGCAGTGAGGGAAGAGGCAGAGCAGGGGGCAGCAGGAGGTAGCAGTGAGGAGGGGGCAGTAGGAGGAGCAGAGAGCAGCAGTGAGAAAGGGGCAGAGCAGGGGGCAGTCGGAGGAGCAGGGGGCAGCAGTGAGAAAAGGGGGGAGTAGGGGGCAGCAGGAAACAGAGAAGTGAGCAGGGGTAGCAGTGAGGAAAGGGCAGAGCAGGGGGGCAGCAGGGGTGACAGCAGTGAGGAAAGGCCAGCGCAGGGGGACAACATCAGCAAACAGAAGTGAGCAGGGGGCAGCAGTGAGGAGAGGGTGGAGCAGGGGGCAACAGCAGGAAGCTGAGAAGTGAGCGGAAGGGCAGCAGTGAGGAAAGGGCAGAGCAGGTCGGAGCAGGAGGGCAACAGTGAGGAAAGGGTGGTGCAGGGGGGCAACATCAGCAAACAGAAGTGAGCAGGGGGCAGCAGTGAGGAAAGGGCGGAGCAGGGCAACAGCAGGAAACTGAGAAGTGAGGAAAGGGCAGAGCAGGGGGTGGCAGGGGTGACGGCAGTGAGGAAAGGGCAGAGCAGGAGGGGAGGAGTCAGGAACAGACAGTGGGGGGGGCAAGGGAAAAGCAGCAGTAGGGATTTTGGGGGTGGGGAAGCTGTCAGAAACTCCAGAGGAAGCCAGGAGCAGTGGGTGGGGGGTTTGGGGCCAAGGCCAAAAGGGGGCCTCGACTTATTCCCAGGTCACCAATTTTAGCTTCTTTTTTGGGCTCAGAATTGGGGGCGGGGGGCGGCTTATGCCCGGTTCGGCTTATACCCGAGTATATACAGTAAGTGATTTCTTTTCATCAGTCTTCACCACAGAGGATTTATCTTTTTTCAGATGACAAAGAGGGTATATTGTCAGAGAATGAGACATCAAAAGATGTGTCTGTTCTTGGAAAATGATAATATTTTGGTGAAGTTAACATTTTGGTGTAGGCTCAGGTTTCTACAAATCACTAAAATGGCTAGATTACTCCATTCTTTGTGCTGTTTCTCTGCTGCGCTCAGATCAAAATTAATCCCTGAATTCCAGTAAATATTACACCAAAGGATTAATTAAATTTCTCCTGGTACTAATGAAGAAAAGAATTGAGGAAATAATGAAAGAATAATGATCCACC
Source organism: Podocnemis expansa (assembly GCA_007922195.1). Classification (NCBI taxonomy): domain Eukaryota; kingdom Metazoa; phylum Chordata; order Testudines; family Podocnemididae; genus Podocnemis; species Podocnemis expansa. The sequence goes on along the minus strand of ML681994.1, from coordinate 13,222,241 downwards.
ACTTCTAAGAGAAGGATTTTGAAATTACATAATGTTCACAGACAGTAAAATTCTTTTTACAGACCTTTCCCTCCTTTTTGCTGGCCAGCAGTATTATGCATCACTTGGTTTCCTGGAATGGTTGGCAGAGTGTGGTAAACAGTTCCTTCAGGATATAAATCTGTTGCACTGTTCTTCAAGAAATTATGACAAAGAAGTGTTACTAACAGAAACCATCATGTGAGAAAAAGAAAACTTGAAAAGAACTGCCTCACTGGATAGCCTCAAGTATCCATGATTCATCACGTGATACACAGGAGATTTTCCCCACTGTTAACACACAATGTTAATAAAGAGCACTATCAAACTAGAGGCCTGATTGCTCTGCCATGGGGGAAACAGGTGGGTGAAGTACTATCTTTTGTTGGACCAGCTTCGGTTGGTGAGGACACATTTTTGAGCCACAGAGCTCTTCAGGTCTGGGAAGGGGATTCCTAGAACCACAAACTAAAAACAAGATGGAAAAGATTGTTTAGCAGAGGTAGTTAGCACATATGCCAAGTCACATGAAAAGTAGAGTGGCCAGTTAACACCCTCTGCAGTCGTAGGACAAAATGTGTGGTTAGCAGGGTCACAGATAGGTCATAAATCTGGTGTCTGTGTTCAGTCTGCAGCTTTTAGTATCTAGCAGAGCTATGAATTTAAGTTCCCAGGCTTGTCTTTTGAAACCAGTGTGCAGGTGTCCTTTGAGGGTGAGGACTGATCGGTGAGACATAGAGGTTATGTCTACACTGGCAATTTAGGTCAAATTAAGGAGGGTTAATTTGAACTAAATTAATCCTTGTCTGCACTAGACTTTCATTAACTCACATTAAGAAATTCCTTAATTCAACTTCATGAAATCTTAATTTGAATTAATTAGAATCACCTGTTAGTTTGAACTAAGCCTTAATTCAACTCCTTAGTTTGAACTATGGGCAGTGTAGACCTGGATTAACCCTTAATTTGACTTTATTAAGTTTGAATTAAGGGCAGTTAGGCTGAATTAACAAAATGGACTAAATCAACAACTTTAAGTCGACTTAGTCCATTTTGTTAATTTGATTTAATAAGGTTGAATTTAGTTCAAATTAAAGTCAGACTCACTAGTTCAAATTAGCAAATTCAACCTAACTTTTTCTAGTTTAGACATAGCCAGAGTGATTGGTTTGATGAACCCAATCTACTAGTCACTCTCACCAGGACTCCCCACTGTGGAAGGGGTTTTGTGAGGAAGGCAATGCAGGCTAGGGCACATCAGCATGCCTAGAAGAAGAGCGTGGATTAAAGGAGGTGTTTTCTTTCACTACTTGGCAGATCACTCAATAAAAAATGAAGAAGAATCTGCAGGTTACAGTACTACCAGAAGCCTTCCTGCCCCTGCCTCTTCCTGTAGTCTCAGGGCTAGTCTTCACTGACAGGAGCAAAGTTGTCACAATCAGATCAGTCTTCTCAATCAACTGATCAGATCTGTGAAGACCCATTCACCAGATCAGGAGGTTGCTCACTGAACACCACCCTAGCAACTGGAGTAGCACTGAGTCAAAGGGAAGGCATTTACCTTTGACTCAGTGCACTGAAGACACTGTAGTAAGTAGGCAGGAGGCTGCCAAAGGGAGATACACAAGGAATTTTAAGTACTTTGCATAACTACCTACGATTGCTGCTGAAATCCTGCCATGGTGCAGACCTCTCCTAAGATTACAATGGTGGCAAGGCAACCACATACACAGTATTTGGCAATTTTGCTTTCCTTCTTACAATCCCTGACAGCCAAAAGAATCATTTTAAAACATCCTAAAATGGAGAGAGACAGGACAGGAGAGCTCTTCTCATCCTATTGCCCAAATAATATAAACATAACCTTTCCTCCACCCTATTGGTAGTTTTGTTTGTTACTTTGCCTAGAGCTCCAGTGACCCACATTACTTGAAGAACCATTGTGCAAAGTACTAAGAATTACATCTGCACCAGTACTCTTTGATCTCCTCTACCAAAGGTGTCAAATTGTTAACATTGGTGCTAAAGGGAGAACCTGAAACATGCAGTTAAGATTTTCCCATGCAGCTTAATCTGAATTACTCCTGTCCAAACTGGATTTTATCAGGATGAAGTATGAACAGTCAGCTTTCGTTTTGCCACTAGTTGCTATTGCTTATGTCATTTACTTACTATTACATGTCTCCAGTTGTACACTGGTTCCTCTGTAGGTAGTGCTGCAGAATAGTTTGGACTAGCTCTCAGGTAATGGTGATGGTTGATTAGGGTCAAGCAATTTTTATAATCTACTTGAGAATTTGGGGAAAAAAAACAGAATAAGTAAGAAAAGGGAGGAAAGGGAAGCAGAGTTATTTTTTAAAAAGCACCTAAATTACTCTTCCTTCTGGGTCTACCATTTCCCCTTCTCCTTCTGCATCTGCTTTCCCAATTATAAATTCTCAAGAGCAGGGACTTTCTTACTATTAGTGTGTTGTCCTGCACCTAGCATTTAATAACCACTTACTAAGACTTTATTGTTGTTGTTGTTATTGCTGCTGCTGCTGCTGTTGTTGTTTGTTAATAATAATAATAATAATAATAATAATAATAATAATAATTAATAATTAATAATGTACATTTGCAAGATTTTTTTTTAGTCTGACAAAACAGAATTCATGAAAAAGAGACTTACTGATCAATATAAACTAGTTTGGATGATAGCGAAAAGGCCCATGCTCACCATAAGTAATGATGTAAGCAGGGAATATCATAGAAGACTAAAACAAATGTTGAAATTGTTAGAAAGGAAAATAAAACTTTATATACTTCCTATGCAGATGTCCACCAGTACAAGCACTAAAATAATAAATACAATTCTGTAAGTCTGCTTGTAGGCAGTACAATTCTATTTATTGAAAATCTTCATAATGATGGGTCTACAGAATGTTACTTAATCTAAATGAACCACAGGCAAAAATAAATAAATAAATAAATAAATAAATAAATAAATCTTGTGAGCATCTGCAATGCCAAAAAAGAACTACAGTGAAATCACAGGCATCCTCAGGATGTTTGAAGATAGCAGAATGGAACACTGGCTTGATACATCTGGAAAAATGATACATTGTTAAAATGAACAGAAGATGATTTTAAAGAGAGATGGTTATTGAATTTTGAAATGCAGTCCAATTCTGAGAAGTGCTGAGGAAGTGCTTGGCATCTCTCCTGGTTGAGCCCTACACAGATTTAGACAAGATCAATACTATATATGTTACTAATTTTCAATTTTTGTAATATATTATCTATAATGAATTCTACAGCCAATGTAAATCAGCATAGAACTGAGTTACACTGATATACACAAGCTGAGGACCATTAAGTAATACTACCACATGAAATACAGGAAAGAGCTCAAGTTATACAGTATTTCAATTCACAAGATCTCTGTACTGCATATCTCAGCTGACATCCTGCCAAAGTTTTGTGTTTTTAAAAGCCATCATATGTACAGTTAAAAACCTATAAAATCAGTTTTCTAGGAGATTACCTAGTACTCAAGTTACTCCACATGCACAAAAATGTTTATCTTAATTTATATTTAATGAAACCATCTTAATGTAAGTTCAGTGAATACAGAAATCAATTGTCCTTCAACTTTTTTTTTTTTTCCTTGCAACTTGTTGCATCAGTTCAGCCATATTGTAATTTGTGGCATATTTTGTACTTCAGGCCAGCAGGAAAACTAAAAAATGGCTAAAATTTCCAGAGGGGTAGCTGTGTTAGTCTATGTACAGCAAAACCAAGAGTCCTGTGGCACCTTAAAGACTAACAGATTCCTTCAGACATGTTTTTGTGGGCTTCAACCCACTTCATCAGATGCAGGATGAAAAATGACTGCTGCACAGTAATTATGAAAACCTGACAATATGAAATTATCATCTCAACAAAGCCATGCAAGCATTTTTCTCTGTAAAAAACTTAAAAATGGTAAGGTTTTATGGAACCATAATTCTTTTTACCTGTTGAATACTGAATCTCACTATCAGAATGTTGCTGTAACACCTCTAAGGCATCTTCAAAGGCCTGACCCAATATGTCTTGGTCAGTGTAATTCTGTAAGAACAATATATCTTTTCTGTTTGGAATCATCAAAGAACAGCTTTGATCCTTCAAATTCCAATTATTTGGAAAACCCCAAATAAATAGAACAATAACAAAGATTATACATAGACTAAACCATCCTGTAAGAATATAAATTTTGCAGATCCTGAATGCCTGATCCTGTAACCCTTATATCTGTGTGAGTAGTTTGTGGCTATTTGAGAAGTCTCTTTGAGATCAGTAAGACTTTTAATATGAGAAAATTACTCAAAAGGGCAAATATTTCCAGTACCATGTCTTTAATTTGCAGTAAAGTTTTATAAAATTGTTGAATGTTTTATAGTCTTTAAGAGGAAGATTTATATCTGCAATATGATATGATTTATTAAAGTTGTGAAACAATAACATAGAGATATCTTAATATGTGACACATCACAAGTTAGCAACTGTTATGCAATGAGCAGGCTGCAATACTGTAAACGAGAACACAGGAAACCACATTGTGGAATAGTACAAAACCACTTATTGCCATTGTATGGCAACTCTGTATTTTATTCAAAGTAGTGATAACAATAGTTTTGCAAACTATGCCAACAGCTAAGGATTTTCTAGTAGTAAACTGAAAGCTGTTTTTAATGAAAAATAAAAATAAAGAGACTGTAGACTTACCATTATTTAGATACCAAAGCTGCAAATCCTGTTTGAAAGGAAGTGATATTATTTTCAGTTATTTCAACATGACCAAAATTATGTCAGTAGAATCAATGGAATTACTCCAGATTATCATCAGAGCAACTCAGGACAAAATGTGGCACAATATTTATGTAATTTACATAAGTATTGATAAAAAAGCTATTTAGAAACTATGCTTTGATTGAAATGTTTAATCTAATTAATATTAAATTAGTTACATTAATTTTAGAGATTTGTTTTAGAATTTGTATTAAAAATTCCATACAGTTTCTCAATAATAAGATTTCATGGAGGCATCACATTACTTTCATTAAAACTACTTGTTCTGACAGTCTTGCCACACTTACCTACCTTGATATACTAACATTTTAGAGAAATTTTAAAGTGGATATATATTACTATTTTCATTATATATTAATTACCTTAAATGCTCAATTTCCCAAAGGGAATACTGGCCCGTCTCATCTACAGGAATTTAAATCTTTCTGGTTTTCAGACATCACTGAAAACCAGAATAGTTGTTTTTTTTTTAACCCAGCTTGGCTTAGCAAATAAATGTATATACATAACCGTGCGGAGTAACTGTCAGCCTCCCAAGCAAATTAGGTTGTTTTAAACAGTGATGATAGATTCATTTGTAACCAGCCCATCATAGAACTTATGTGATATACAGTATTTAATATAGATGGTTCTATAACATTTCTATTGCCACTGATAGCCATATATATTTATTCAGATTTATATAATTATTTTTATGCTTCTCTGAAATGTGCCCTTTAATTTTTTCCATTTTAAGTGTTACATTCAAATTCTCTTACAAATTTAAAAAAAGTCAATATTTTACTTCATTAAAGCCTTGATCCTGCTCCACTGAAAAGAGTGGAAGGTTTGGTACTGACTTCAATGGAAGCAGAATTAAGCTCTGTAAGAGTATCTGGGTGAGGTAGTCAAATATCAATGAGAAACTAAGAATTTGTTCCTAACTGACCATAAAGATCTGGCCTATTAAGTACATTCCTATCAACTCATAGCACTGTATTTCAAACTGTATATCAAGGTACTGTCTAATTTTAGAGATGTCTTTTAAACTTTTCCTGACTAAATTTTGTTTGCTACTGGGTATCTGGATCTGAGGATCTAAACAAAAAGAGTGAAATCCTGGCCCAGCAAAGTCAATGGTTGTTTTCCCATTGATTTCAATGAGATCAGGATTTCTTATGCATGTCTGTCTTTGTAACATACACAGGAAGGATAGGGTTAATCTCTGGTATAAAGCTATTGATTTTGATTTCAGATGTAACTGAAGACAGATTTTAGCCTATGCATTTGTTGTATACTGACCTTCAGAAATTCATCTAAAGGCTTGATTCTACCTTACTGAAGTCAATGGAAATTTATATAAAAAAACCCAGTGATCTTGGCATTGTAATTGGCATACATTTTGTAAAATGGAATGATTTTATCCAACTAAAACTCCAGAGTAGTAAATGGCACAACTGAATACACAGCTACAAGAACTGATAATTTCCATTGCCTAACAAAGTGAAATACTGGTTACCACCAAATAACTAGGCCATTTGCAGAGTTGAAAACAGAGAAAAAGAAACAGAAAAAGTCTGAACACTTACCTAGTATAGAAACTTCACATGCAACACAAGGAATCAGTTTCATAAATTATGAAGGGCTGGATTTTTACAATGATAGGCTGGCAGAAAGGTTCCATTAAATAGCTGATTTTGGGGAAGTGCTTCAGCTAGGGGGTTTTGTTTTGATTTGTTTTTGAGCAAAGGTAAAGCACAATGCCATCATAGTTCTGAATTTTGTCTAGTGCAATAGATAGAACTTCTGTATGCTGCAAAATAATTCTCCCAAAAGATTAGCAATTACTTTAAAATTAAGTGTTTTAACCATTGCTTAAATATGCAAAATTGTAAGCAATTAAAATTGATTGTATGTGACTGAGGAACAGCCTATTAAAATTGTCATGAAAATGTTACAGCCCAGATGCAAAATTTACTTGCCTTCCATCTGTCCTGAAAATGGTGATGATTGACGTGAAGTGTTGGAGTAGAGAGAGAAGTGAACATGGTCCTAGTCATGCCAGAAGCAAGCCAAGAGGCAGTGGAACTTTATTCACTTAAATTATACAGCGCATTTCACTGTTTCCTTAGATGTTTCCCCTAGTTTGGGAGAGTTGCCATTAGTCTTCCACCTTCCCAACCTGCTCCCAGTCAGTTCATTGCTGGTACCATGCTGCCATCCCCTTGTATGACAGTTAAGGGGACAGGAAAAGAAGAGGGGGTTGGATCTCTCACTGTACCAGGCATTAGAAGTACATCTACACTTGCAGTTTAAATTGAAATAATGATGATTATTTTGATTTAAAGTAGTGCTTATCTACACAAGTTTTCCTTATTTCAAAATGAGGAGCTCCCTCATTTTGAAATATGAATGGTCATTTTGAAATAATAAAACCTGGTTTTATATCAAAATGATGGTTAAATCAAAACCACTATATTGAAATAACGCAGTGTAGATGCATTATTTCAATTTAACCATTATTTCGATTTAACATTTGTTGCCCTTCTCCCTCCCTGGTGCCATCCTTCCTCTATATATTGGGTGGGGGCATGGCCCTTCTTTGGGGTCATCTTGCCACACCTCCCATGGTGCCCCTCTCCTAAATTGAATGACCAAGTCCTGTCCAGGGACATGCTAGTTCGATTTGGGTTTCTAATGTGGCCATGTTATTTCAATTTAACTTATTTTGATTTAATGATTTTTACTCTGATATATTTAGATCGATTTAAGTTAAATCAGTTTAACAATCTAAGTGTGGACATAGCCTCAGAGTACTGAGCCTCCTTTCACCAGCTTCCTCAAGAGACGCCTTACTTTAAATCCCTTTCCAACCAATCTTATCTGATAACCACATCCCTGCTATAACAAGAAACTGTACTTGACATCTGTCCCATCAATGTGCCAACAATTTGTTTGCCTGTCTTCCCCACCATCAAGTTCACAGATATTTACCGATTCCTTCCCTAATATTGAACAAAAATATGTCTTCTCCCTAGTCAAATAGGTGTGTCCCACCCTTCATGAATAGATTTGGTGCCCAGTAAGATATATGCAGAGAAGAATAGTAATTATCAGTTCCTCTTGATCACACATTAATTTATAAATCTCTCTAGTTATGTGCCTCCTGGCCTTATCAGCCCACAAAGGTTTTGTGGCTCTGTGCCATACCCCTCCACTGCAACATTTCAGGCTAAATGATTGTCATACCTGGGGGAAAAAATCTTGGATCTGCCCCAAATCCCACTTAGCTTTAATCAAGTCACCTCCCAACATGATCCTAAACTATTTTATGGTAAAAAATAATCTCCCCTGGGCCCAGATCCACAAGGGAAGTTAGGAATCTAATTTCAATGACGGTAGGAGCCTAAATACATTTGTGGATCTGGGCCCTGGTGCCTGTGGTTGTGATAACACCTTTCATTCATCCATCAGTCTTTTCTGAAAGGGTGACCTTGTAAGATTTTTCTAGTATCATTTTGGAAAGCAGCAATGGAATCAAAAAAGTCATAATTAATACATTCTTGATCTGCCTTATTTCAAAGTAAACTCATATCTAATGATTGTGCCCCATTACTTTTCTCCAGCAATGGGCTAAACCCTTACTTGGCATAAATCATCATAATTAAAGTAGCTTCAATGGAGCTATGCCATTTTTCACCAGCTGAAGATCTGGCCCAATGTATAAATGAGGAAGAAACGTCTAAGCTAGAGAAAGATCTAAATCAAAATCTCAAGTCTAAACACTTAGGCTATGCCTACACTAGGAAAACTTAGTTCAAATTTGTTAATTTGAACTAGTAGGTCTGAGTTTAGTTTGAACTAAACTCGAACTTATTAGTTTGAATTAACAAAGTGTACTAATTCAATTTAATATTAAGTCAGATTATTCCACTTTGTTAATTCAAACTAACTGACCTTAATTGGAATTTATGAAGCTGGAACTAAGGGTTAATATTAGTCTACACTGTCCTTAGTTTGAAGAAAGGATCGAACTAAGGGCTTAGTTCAAACTAACTTATTAATTCGAACTAACCTTTCATTAGTTCAGATTAAGGAATTCCTTAATTCAAACTATTGAAAGCCTAGTGTAGACAAGGACTAATTTAATTCTAATTAAATTTCCTGAATTCATACTAACTTGCAAGTGTGGACATACCCTTAGAGAATATTAGAAGCTAGCACTGAACAGCCTTTCTGGCTCATTCTATACAATAGATCAGCCTGAACCCTAGATCTGAACAACATGGTTTGTAGGGACTTTGGTTCTGAACTTTAAAGTGCAGATCTGCACCTCTGGCCCAGCTGTCATCTAGGAGTTTATAACCTGATTCACCAAATGATATCTGCATTTTCTTTCTGAGTTGTGCAAGCACTGGGATGCTGAAAATTGCTGGTTCTCTGTCAAATACCCTGATACACCCATCCTTTCAGATAGGACCATAGACAGGTGGGGTTTTCTGTCTGGGCCCCACAAATTGTAGGGTGGGCTGGGCAGCTTCTGGTCACATGACCAGAAGCTGAGCTCAGAGGCCCACCCTAAACGTCACCTATGAGCAGTGCAAATTTCTCCACCTCAGTGCAGGGGGGCTGGACAGCAGCCACATCTGCAAGTGGAGCAGTACTGGCGTTGACGCCTCTGTTTCACTTGCAGTCGCAGATGCTAGCTGGATCCCACGGCCACAGCCATGACAGCAAGTGGAGCAGCACCAGCACTTATGCTCCACTTGTCACTGTCGCTGCAGCTGCTGGCTGGGCTCAGCAGCCGCAGTGGAGAAATTCACACTGCTGCTGGGCACAGCAGTGGGCAGGCCTGATCTTCAAGCAAGTTGGCCCTGGCTCACCCAGGCCCAACTGTGGATACGCCCCTGCCTTCATAACATAGGAGCTCTCCTGTTGGGTGCGGCAGGAGAAGAGTTTCTTGCTTCCTCCAGTCCACAGCTCCTGATTGTGGGGAGTTCCTCCTCTCACCTAGGGCTAGGTAGCTAAGGCTATGTCTACATTGGCAGATTAGTTTGAATTAAGGAGCCTTAATTCGATTTAATTTGATCCCTGTCTACACTAGGCTTTGCCTAGTTAGAACTAAAAAACTTTTTAGTTTGAACTAAGCAAAGCTTACTTTGAATTGTTAGTTCAGCTGGTTAGTCCAAACTAACTACTTAGTTTGAATTAATTTACATATTTAGTTCAAACAAGCCCAATGTACACATGCTAGTTTGAACTAAATAAGTTCGAACTAGCAGTTAGTTTGAACTAAATGCATTTTTTTAGTTTGAACTACTGTATATAGTCACATATGAGCCAACATTTTTATGTCTTGAAATTGCCTTTAAAAGGCACTCAGCTCATGCATAAGTCAGCCCAGCAGAGAGCAGCCCCAGCCCCCCCACCCTAACCATGCTCTGAGCATGCTTAAGGCGGGAGCGCCAACGTGTGTCGTGGCCACCGGAACAGCCATGTTGGGGGACCAGCCCTGGCAGGGGTTAAAGTAAGGGGCAGGATCCCTAGTGTGTCTCCTAGCCACTGGAGACAAAGGTAAGGGGGCCATGGTTTCCGGGGGGGGTCATCCCAGAGGAACAAGTGTCAGGGCTCAGGGGCTGGGGGGGGGTCAGGGACCCCCGGGGACGTGGCAGCAGTGGGTGGGGAGTTAGGGAAGGTGTTGGGAGTCCCAGGGAAGCAGCGGCAGTGGGTGGGGGTTATGGAGGGGGTCTGGGACTCCAAGGAAAGCCAGGGAAAGTGCAGGGTGGGGGGGTTAAGGGCTGAAGCTGTGTGGGGACCCCCGCCTATCCGCCGGTCCCGGGGGGGGGGGCTTGTAGCTGGGGGTCGGCTTATACACCGGTATATACAATAACTTTTACTTTGAACTTTTCATTTTTTTAAATTTCATACTAAAAAAGTTAGTTTGAAATTAAAAAAGCACAGCTAGTTCAAACTAAAAAGTTAGTTGGAACTAAAAAAACACTTTTAGTTCAAACTAACTTTGAACTACTTAGTTTGGACTAAGCAAATCCAAACTAAGATTTTAGGTGTAGACGTAACCTAACTCTTCAGAGGCAGACTCATCTGTTTCAGCATGTTTTCCAAAATGACTTCAGTTGTGTGCCATGCAATGCTGTAAGTGAGTATTCACCTGACCTAAATGAGTGAAGGAACATCTTTAACTAGTTCAGCGTAAAGCTCACCTAAGTGGAAAAACTGGCAATCACTAATACTACACATGGCTTGAACTGTGAGTATCACTGATTCGCAGACAAAAATTGTTTGCACCTATGAGTGCTTATGGGTGCCACATTCAAGGCCAGGTTACAAAACTTCAAAATATCTGGCATTTTTTCCTATAAAAATACAACGCAGTAATAGATCAGAGTGGGTGTTTTTAACCTAGATTTTCACTTTACAATCTATTCTGATCTGACTTGTGTTTTTAGAGAAAAATGAACTGCAAGCAGTTTTCTTAAGATTGTGAATCATGACTCAGTGTGCAATGTGGGACCGAAGCTGATTAAGCAATTAGCTTCCTGTCCATCTGCTCTTCAACTATAGTAAGTAGTTAAACTTACACTTTTGCTGTATAATGTGAGAATAAAACAAGTTCTATAGTTTACCCTTGCTTGCAGCTGAAACATAATGATGAATCCTTTCAATTGGATCAGATTTTTAAAATAAGAATGGGTTCCAAAATATGTGGAAGAAATCTGTACTTTTTGTGCTTGTGTATATAAGATTAATCCAAAACACTACAGACCAGATTCTGATCTTAGTTACATCACAGTAATCTCAGAAAAATCAGTGCTAAAGTTAATTGAATGATGCTAGTGTACCTGACATCAGAATCTGATCCCAGGTTCTTTCTGTGTTCTTACCAGCCAGAAGTGCTTGACAGATACATGATGCATTACTGCAGGAAATATTGTGGCCTGTATATGTATCTAAGTTTTTATTGTTCATCTAGGCAATAGATTTGTGAAATCAGGAGAGAGCTTGGTGACAGAGGCGTACAATGTTAAGGCCATAAAAATTATTTTCTCTCTTAGATTATCTGAGCATTGTAATATTATTAATGAGAGAAGGTCATAATGTAAAGAAGGTTAACAACTTATTTTCTATTATCATGTAGGATGGGAAAATACCACAGATAGCATGATCATTATTGCAGCTCGTGTTTCATATAGTGGACTTAATCTCTTTAACCTTTTGGAATAATATCACTTTTAATCTTCTGCATGTTTTGAGCTTGTAGTTAGGACTCAGGCCTACTCCCTTGGAAGTCTGTAGGAGTTTTTCATTGTTTTGATGTCATTATTAAAAAGAATATACAAGAAAACTGGAGTACTAGCATTCACAGTATTCAGAAAGGTTGTCTAGGCAAACATGTAGTCATTGCAAGGTCAAATTTATGCATGGGTTGTATTGTGTTTTCACACAATTTTATGGGTATATTGCCAAATATATTGACTGCAGGAAAAAGAGATGTCATAAAGTGCAAGGATTTTGGCACAGATGAAGAAGTTATAAGGAGAATGGGGTGTGAACTCTGGGTATTGTATTGACTGTAGTCAAAAAGATTATGATGGTGGGGACACTGCAGAAGACAAATAGATGATAGAATGCGAAAGAAAATAATACAACAACAGTCAAGGTCAACCAGACCTAAAGACTGGCCACCAGCTAGATCTCAGGGATATGATCTGAGATATGGCTGGCTAGGCTTAATGAAGGATTTAGGACTATGAGCTGGCTAGGCTTAATGAAGGAGCAGGCTACCGACAGAAATGAGAAATGATGCTGTACTGCTCCCTGTAAGTGTAAAGATGCTTTGGGATGAAGAAATAGTTGAAATTAAATGGGATACTTATACATATTTATATGAACTGTGAATCTATCTATCTATCTATGAGATATAGTATCCAAATGTTCCCTGAGAGATGTATTTTTGTGCACCTATAATGTGTCATTGTATTAGGTATGAATACTTATTTGACTGTGATAACTGTTATTATTTGGCCATAAAATCTCCACATCATGCTTATACATGTGCCCTCACATAGAACTTGACTTTTTTCACTCTAGAGTGGACATACGTGCAACTAGATGTGCTTCCAATCTTTGCAAGCCTTGAGGATCCTTGAAAACATAAACTTCTAAAACATAGGGCTTGTTAGGAAGATTGTAGATTCAAAAGATGATTTCTTTCTTTTGCATCACTGAGATAATGACATTAGAATAGCGTTAGGTTTTCTAACAGCCCTTGCTCTGGGGAAATAAGTACTTTGGGTCACTATTTCAAATGTAAGTGCTCAAGCTGCACTTGAAAAACATGCATTTGTGAATACAGAGAGGTGACCAGGTATGCAAAATGTGTAGGTGCACATGGAAAACAGGTATTTGGATGCACAATATGGGGATTGCCTGTACAATGTCCCTGTGTGACAAGTGAAGCTGCATAATTTGCATGTGCAGTTGCCTGTTTGCACCCAGGCACAAACACTTTGTGTAACAACTTAGACTCTATTTTTGGAAAATTAGGCCCATATAGTTTTCCTCAGGTTTGCTGATAACATTTAATAATAATGCTTAGCGCTTGCCCAGAGCTTTTTATTAATATATCCTGATGTGCTTTACAAAGCTGGGTATATAATATTATCCCCATTTTAAAGATGAGGTAAATGAGGTACACAGAGATAAATGAACTGCCAAAGGAAAGGCTGGGACTAGCACTCAGTTCTCCTGACTTCTAGTTCTAGATCCTGTCCACAAGATCACAGTGCCTCACTCGGTGTCAAATTCTCTCTCCCACTGGTTTCTGATATTAAAAACCATCACACCAGGCACATCTACCCTAAAACAAACAAATAAACAAACAAAAAATCCACAACAGCAAGTTTCAGAACCCAGATCAACAGACTCTGGCTAGGAGGACTCACTTTACAAGGCTAAAAATAGCACTGCAGGGGAATGTCCACACATTTCTTTTATTTCAAAATAACACTGGTTATTTTGAAATAAAAAAGATTAGGTCCACACGATGTTTTCTTATTTTGAAATGACAGGCTCCGTCATTTCAAAATAAGAACCATCATTTCGAAACAGCTTAAACCCCATTCATTTCAAAACGGCTGTTATTTCAAAATGGTTATTTCGAAATAAGGTCGTTTAGACATGTTGTTTTGAAACAACGCCATTGTTTTGAAACAACTGTTTCAAAACAACATGTCCAAATGGCCTTATTTTGAAATAACCATTTTGAAATAACAGCTATTTTGATAGCAGGCTTTCCCTTATTTCAAAATAAGTCATTTTGAAATAAAACTTTGTGTGTGGACATAGCCTAGATGTTTCCACTGGGGCTGAAGCCAGGGCTCCGAGTGAGTTTCAGAACCTAGGCTCCACTCCTAGTCCCATAACATTAGCCCAAGTCAGCTGATCTAGGGGCTGAAACTCGATGCTGTAGGGGTTTTTTGACAACATTTTTGGCAACCCTATGTATCCCGAGATTGATGGAGTTCTCCTCAGTGTGAATTCTGGTGATATGTGCAGAAATAGTTTTCTTTGTGAAAAAACCAGCATTGTTCTTTTCAGAGTTGGGCTCTTGCTATCTCCATATGGCTGAGGAGATCTGGTTACCATGAGCCCGACCGCCCCCTCTGCCCCAATAAATCTCTGCTATGGCTGAGCCTGGCCGAACATGTCAACCACCTCGTGTATTTTGTTTACAAAGGAACTGAGTGTGTCAGTTATGCCTTTTGCACCAGATGACAAGAGTGCATTCCAGTAACGAATCTAAAAATGAGAACATGCTATTCAAATCTTTGTGTCTCAAATGATATATGAGCGTGACATAATGAATAGAAGTTTGAATGTCAATGACAAACAGAGACATTAAAAGCTTCTCCAGTTTCCTCTTTGTTTTAAAAATATACTTCCACAATGGGTTCATTGTGTAGAATTCTGAACTCCCGTTAGCCTTTACATGGCTGTAAAACTTAACTCATAGAGGTAGTGTATACAAAGTTTTCTCCCCCCCCTCCAAACTTTCCAAATGCCACCCAAAACATACATTAAATATATTAGTATTTATTTGTATTACCGCAGCTCTTAGAGGCCCCAGTCAACATCGGGGCCTCACTGTGCTAGGGACTGTACAAAAACAGTACACTTCCATTCCCTGGAAATGGCAAATGTATTCTCACCAGTCCTTTGCAGGCATTTCGGGAGTTTTCAGGAATTCCAGAAGTCAGTCAAGCTGTAGTTATGCAACTCAGAAAGATGGATGATTTAAGAGAGGTGTCAGCCTTGTGCTGGCCCTCTTCCCCAACCCTCAGCCAGTGCTCCCCTCCACTGAAAAAAAGCGGTGTCCACCTGTAAATTCAGTGGTGACCATGACAGAAGTGGGTGGGAAGCAGTGCTTCCCAGGAATGCCACTGAAAGGAGCTGCTTGCAGAAAGAAACCACCCAGAGTGGCTCCTCTTGGTGACATGCTGGGGTACAGGGGTCCTCAGGAGCTCCATGAGAAGAAGTTCCCTGGAGCAGCTCTTCTCAGGAGTCCCCAGGTATGCCGCAGAAACAAGCCACCCAGAGTGGCTCCTTTTGATGTCAGCATGCTGCAGAAAGGAGACAGTCCAGATGGCCTCTTTCCACAGCATGCCTGGGGCTAGCATGGCAGTGAGTCCCCCTGCCCAAGCCATCCCTGAAAGAAGCCAGCAGGAGGGGCTTTCAGTGGCAGGAGAGGCAATTTCTGTGATGCCACAGAGGGTGCCACGTGCTGCTCTGAATGGGCTCATGTGCCACTGTTGGCACATGTGCCAGGGGTTGCCTGCCCCGACTTAATATATGAGACTCAGATGATAATACAATGCCTACCACCATGAAGTTGAGGAGGGTGAGGGATCATAAGCATTTCATCTTCCTGGCCTGTCTGCAGCTCACCCTACATCCTCTTCCATTTTGCAGACCCTAGTGCACCCTCTTCCCAGTCCAGAAGGGCTAGGGATTTTTCAGCAACACAGCAAGCCCCATCTCTCTATGCAAGAGATCTACACATGTGGAAGATTCCCCTCCTTTTTATGAAGAATAGAGGAATGATCTGGGCACCCAACTAGTTTATTTTGCAGCTTCAAATTAGCAGACCGGACTATCTTCTGAGCTCAGATTCCCAATGACAAATAAATACCTTTTTCCATGATCAATTTCCAGTAGAGTTTCATTGGTATCTGTGGAGCAAACTGATGGCTCAGATGAAGAGTTCTACCTTATTACATATTCTCATCTTGTCACATCTGACAAATGACTATCTTGTCTGGAAGTGTACAAGGTTTAAAAATGTTAGGCAAAACTGGACTTTTGTTGACCAGTTGTATTATTTGCATTCAGAGCCGTAACTACAATTTACTGCACCCCTTACAATATCCAGTGCTAGGGCGAGCAGCATAGAGCATGCCCTTTAGTGGAGCGGCTCAATGTTCACACGCACAGGGTTATTTCGAAACAAGTTGTGTCGAAACAACTTGTTTCGAAACAACACCTTATTTCGAAATATCTTATTTCGAATTAACAAAATGTTAATTCGAAATAAGAAAAAAAGCGG
>ML681994.1:13178858-13200788 GCA_007922195.1 Podocnemis expansa | reverse complement strand
TTTTTTTGTTTCGAAACAACGAGGTTGTTTCGAAACAAAAGTGCCGTGTGAACACAGCCATAGTTATGGCTCTGTTTGCATTACACCAGTGCCAATAACCGTGCTCGATGATTCTGTGGCCCCTTCTTTTCTCTCTAATTCACACTACACCTATGTGATCAATTTCATGGTGGACCTTATTGCTTAGTCAGGTGATTACCAAAATTTATCATTTGTTTTACAAATGGTAAGTTTCACTATTTTGGTTTTGAAACCTTTTCAGAACTCAATCCTGATTACTTATGGGTCAAAAGCTTGTTTTAAAAGATCAGACATAGCATTCTGGATTTGGATAAGTGTAAATGAAAAGTATTTTCCATTGTTAAAAAAGATTCAAATTGAACATCTAAAATCTCTTCTAATAAGAGATGTGGAGGATTAGTTTAATCACACTCCTCCTTTAAACCATGAATATGGAAGTTGGAAGGCCCATATTTATTTTCTAGACCAGATCTTCTAATTTATAACAACACAATAGTTTATTATTGCTCTGGAGAGCAGCCTATAAATCTGTGCAGTAGTTTTTATTTTTTTATATTGTTCTTTAAAAACAAATTAGTAATCCTCCTCTATCTGCTTTAGCAATTCTTGTAATTTCTAAATCTAAGGTAAAATGTCATAAGGTTTTTGATCCATTGTGTTAATCAAGTTGTGCAATTTATTCAAATCCTGACAGGATGTATTTAATTTTAATGGACTTTAACAGAACTACGTGTTTGAATTTAAATATGTTCTTTGATGCTTTAATGGTTGTGGTTTTAGGGACCAGTCCTGTGAAGATTTACTCATATGTTTAACTTACACATGTGAATTATGCTATTTAAATCAATGGAACTAATCACATTTGTGAAGTTAAGCATATGCATAAATCTTTGCAGTTTGTAGCCTTTAACCTGGAATGACTTCTCCTATTGAACTCACCTAGCAGGTGAGCTGGACCTGCAGGAGGGGAGAAGATAAGGTCTTAGAGGTGGAACTTTAATTGTCCATCTCTCCACTAAGGGTCTAAAAAATGGGTCTAGTTGACCCTGCCAGTAGGACTTGGGAGGTTTCTCCCTTGGCCCTGCATAACCCAAGGGAGTGACTTTTGCTGGGAAGTCCCAACAAAACGGAAAAGCAGAAACCACAACAGCATAAGGAACAGCTCTAATAAAGACAAGTGCATAGGGGGAAAAATTGAGTAAAACATTTTCTTTTCCTGAAATAATGCTGACTACAGAGATTAATAGATTAAGTGCCAGCTCTTCAAATCAATTTGAGATTAGTAAATAAATTAATTGATATAGCAATTAAAATGCCTCTCTACACAAGTTCTCTTAATTCCTAATGAGATAAAAATTGACCTTTACACTAGATAAAATTCACTGTTCTGCAGAAGACCAGCATTATGCCAATGCACAATTTATGTTTGACTGAAGATCTCAAAATAGGGTTGAAGTGGTGCAGAGATCTGGGACTGGCCCTCTGCACAAGTGTAAATTTCAACCTTGAGAAGAATTTTTTTTTTTGTCCAACTGACCCAAAGTATTTAGGTTTTAGACAATTTTTTTCAATTTTTGGTTGCTTTTTTTTTTTTTTTTTTTTTGGTAGTGGGGCTGCTGGCTACCCGCTGAGGATCAGGGAGGAGGGGCCAGTATGGGAATCAGCAAAGGTTGCCGACCCCTGACAAAGTGACAGATTTTTTATAGCTTTGTTCATGTTGATTAGTACTTCTTAGAACATGAGTGGACTCTCTGAAGTCAAGGACACCGTGCATGGGGTAAGACACAACTAATGATAAATAAGGGAGTCACTATATGGACTAGACGCAGGTGTGGCCAAACTTATGGTACTCAAGAGCCACATAAGTTGATTATTGAACCTTCAAGAGCTGCACTGAGGCATATAGTAATATACTTTTACCTACTAAATTGATTTGCTGATGTTCTTCCACGAGCCACACTTTTTCATTCAAGACCCACATGTGGCTCCTCAGCTGCAGTTTGGTCACACCTTGACTAGAGAGAGAGAAACTACTTAGTATTGTAAAAATTGGAACCTTCTAAGGAAAAAGAGCTTAGGGGATTCCCATGTTTAGTACTTTTTAAAGAAAAGATGTCTCTTCTTTTTTAAGTTGGAAAACATATTGGAGTTATAGTGTCTGCACAGGAAAATGCAACTATGAGGAGGAAAAAATAAATTGACTCAGTGAAAAATGACAATCAAATGCTGTGAGTGAAGATACCAAAAACTGAGACTACTTAGAGATAAAGATCATTAAATCATATTGGAGCCTCAATTGTCTTCTTTATTTAAAAAAGAGAGACCTCTCATTACTGAGTATGGGGGGCATAGCAATGGGAAGTGTATGAATGGAGATTAATGACAGAACTTGAACCAAAAGTTATGAATTTTGAGGACAAACTGTAAAATGCAGGAAGACCAAAGGATATTAAAAAAATACAAAGTAGGTCTCTTTAGCCTAGCACAAGAAATACTGGTATTTTAAAAAATCTGACACAAATAATGGGTGTTTAAGCTTTGATATTATAAACATTTCTTGGACATAAATTGCTTATGTTTTGCAAATAGATGTTTCCCATCAGAGAAGTGCTGAGGAAGAATTTAGGCTTAGGGGATTTTTATAAACTCGTTTTAAAGAATGTTCAATCCCATATCTCAATAGTGAAATAGAAGATACATCAGTAATAGCTGTGTACTGCCTTAAAGTTGTTCAACTGTATATTTATAATTAGTTGCCAGACACCTTTGTCCCAAGAACAGCAGTATGAAACACCATGATTTACATTTTTTTAGGATTTTATGTGAAAATAATTTTTTCCCATTTTGGCTTTTGCATGGCCTCACCCACATCAGTTTCATTTTAAGGTGCAAGAAACCCCATAATCAGAGGCTCCCTCATGTGGTGATTGACTGAGAAAAAAGGGATCTAAAAGTTAGTTAGGATCAGTGGCAGATTTAGAGTTAGTGGGGCCCTGAGCCCAGCTTCATTTCTGGGTCCTCCTGCATACTCTCTGGGGACCCAGCCAAGAAAAAGCATTCTCTTATCTCCCCCTGTTTTTCATTCTTTTTTTCTTCCTCCTTCTCCTATATTATAAGAAATAGGAAGTAAGTGGAAATAAATTGAGGTTTCTTGATTGTTTTTGTAGTCTATTTTTTTTCACAGACCACTTGAAAATTACTGAGGGTCTCGGTAGACCACTTAATGATCTTTCCAAATGCTGTTTGTACTGTTAACTAGCTATTGTAAAGTGTTTGGATAGGAGTGCTTTATTTAAAAATAAAAGAAAAAGCCTAATAACCTATCCTCGTTCCCCCTGAACAAAGTTTTTGGATCACAGCTGAGAACTTCTGATCTTGATGAAAGCTTGTGTTTGCATCATGCTAATATGAAAAATGTGTAAAAATAAAAAATACAGATGATGGCTGGAACTGGGTGCGGTGAGCAGCTGGGGGAGTGTGAGGGACCCTCGGCAGGTCCCAATGCAGAGAGACATCATCAGCTGAAAGGCCTTGCAAGCCAGTCTGGAAGGGGGCTCATGACCCTGAAAAAAGAGGAGGATGCCAGTGAGAAGGGCTCTGCCTCCTAGAGCCTGAGGGAGCCCGGACACTGCTGGAGAAAATATCTGAATCTGTGAATCCATGCAGTGCAGCTGTGTCCTGAGACATGAGGAACAGACTACAAACACTTTTTAAACCCCAGAGATACTCTGTGTGGTACCTCTGTGCCAGAGGGCAGCACTGGGTGTCCACCAGGAGCATCATTGTCCCTGGAAAAGACCCGGGGCCCAGGCCAAGCCTCGCCCCCAGGCCTTGGGCCCGTCCCCTGGCCCTGATCCAGAGTCAGAGCCCCGGGCTGCTGCTGCTATCAGCCTGGCCCCCGATCCATGGTTGGGGATGGGGCCAGGTGAGTCAGGGCTGCCATGGGCGCCTGGGCCTGGATCCTGGGCTGGGAGAGGCAGGTGCCGCCATGGCCAGCCCAGCCCCAGATACCTGACCAGGGATGGAGCCAGGAAAGGCAGGGGGCAGGCCAGCTGTTTGGGGCACTGGTGCCGGGACTCAGGGCACATGTCCTGTGTGCTCGGGTCAGTGATACCCCTGGTGCCTGCCTTTAACTTTTTCATACTTCCTTTATTTTTTTATTTGATATTTTAGTTGCTGTTTGTTTAATAAATTGTATTGCTTTGATGGGTCAAGGAAGTGCCCAGTACAGAGCTGGCACCCTGGAATGGGGATACCCTAGCCACTACCCTAGGTGAGCCCATTGAGAATGGGAGTTGAGCCCCCCAGAAATCTGGGGCCCAGAATTACAGGGACCCCACCACTCAGGAGAGTGGAAGGGGAACTCTTGAGATCAGACCAGCCTCTAGGCAAAGGGAGTGGGAGCGAGGATTCAGATCCTTTTGCTAACCAGTTCCACATGGGTAGTTTATGATAATATCCAACAGTGAGCCCATTCCTATGCTTACATTTAATTGCTATTATGTTACTGTTGAGCCAGTGAAAAAATGACAATGCAAATTCCTTGCAGAATAAGTCTGCAGAAATCCTGGAGTGACTTGCAATGCTTTTTAAGTTCAGTCATTTATCCGGAATTCCCCCCCACCCTCAGCATCATTGGGGATCCCAGGCCACTGCATCATTTGTTTCATGGTAAATGTGTCACTGATTACGGACAAAAAAAGGAAGTTTGGAGCAGATGAATTACCTCTGCCTCTGCACTCACCAACCACATTGGACAAAATAGTCAAATATACCTGTCAAAAGTCTGATATTTCCTTAAGCAATGGGACACAAAAATTTTTTCAGCACAAAACAAATGTGTTTTTTGTCATTGGATTAAATTGTAATGAAAAAAAATTTGACAGTTGTGCCACACCTTGTGATTTATACAATGCAAATACCCATATTGAATTCCCCTACCTTCACTTAAAAACCAGTCTCAGTTTGTATTTCTCCTTTTACTTTTCCAAGGTGAATTTGGTAATGTTAGGATGTGCCCTTAATAAATTCCAAACACTAATGATAAATCAGACAAAAATAAAATAACTGGTTAGTGAATAACATTTTTTTTAAAAAGCAAGGAGTCTTGTGGCACTTAAAGACTAACAGATTTATTTATCACATGAGCTTTCGTGGGAGAAAAGCCCACTTCATCAGATGCTTAGAAGAGGGGGAACTTACAGAATAGGATGAAAATAAATGCAGGGGAGTGTAAGACATGGGATCAGGTCATACTGCAACAACAAATCAAAGCATTTGTAAGCATTCAAACTACGAAACAGCACACAGAAGGAGGGTGAAGTCAAATTACCTGTTATAAAGTGAAAAGAATCCATAATCACAATTCAGCCCTGCTTTCACACAATCTAATCTGTATATTATTTGAATTTCGGCTGTTTCTCTTTGAAGTCTTGATCTCCCATTGTTTTTCTTGAGGACCATCATTAACAAATCATCAATAGAATGATTAGGAAGATGGAAGTAGCTCAGCAAGCGGTTTTTTTTGTTTGTGTTGTGATTTCTGATGTCAGTTTTGTGCGCATTTATTCTTCTGCATAGGGACTGTCCTCTTTGTCCAATGTATAAGGCATGGGGGCATTTCCAGCACATGATAGCATAAATCACATTAGTGGATGAGCCGGTGAAGGACCCTTTGATGATGTGGAAGAATTCTGTGGCTGAGGCCTAACAGTGCACTGAGGCCTAACAGCGTTGAGATACAGATAGCTTAGGAGGCCCAGAGGTGGGGGAAGAAGCCACAGTTCTTTAAAATGCCTGGAAGGGGGGCCAGTATAAGCAATTAACTGATAAGGTACGCTGTGAAGAGCTTCACTGAGTGTGTCTGTGCTTCAAGGACCAGCTGTGTACTGAAATTTGGAGACAGAGAATGTGTTTGGATTTGCCTGCAGAATTTTAAAAGGTCATTCTATGCCAGATGAAGGAAAACCCATTTGGGCCAGCTCTATGGCAAGGCCAGAGGCCTTTAGCACAAGTAAATTATAATTTAGGTCCTATGTGGGGGTAAGGCGGGTCAAAAGAAAGGGTTGTAATTAAAAAAAATTTGGTGCCAAAAAACAAACAAACCCAAAACCTAATTAGCTATCCAGCAATAAATTATGGTTTGTAATATAATGGAATATATCATTATATAAAAATAATGTACACTATTCTTGGGGCTCTTGGGTACTTGCCCTTGGGCCTGCAGCTGTGTAAAATAAAGCTCCACTCCTCACTAAGTTTGTGGCCACCACCTACTGAAAATTCCTCTACAATGGAGTGGCTGGCTTGATTAGGTCCTATGATGGTGTCTTTAGTGCAGATATGTGGACAAAGTTGGCAGCGTGTTTTGTTGCATGATATGTACCTGCTTTAATGGGTCTGTTGTTAGGTCTGTAGTTGCTGGTGAGTACCTGTTTAAGGTTCAGGGGTTGTCTGTAGGTAAGGAGAGGTCTGTCTCCCAAGTCTGGGGGGGGGGGTCATCTTTTAAAATAGGCTAGAGGTCCTTAATGATCTGTTGTAGAGGTCTGACTTGGGAGTTGTATGTGGTCACCAGTGGCATTCTATTGTTTTCCTTTTTGGGCCTTTCCTGTAGTAGTTGACTGCGGGAGTGCCTGTCTGGCTCTGTCAATTTGTTTCTTTACTTCTCCAGGTAGGTACTGTAGTTTTAAGAAAGCTTGGTAGAGATCCTGAAGATGTCCGTCCCTGTCTGAGGGATCAGAGCAAATGCAGTTATATCTTCGGGCTTGGCTGTAGAGGACAATGGATCATGTGGTGTGTTTAGGATGGAAGCTCAAGGGATGTATATAACTATACCAATCAGTAGGTTTTCAGTATAGAGCAGTGTTGATGTGTCCATCCCTAAGTTGTACTGTAGTGTCCAGAAAGCTACTGCATCAAAGGGTCCTTCACCGGCTCATCCACTAATGTGATTTATGCCATCGTGCCGGAAATGCCCCCACGCCTTATACATTGGACAAAGAGGACAGTCCCTACACAGAAGAATAAATGCGCACAAAACTGACATCAGAAATCACAACACAAACAAAAAAAACCCACTTGCTGAGCTACTTCCATCTTCCTAATCACTCCATTGATGATTTGTTAATGATGGTCCTCAAGAAATACAATGGGAGATCAAGACTTCAAAGAGAAACAGCCGAAATTCAAATAATATACAGATTAGATTGTGTGAAAGCAGGGCTGAATTGTGACTATGGATTCTTTTCACATTATAGCAGGTAATTTGATTTCACCTTCCCTCCGTGTGCTGTTTCGTAGAGTTTGAATGCTTACAAATGCTTTGATTTGCTGTTGCAGTATGACCTGATCCCATGTCTTACACTCCCCTGCATTTATTTTCATCCTATTCTGTAAGTTCCCCCTCTTCTAAGCATCTGACAAAGTGGGCTTTTCTCCCACGAAAGCTCATGTGATAAATAAATCTGTTAGTCTTTAAGTGCCACAAAACTCTTTGCTTTTTTTGCTTTACTAAACTAACACGGCTGCCCCTTTGGAACATTTTTTAAGTGACTGCTCTTTAAGAAGTGTACATTATTGAATATCTTTATTTTTGCAGTCTCCCAAATCAGCCCTATGGTTCCTTATTTACTTTCCTCAGTTTAAACCAGGCTTTTCCCATCATTTTGTGCAGTCTATTCTGAGACTGATCCTGAGTTTCCTGTGTTGTGTGTGCAGAAGGAAAGTGGGGCCTAGTTAAGTGAAGCAGAAGAGAACCACTGCAGTTTTTTCCAGTGCTTTTGATGTAGCATTAGCTATCAGCTTCCTTTTACTCCACCCCATGCTTCATCATGGGGCTATAAAATAATTGGTTGGCAGGCTGATACATGCATTTCTTGTTTGAGCTCAAAAGTCAGTTTTAATAGCTGCATTATGAGAATATTAAAAAGGGTCTCCAAAGGTAATGCTCAAAGAAACTAAATTAATTGTCTGGGCTTTCATTTTCCATGCTAGCTGGAATGATTTTAGAAAGCTGCAGCTAGAATGGTTCAACCATTTCCAAGAATGAGGTTGGGGAGAATATGTTGTTTTGCCTCAGTTAAAAAAAAACAAACCTGTAGTACTATTTCTTTGAGAAGGAGTTTCCTCTGCAACCTTAATTCATCCTCCTCCCTTGCATGCATGCATTAAGAAACAGTCTTTAAGTACTTGCCTACTTACTATACTTTCCATAGCAACAATTCTCAACCACTGTGTTGGGATGCATTACTGCGTCAACACATAGTGGTAAGTGTGTCACAAAGAGTCGGGGAGATGGTTTGATGTGTCTTATAGGGTCATGAAATGCCACCAAGAGTGTCATAACCCACAAAAGGTTGAGAACCACTGTTCCACAGGACCCATGCCTCATTTGGTGTACTGGCTGGACCTGCTCTGAAGTGAATCAGGGTTTTACAATAAAGAAGTCTGTTGTCTGCAGGACTTACAACTCTTTTCTCGCAGAAGTTAGAAGGTGTGTAGTGAATTAGGCAGTTAACTACAGAACAAGAAAGGATAGTCTTGTGGTTAAGGCAGCTGAATGATGCCCTGGAGAAGTGGATTCTAGCCCTGCCTCTGCCACAGAGTTCATATGTGATCCTGGGCAAGTCCCTTTAACAGACTTTTCACAGGTGGCCACTGGTGAGTGTTCCTCATTTTTTCCCAGCTTGAGACCCTGGGCTATGATTTGCAGAAGTGCCGAGCACTCACAGCTGCAAATGAAGGCAATGGAGCTGTGCTTTGAACATGTAAAGTGTTATATAATGTTACGTACCCTGAAAAATCAGGTCAAATTAAGCACTTACAATTAGTGGATAGACTTTACCTTAACCGCTCTGTGCCTCAGTTTACCATCTGTACAGTGAGGATGTTGCAAAGAAAAATTGTGAAATTAATGTAATGAATTTCATATTTGTGAAGAGCTTGGATATTTTAGCAAAGCCCATAGAAAAGCCCTTGAGGAAATTGATAAGTCTATATTCAGAGCAGTGTTTGAATAATGTGTAGTAAATAAGGCTTGGGGTCACATATGGAAGAGGAAAATAAAACAAAACATCCAAGAGCTGCTAATTAACTGAGAACTGTCTATCATGTGCGCTGAGTGAAGCAAAGGTCTTATGGGAAAAAAATATGTGATCATGTAATTCAAGACTCCATCATGGTACATAAACACAAGGAGCCAGCATATCCTATCTTATAAGTGATTCATCTTGCAAACTTAATGTTCTTTTAGCTTAATTTTTAACGTGTGATTATGTATTAAGAAGATATGAAAGTTAGTATTTTGAGTTAGTGGAGGGAAGTTTTGTTTTAAAGGTTCATTTCTGCTTTCTTTTGACCTTAGAATACATGGTATATTAAGTTTTATCTTTCCTGTTTTAACTGACAGATTCTGCAAGAAACTGTATTGCCCCTTTAACAAAAAAGAACTTTTCTCCCAAGTGTTCCTTAAGAGTAATATGTGTGTGAATCAAAACAAACTAACAAAAATGTAAATAGTTTAATTAAAAATGCCTTCACCTTTCAGTTTCTCAGCTCTTGTCTCTCTTCCTTTCATAATTTCACTCATTCTCTAGCTGTCCAGCACAAACAGGACATACAAATTCTGATGTCACTAATTAAAAAACAATCAATTGTTTTTCTTGGAGGAAAATAACTCCAACCATTCAGGTTTTCTTTATATACAATAAAATTAATTAATTGATTAAAGCCAGAAAAAGAATACAAATATATGTTTCTATTTGCAGATCATCTTTAAATTAATCATGTTCAGTTAGTAGTATAATTGTATTTGCCCTTTGGTTAAAGAGTAACCATGATTAGGCAACTGATGGTCCGTCGGTAGCCAATTAAGTCTTATTTTTTTACAGTTATTTCTTTCATGGTACAAAGATTGATGACACGTCATTTACTTATGAAAATTACAATAACCATGAATAACATTGGAACCAACAAGTTTCACACTTAAAAGTATGAAGAGAATATGCATTAAAACAACTGTCATCAAGTTTGAGTAAAAAGCACCTGCATTGCAACATGGATTTCTCATGAGAATGCTAGAAAATCATTGTAAATAGACTTTTGGAAGACTTACGTGACTCAGCAAAATGTTTATTAATAAAGCAAGTTCTTCTTTTTCAATAGGACTTGAAACTTGCTAGCATATAGTACTACTATTTTCACATGCCAAAAACACCATTTCCACATCCCACATTTTACAAGGCTGGGAGCACTTTTATTTTTATTTTAAGATTGTTTTACAGCAAAAATATATAAAATGCTTTATCCAAAAATATGTAATGAATCCTAGACCCAATCTTAATCGCTGATTCCATGTAAACAATCATAGATAGGATTAGCTAGCATACCTACTTAGTTGTCCTGGAGCAAGTCCTCTTCTCCTGCTGCCTGAGAAGTAATATTTAGGAGTAGGCTGTATGAAACAACATGCTGCTCCCTTTTGCACTGATAGTAGTGGTGCATTATACAGTGTGCTCCCTCTGGCCCACACACACAGTGTTCTGCCTCAGTACTCCCTGTACATGAAAATTGCCCCTAAGCATATCTCCACATGGCTTCTACAGATCCAGTCATAGATGAATTGAACTGTAGAAATTCAAATATTAGTATTTCATTTATTATAGTATTATCTATATTGTTTGACCTATTGTTAAGGCCTCCCCATCTAGGTGATTCTCTTTGCTTAGTCCTTAGGTAGCTGTTTGAGATACCCTGTGTGTGTTATATTTCTAACAAGCAGCTAAATTTTCTAGAAGAACAATTTTGAGTGGCACATCATCAGGGTGTTTTTTCTATCTGTAACATTTTATTTCAAGAACTATCTGTAAGCAAACCAGGGGCTTTTGTTTCTGAAGAGATCATTTGTGCCTGCTACTTATTCTCCACCTAAACCCATAAGCTGGTGCATATATTCTCAAAATGATTTCCACAGCAACTGCTTGTGATGCTCCAAATGAACAGTTATGACTTTAAGTGAGGAACAAACAGCAAGAGTAAATTAATTCTTAGAAACCTAGGGCTGAAGTTTTCTTCCAAGGCACTGAAATATAGTTGCTACCACTGACATCAGCGGGAGTTATGTGAATCCTGTAGCTAGAGAATAAGATCCCAAGTTTCTGGATTTACCCTAATGTAACTCTTCAGGTTTGCTTGCCATTTCAAATGCACAATTAGCTGATATCTCCAAGTGCATTTGGATACCCCCCAAAACCCCCCCAACTACCAATTCCATCTGAAATCACATGTTTTTGTCACTACCTATCCACAACAAACACGTCTGATGAGATTCACTTATCCATGGTGACACTGTATCTTGGTGGTGGGTCAGGAGGCAAGGTATTGGTGTCAGCAGGCAGGGACAATTTCTTCATACTCTGCGAAATGTCATGATGCCATGAAGCTCAAGTGATTCAAGTATCTCACAAGCACTGCTTGTCAGACATGAGACTGTCCTGTTAAAATCAGGACGATTGTAAAAAGTTCACTTCTACCCTGAAGTATCTTCAGGAGCCAGCATGGTAGGTCAGCTCTTTGAAGGCCCATTCTTACCTTCCCATCATTCAAAATATAATTAATGTAGCCTGCTCTCTTTGTTGCTTTTGGGCTTGATGGCAGGGGTCTGTATGGAGGTCAAACATCTCCTACTCTCCTTGTGTTCTTTAAGACGTCAATTCTTCCACAATTGAGTGATAGATTCCAAGGCTATGTCTACACTGCCAGATTAGTCCAGACTAATTTGGTCCATGGACACACTAGCCTTTGGCTAGTCTGAACTAAGAAATTCCTTAGTTTGAACTAGGCAAAGGTTAGTCCAAACTAATAAGTGCCCCTGGTTAGTTCAGACTAGCTGGCTTAGTTCAAACTTTAGTTTGAACTAAGCACAGGCAAGACCCGAAAAAATGGCTAGTACAAACTTAAAAAGTTTGAACTAAGTCATTAGTTTGAACTAGCCGCATGTTCTAGTTTGAACTAAAAAGTTAGTTTGAACTAGAACATGCAGCTAGTTTGAACTAAAAGGCCCTGGATAGTCTGAATTAGCCCGAGGTTAGTTTGAGCTAACCTTGGACCTTTTTAGTTTGGACTAGCAAGTCCAAACTAAAAATGTAGATGTAGACATATCCCAAGAGCTCTATTTAGCTTTCCAAAGAGAAGATTAAGGGGTGATTTGATTACAGTCTAAAAGTATATACATGTGGAACAAATATTTAATAAAGGGCTCTTCAATGTAGCAAAGAAAGGTATAGCATAATTCAGCAGCTGCAAGATGAACTGATGCATCCAAACACAATTGATTAATAATGAGAATAGCAGGATTTTTCTTCCCTATCTCATAAATATACTGGTTCACACTGTCAATAGAGAAGTTGGAGGCAAATACTATTGAGATGGAAATTTGTATTTTGTTTAACAAAGGATAAAATATGTGATTAGACCAACTTCTAGATTGTTGATGACAGAGCAACAAAATTAAAATGAACTTTTGAAATTTATTTGCTGTATATATTTCACAAAACTCATATTTTGGTCTTAAGCAGTTCTGCAAATAGATAAACTGCAAAAATTATACAAAAGTTAAGAGTAGCTACATAAATTGCTTCCCATTTGAACTGGCTCAATTGCCCATTAAGGTGGTGTAAAGCAAGTGTTGCTGTTATATGAAAAATGTCTCTCTGGCAATTTCCATGTTAAAGAAACAGATTTGCTATTAACAAGCTATCAGCAGGGAAGCTGATGCTATTAGAAGATTGAAGTTTAGCTGACTCATTAGAAGGCATATTCTGGATCAACATATAAGCAGGGAATGGGAACAGCTGGGTTATTTTGTGGTAGATGAAAACAGGGTCTTGAACTAGCAAAACTGTTCAGAACTTTGGGGTGGATTTTGATTTGCAGTTGTTTTGACAAACTTTTTCTTCCTGTTTGGTTCCTGTGGTTTTGTATCCTCCCCTCCCAAGTTTCATTGTGAATTTTGACTTCAAATGAAGAGAAACTAAAACAGCAGAGAAGCTCAGCTGAGACTGCTCCATTTTGTTCAGTTTTCCAACACAATCAGGAATTCCTTATGTGAGAAAGGAGGATTTTCTTACTTTATGTCTGCTCAAAAGGTTTGTGAACTTCAGGAAACTTGGACTGAAGTATAATTAAATGGTTTACTAGAAAAATTTTGTGTTGCTGTAGCCAAGATGCATTCTACCAACCAGATAGGCTTTTCATGAGTTGAGTCAAAACCTTTTAGCACCAATTCCTGCTCCTCTTAGGACTGGTCCACACTTAAAAATTAGATTGACCTAGTTACGTGAACAATATTATACCCTGTATGATATAGCAAGGTTGATCTACACCCTGTATATAGATGCAACTAGGTTGAGGGAAGAATTCCTTTGTTGACTTAGCTACTATGTCTCAAAAAGATGGATTAACTATGTCAGTGGGAAAAATCCTTTTTTCCACATATGTAGGAAGCATCTACATTATGGCACTGCCCACACACAACTGCTGATCATAACTGTATCATTGCAGAAGCTGTATTGTAGACATGTCCTGAAGTTCACTCATCCATTTCCCTAGAGCAGGGGTCTCAAACACGTGGCCCATGAGCCGCATGCAGCCCCTAAAGCTATTTCCTGCGGCCCACAATGACACTATCACTACCAATATTTGCAATATCATTGTATGGAAAGGTTTCAGTGGTGTGGCCCTCAGGCGAACGTACTAGTCCTCATGAGGCCCTGTACTAGTCCTCATGTGGCCCTCTTGGTGATTTGAGTTTGAGACACCTGCCCTAGAGTATAATAGTGTTGCTGATCCCATTTAGGCTCTGGGGTAGAAACATGCTCAAAAATAGATCACTGTGAATAACTGATTTTTAGGTTTTTTTTTTTTAAAAATGTTTCAGATCAATCTGAATTAACATTTTAAGGTTTTTTTCAGCAAAATGAAGAAGTAAAAAAATACTTTGTTTCAGGGTAAACAAAATGTTTTGTTCAACTCAAAATGTTTCTTTTTCATTAATTTTCTTTTCACATTTTTTAAAAAAAAATCAAAAAGAAAATATCATTTTGAAAATGTCAGAATGAAATGTTTTGACTTTTTTCCCCTTTTTTCTTTCAGAAAAATAATTCAGCAAATTCACAATGAATTTGCAGAATGTTTCAGCCAAACTGAATATGCATTTTTTCAATGAAAAAAAGTTTTGCGAGACAGATTTTGCCCAGCTCTACCATCCAGTCCTTATGTCCAGAAAATGCCTTTAGGGCAGGTAATATTGTCACCACAAGAATAGAACTGGTGGATATAGTTCTTTGTAGCTCATTTATTGTGTAAGGTGTAACTTCTAAGGCATTGGCTTGAGGGACCAACCATGCTAGGTGTTCCCAGAAAGCATTAGGAGTGGGAGCCTGATTCAGTGCCCATTGAATTCAGTGGTCATTCATTGACACCAATGCATTTTGGATCATATCTTGGGAGGGGACCGAAGAGTGCTGCTCTACTGTGTAAGACAAGAGATCCAAAGTACACAATGGAAGCAATGATCTTTAGTGGGAGGAAGAGTCTTTAGGATATTGTAGGCCTGCAATGGTGCTTTCTCTTTGGGGGATAGGACAGTCCAGGGGACAATTGCCATGGGTCTATGTAATGTGGGCTCTTTGTGGGAGGATGTGAGGATGAGTAGGGGGAATACATAAAGCCTCATTCTTTCCTCCCATGCACTTCATTTACATTGACTGTGGTGTTTCTCTGAAATCAGATTGGAACTATATTTGTGGTTTAAATTACATTAGTAACTACATTAGGAACCCCTTCTGAAATAATTTTTTAGTAGTGAAGCCAGCTGTGATTTATATCAGTGATCAATATAAACTGCAGTTACTGCCCATTTTTGTTGCATCTGTGTTAAATTCATACAGACTCATTAACATAAAAACCAGTAAATAATTTTTAAAGATCTTTCTGGCCTGTGTTCTGATGAAGTTTATGCTGTAAATTTCTGAAAATAAGTTAAATGCTGATTCAGCCTTAGTTAATGTAGCAAACATAAGCATTATAAATTACGATTTCCATAAGAGGCTGTGAGACCACTGGGAAAGCCAACAGCCCCACAGTCTGGTTTTGCTCAAGAACTGCATCTAATCTCAGGCTGGTATTCTCCTTTCAAACTGTGTGATTTGAAAACAACAAAGAGTACCACTGTGAAATTCTTTAAAAATAGTAGGTGTCTTGTTTAGATGTGGAGGTAAATCGTCTAGAGTACACAGAGCTCTGTATACTTAAAAGCTTGTCTCTTTTACCAACAGATGATGGTCCAGTAAAAGATATTACCTTATCCACCTTGTGTCACTCATGTACTTTGGAATACTTTTCAATATATCCACGAGAATCTATTCTAAATTTGTTGTTGAGCAGAAATATTCCATTTAGGAAAACATCAGAATACCATCTCTGAGTAGGCCTAACAATGGGGAAAAATGTAGGCACCTTTATTGTACTCCAACGATGGACGATTTAAAAATGTAAATAGATATATCATATGAAAAATAATTTTTGTTACACTTCTAACTGGATAAACTCAAGTGCAGATTAAATATATTAAGAAATCGAAACTTTGCAATTAAAATCAATTATTTGTAAGATTATTATTAGAAATGTGTAAATATTAATATAGTGATTCAGACCTGAAAAACACCTTAAAGTTAATTTTTGTGATGCCACATTCCAGCCTCAGCCTAAGATGTTAATAAAGAGCTTCTGACTAAAACTGCTGTAATGGAGGTCCAGATCTTGCCATAAATTCCATGTGGCTTGACCATGGGATCTGTGCAGAAGTCCATGGGGCATACTTGTATGGACTTCACTGTGGAGTCCGCACACAATGTGGTAATTTATCAGGATGTAACAGATAAATGTCAATTAACTTTAATAAAATATGTATATATTCTTAATTGTAATTGTGGAATTTTGTAGCTAAAGAAAGGGAATTAGTTGCTTTTTTTCCCTCCTTCAACTGGCATTTGACCAGCTCTTACACTGAAGAGATTTAATATTGTAAATGAAAAAAAGATTTACCTCCCTTTCACATAAAATATTCCTAAACAAAAGGAAAATCTAATTTTGCTTATTTATAATTTATAGTTGGGGAAGGTGCAGAAGTGTATCAGATTGGTCTTCCTGAGGAAAATGATGCTAAACAAACAAACAAACAAACCTCATATAATCAATTTATTGTAACAGGAACATGTTCTGATTTACTTTTGGTATAAGTAGAAGAAAAAAGGCTGCTTCCATTTAAATGTGATTCTGAAAGCTAGAAATGTTCTTTAGGGAAATATAGGCTGGTTTATTTTTGTAATTTAATTTTAGTGCTTATGAAGAAAGTCAGACTGATAGCACTGCTCCTAGAGACCTGAAAAACCTCTGTTTAGCCAGAGAGCAGGTTCATTACCCACAGCTTCAGCACAACTGTCCCTCAACCAACATGCTCTTGGGCCATCTGTTTTCGTAGGATGATTTCAGTTTCAGTGTCCATTCAAACCCTGAATTTTACTCTGCAGTTGCTGACAAGCATGCCAGTTTTTATCAAAAGTGGCAGTGTTTAGGTGTTGTGGATATCTGTTCACCAGCACTTTCTTGCAGCACAAAGAGACAAGATGCCCTGTCTAGATAAGGGAAATCAGCACTGATTTAACTGGACAGATTTAGCTACACTAGTAAAATGCCCTAAACTACTGCTGGCCCTGCCCCCAGAGCAGTCTGGGGCCAAAAGAGCTATGTGCCGCTGCTCCTGGCCCCTGCTGGCCATGCTTTCCCACTGGGAAGTGTGGCCAGCAGGGAAAAAGAAGCTGCAGCACAGGGCTCCTGGTCCCTGCTGAGCAGGGCTGCTGGAGGTGAGTGGTTTGAGTTGGACCATCCAGGACTGCTGCTGCCACTGGGAGCCGGCCCCAGCCCTGGCCCTGGCCGGGAACTAGATGCTGCCTGCCAGCAGGAGCTAGCCCCAGTCCCAGCTCGGGTCCTGGCTGGGAATCTGAGGCCTGGCCCAACCCCCTTTACATCCCACCCCCGGCACCTGCTGAGTGTGCCATGGGTGAGGCTGGCAAAGGTTGCTTCGCTGTGTACTAAAGTAAGGTGTAGTGGTACAAGCCTCATCTGAAGCTCATGAAGTGCATCCAGACCTGCCATTTGTACTTATGTAGCTATATCTGGAAAACCTTGGGATGTAAAAAGCTCTTTGTGAAAAGTGTGTGGCCTGTATGGGGCAGCTGCTTATTGAGTGCTTTCTTTGCAACCTTAATAGTGTATTTTTAACATTGTCTTTGTGCATGTAATTATTATAGCCGAGCAAAAGCTCTTCTACCGTTACGGTTAAGACCACTTTTCTGTTTAAAGCTTGACTCTTCTGTGCGCTTTAAAAATCTATGTGGTTACTTGAATTGTCTTGAAATTTTGTGTGCTTCACTGGGGAATGGGTTTCTGTTAGTGAGCCAGTTTTGAGGCCAAGGGGCTCCTGAGATATAGTCCCTGAAAGAAACCTAGCCTTTCTAAAACTTGAGAGATTCTGGCAACCTTTTCTTTCCTCATCGATGGAGGTCAACTCAGGGCTCAGATCATCACATCAGCATCTCCAGTACTTGAAGATCACCCTAACATGGTGCATGGCACCAGCCCTTTGGGGGAAAATCAAATTAAAACATTATTTTGAAAAAAAAGAAAAGTTGCTTCTCCAGTTAGACTCATAACAAGTCTCATGTGCTTATTTCTTCACTTCATAGATTATACCAGGGGTCAGACCCTTGTGCCAACCTCTCCTCCCTGACCCCCAGTAAGTGCTGGTGACCACCTCTGCTGAAAAAAAAAGGCTACTGCCTAAGAATTTGGTGGTGGCCATAGCTGGAGTGTCCCCTGCCACCAAAAGAAGTCATCCAGATTGGCTTATTTCAGCAGTGGAGGTGGGGGTTCCAAGGCACTCTACTGAGGGAAGCCACCTGGAGTAGCTTTCAGCAGCAGGAGTGGCAATTTTGGCAGTGCAGCACATGGTGCTGCATGCTGCTCCAAACTGGCTCACGTGCCACTCTTGGTCCACATGCCAGGGGTTGCCAACTCCTGGATTTTGCAGAGCATGTGTAAACAGAAGAATAAACAGGATTGTTAACCTTCAATTTTGCACTAGCTTTAGCTCTAGGAAAAAAAATAATAGGCCTTTTAAACAGACTCACCCAGCCTACCTCAACCTGAGACCACACTATCACTTATGTTGACAAAACTTACATTGCTTAGGGCTGTGAGAAAGGTACAACTCTGAATGATGTACGTTTTGATGATATAAGTGGATTGTGCTCCATGCTATTTCAGCATGAGAGCCCCACTGCTCACTCTGGTGATTTTATGAGGTCAGTGGGAGAGAGGCACCACCCTAAGCTCACTAGAGTAGACATGGCCTTAGTCTCACCTTGTGCAGAAATCTGGGAAAGGTTGGATGGTGTATTGCTAAAAATCTGTGTCTTTCAAAGCTTTTCTTTTAAAAAAACTTTTGGGCGAATATAATCAAAGTATTTTTTCTTAAAAAATGAAAAAGATATACCATAGGAATGCTTGTGGGCAGGGGAAGGACATTTTGGAGAGAGCTGGAGGGGGAATTAAGTAAAAAGAGGTGGCTGCCTAGGACCCCCAAGCAATAAGGGGGCCCATCCTCAATTTGGTGGACAGAAGTAAAAATATAGAAAAATATAGAAATTGTTTCCATCTAGCAGGGCCAGTAGCACTGGAAACCTCAGCACCTTTCAGTCTTGGCTCAGCAAGACAAACTACCATTAGGATCTGTGCTTCAGCTGAATTACAGATTTCACCATTATCTGCCCATCACCTTCACGTTGACATGCTAAAAAAGCAGGAGCAAGCACAACAGCAGGAACTTTTCCAATGGCCTCATCTTTTAGTTCCTCACTGGCCATTTATTCTGCTATTCTTAAATCCCATTTGTGAAATTTTCCCTTTTCCTTTTCTTTTTTACCTGTTCTTCTTTTGCCTTTTCCTTTCCCTTTGTGACAATTTTTCCTTTAGCTTTGGTTAGCTCAGGTTACCAGGTAGGTCCCTATAGGCTGCTACATATAAATACAGTGCTGCCCTCGGGCAATTATTACGGATGTGTGTGATGGCTGTGCTATATGTCTTTCTTTTGGCAAGTAATTTTTTAGTTTCCTTTGTACTTACTATTTAATATTTTTGAGGGGGTCAGAGTTTTAGCAACTTAAGTACTTCAGAGAATTTCATTGAATTTTGGTGTTTTTCATTTATAGCTACAGACTAAAACCTTCTTTTCACTTCTTTTCATTTATTATAATTATTTGTATTAAACTTCTAGTGCACATAAATCCAAGCCTGTATGAAAAATTTGTAGGATTGGACTGCCAAAATTTTAAATATGGTATTTCAGTTATTTTTGAGCCATCAATTTTATCACTTTTTATTTGTTAATTAATGCACATAACTTTGTAGTTCAGCATTAGCTCATTTATATTAAGTGAAAGATTATCAACTTACAAGCTTCATGATGGAAAGATCTTTAAAAATATCATATGCAAGAATAAGTTACAAGTTCCAGGGGGATGGTCATGTTAGTTTGGTTCAGCAAAAGAAACACGGAGTGGGGGCGGTGGTCAGGGCTGCAGGGGGACTGGGGCCATGGGAAAGGTGGCAGTGGGGGCCTATAGGAGGCCCTTTACGGCCCTACAATGGGCCTTTGCCTAGGGCCCCCAATTGCCTAAGGCCACCTCCAGATGTATTGAGGGGAAGGGGAATGAATAGGGATGGATGGTGAGGGAGATGAAAGAAGTTGGGTGGTTCAGGTGAGGGACAAGGAGACTGGGAGAGAGTAGGGACAGGAGCTCCTGTCAGCCCCACATTTTTCCCTTGTGACTGTGCCAGGAACTGGGGAATCTGAGTCCCTCTCCCTGCTTCCCCACATGAGATGCAATGTGGGGGGTCCTTGTCCCCTGAGATGCCTGAACTCTGCTCCCTGAGTGTATGTACCAGGATCAGGGGGGCCTCCTGTTCCTTCAAGGGTCTCTGGTCTGCCTCCATGTGTCTTCTCATATGAACCAGAATCTTGTCATTCTCAGAGAATTTGAGGCCCTCTTCTTGCCTACCATGTGAGCTGGGGATCCCTAAGCTTGCTCCTTGTGTATGTGACAGGAACTTGAGAGGACTCCACAGATGTGTGCAGTCCCCCTCCTTGTCCCCTCATGGGCTTCAGGTTCTGGGGAGGGGCTAGCCTTAATGAGGCAGGTCTGAGCTCCTCTCTCTACTCTCCTTCATGTCCTTTGAGATCTGGGGATGCCATAGAACAAACATGCTTGGTGGGAGCATGACTCAAGAATACACTAATGAGACAGGAGTGAGGAGCTGAGAACAGGCATGATTGACACATATCACAAACCCTACAGCAATGTGAAGATGAGATGGGGGCACTGGCTGCCACGAACAGATCAGTTCACACATCCTAGAACTGTGTTCCTTGCCTTGAAGTGTTCTTATTCTGGCGTGATCATCACATTGAGATGAATGGGCCAACTCACAAGGTTGGGAAGGATTTATTGCCAACACAGAAGAGGATTGGGATATTATGCAAGATGATTTGGATGACCTGGTAAACTGGTGTAATACAAAAAGGATGAAATTGAATAGTGAAAAGAGCAAGGTCATGCATTTGGAACTAATCACAAGAATTTTTGCTATAAGCTGGGGATGCATCTGCTGGAGAAGGAAATGGACATGGGAGTATTGGTTGATCACTGGATGACTTTGAGCTGCCAATGTGATGTGGCCATAAAAGAAGCTAATGCAGTTGCTAAACAAACAGGAATTCTCTTTCAGAATTCAGCCACACACACAAAATACTTAAGGGGTTTATTAAATGGTATACTGTGAATTGTGTGAGACTGAACAAACAGCTTTGGAGGAACAGTAACAGAACAGTCACTTATATATGCTTTCCTATCTATAACACATCCATTCCGATCTCAGTTTTCAAAACCAGATGATGCTTCTCTCCAGAGAGGAAGGAGATGATAACAGCAGATACAAAACAATCCAGATACATCAGAAAAAGTACATGATGAGGATTAGGAGGCCAGGGTGGAAAAATAGAGGAGAGGTTCCTTAAAGATAAAGGGAACACATGCTGAAGAGCCAGTAAGTAATAGGCTGTTCTCACTGCTAAGCAAAATCATTAAGTAGATATCTGGTATGTTCCTTATCTAGTATTTTCAGCACAAGCTGTTCTTGGAGGCTCTGCATGCAGGCCTGTAAGTGTGTTTCAAAGCTTCATGCCTTACACAGTCCTAGCATGCATCAGAAGAGGTATTTCTAGTGGAGATAAGAAAGGCTATGTTCACACAGGGTATGCTTGTTTCGAAACAAGACGTTTCGAAATAACATATTATTTTGAAACAACTTATTTCGAGGACAAAAAACTTTGTCCTCGAAATAAGGCAGCAAAATAGCATATCCACAGTGTGGACATGCTATTCCACCTGGGGAGGGGATTGCAGGCACCGGCAGGGTAAAGCGCGGCTGGGCGCTTTACCCCGCCGGTGCCTGCAGGGGCTGCAGCCACTTGCCAGGAGAGGGCGGCGGTGCACCTCACCCCGGGGGCTTTAAAGCCCCCCCTTCCCCCAAACCTGGGGGTGTGGCCCCGGCGCGCAGCTGGAGACCGCTGCTGCCAGGGCCAGAGTGAGCGCCGGTGTGGAAGCCCCACGCTGATGCTCCTGCCGAGAGCGGGGCTGGGGCAGCCCCCGGAGCCCCGCCCCCAGAGTCCCCGGCACGACGCTCCTGAGGAGCGTCATGCCAGGGACTCCGGGGGTGGAGCTTCGGGGGCTGCCC
>ML681994.1:13148359-13178458 GCA_007922195.1 Podocnemis expansa | reverse complement strand
CCCCCCCCCGCCCCAGCAGACACCCCTCAGCACCCTGGCCAGGGTGCTGAGGGGGGGCTGCCCTTCCTTCCAGGGTGCTTAGCACCCTGGGAGGAAGGTGACATGTTGTTTTGGAACACTTTGTTGCGAAACAACATGTCCGAACAGGGCTGTTTCGAAACACAACAAGGTTTAAGCTATTTCGGAAGGAGCAGGGCCATTTCGAAACAAGCTGTTTGCTTGTTTCAAAATGGTCGTGCGTCGTGTGGCCATGGCACTTCTTATTTCGAAACACCCTCTGTTGTTTCGAAGTAAGAAGTGTGTGTGGCCATACCCAAAGTTATAGTACCATTATTCAAGGTGCTCGTGCAATGGTGTACTATGGGCCTCCAGTATCCAGGGGCCAAGGCTACATTTGCTCTTCATCCTGCACAGGATGGCAGGGTGGGGGGCAGGGACGGGAGAGGAGGGACAGACATGGCGCTTACCTCCTCCAGTGCAGGGTGGATTCAGTGTGTTCCCCCCCCTTACACTTACCAAGCATGTCGCACCTGCCTCTCCAGCTATTGTGTCACATGCCATGCAGTGCAGGTGGGGGCACAGGAGACTCTGAGGGGTTTGCATCCTTCCTGCATCCTTTCCCTCAGTGCATCATGATGGGCTGGTCCAGTGCACCCACAAGCCAGCACCTGGGGGTCTGGCTCCCTCCCATAACCTTTCTCAGTATGCTACTGCCCTGGTGAGAATTCATCTGCAGCACTGTGTGCAGTTTTGATCCCCCATGCTAAGAAAGATGAATTCAAACTGGAACAAGTATAGAGAAGGGCTACTGGGGTGATCAATGGCATGGAAAACCTGACTTATGAGAAAAGACTCAAGGTTTGGCTTGTTTAGCCTAACCAAAAGAAGGGTGAGGGGAGACATGATTGCTCTCTAAACACAGCAGTGAGGGAGAGGAGTCATTTAATTTAAGCACTCAGTGTGGAAACAAGAACAAATGGCTATAAACGATCCACCAGGAAGTTTAGACATGAAATTGGACACAGGTTTCTAACTATCAGAGGAGTGAAGTTCTGGAATAGCATTTCAAGGGAAGCTGTGAGAGCAAAAAGCCTAGCTAGTTTCAAAACTGAACTCGATAAAAATGTATAGCAGGGATGCTATAATGGGATGGTATCATGGGCAATTAACTAATTTTTGACTACTAATAGTAAATATGCCAATAGTCTGGGACTGGGCATTTGATAGGTTTAGTTCTGAGTTATTATAGAGATTTTTTTCTTGGGTGTCTGGCTGGTGAGTCTTGCCCACATATGCAGGGTTTAGCTGACTGTGATATTTGGAGTCAAGAAGGAGTTTTCCCCCAAGGAAGATTGGCAGATGCCCTTGGGTTTTTTTGGCTTCCTCTGTAGCCATGGAGCACAGGTCACTTGCTGATGGATTCTTTGAACCTTGAAGTCTTTAAAACAGGGGTGTCAAACATGCAGCTCATGGGCCAAATGTGGCCTGCAAGCCCCTTTTGTCTGGCCCATGACTGTGACCACAGGACCACGCTCTCTCTGAGAGACAGAGAGAGAGTGAGAGAGAGAGGTGTGTCTTACATACCCAATGTGAAGCAACGCGGTGAGAATGTCAGTCTCACAACATCACAGAAGTCTGGATATGTGTGACTGCACTCCACGAGACCACGCTCTCTCCCTAACAGAGAGAAAGAGAGTGTGGTATCACAGGGAGCAGTTTTGCATACCCAACACTCCACGATGCCATGAGAGTGCCATAGCATTTTGATTTATGGTATGTATGGCCCAGTTGAACTATATTTAAGTTAAACCAGCCCACCATAGCAAATGAGTTTGACATCCCCTGCTTTAAAACATGATTTGAGGACATCAGTGTCTCAGTTATTGGTTGGGTCTATTACAGGAGTGGGTGGGTGAGCTTCTGTGGCCTGTGCTGTGCAGGTGTTAGACTGTATGATGATCATATTGATCCCTTCTGATCTTTAAGTCTTAGAGTCTATGGCTATGTTCACACACAAGTGCTTGTTTCGAAACAAGCTGTTTGGAAACAAGCCTGTTTTGAAATAAAGCCTTATTTCGAAACACCTTATTTTGAAATAACAAAAAAGTGTTTCCGAAATAAGGGAAAAGGAGGGAATTGAATAGCATGTCCAGTGTGACATGCTATTTCGAAATAGGAGAAGGGAGGGGGAGGGAGGCCCTGTGCTGGGCCAGGGAAGCCCTGCCCCCAGGATTTCCCTGCCCCCTGTGGCTCCAGGCAGGGGTGAAGGGGGGCTCCCCCTGCCCCCCCGCCGCCTCTGCAGGGGGCAGGGAGGCGCCCACTGCCCCCCGCGGGTCTGACCTCAGGCAGGGGGGCTTCCCCCGCGCCCCCTCGTGTGGCCCTTGCTGGGTGGGGGGGGCTTTCTCTGCCCCCCCACGTGGCTTCTGCCCGGTGCAGGGGGCTTCCAGGGGCTGTGGGGGGGGGCCCAGGGGAAGCCCCCCCGCGCGGGGCAGAAGCCGCACGGGGGGGGCAGAGGAAGCCCCCTGTGCTGGAGGAAGCCCCCCCTGCACCTGGCAGGAGCTGCACAGGGGGGTGGAGGAAGCCTGGGGGCAGGGAACCCCGGGTTTGAGGGCAGCCCCAGCCAGCCAGGGGTAAGGGGGGCGAAGGGGGCTGAGGCTCCTGTTCCCCCCTGCTCCCAGCAATGGGAAGTGGGGGGAAGCCTGCTGGGGCACCCTCTGACTCCCCGTGCCCCACTCAGCACCCTTGCCAGGGTGCTGATCCCTGGCCAGGGTGCTGGGGGGGGGACCTTCCCCCCAGGGTGCAGCACCCTGGGAGAAAGGTCCTTCTTATTTCAAAACAAGGGTTGTTTTGAAATAACATGTCCAAAAGGCTTATTTCGAAACCACTGGTTTCAAAATAAGCCTCCTTTCAACAGCAAAGTGGGTTTAAGCTGTTTCAAAAGGAGGGCTCTTGTTTCGAGATGAGGAGCTCCCATGCTGCAGAAGGATGCCTTGAGTTGCATGCTGAATTTACTGAGAATAGCAGGGAAAGAATGGGGATGTGAAGGGAAACCCACAGTGCACAAGCAGGGCACAGACCGAATACAGCTCTGTTCAGAAAATTGTGGTGGTGCTTAAAAAAGCCTTTGGTTTCTCTCGTCATCCATTGCAAGGTCTGAGGCCTTGTTCTTTTGGCTAGGCTTAGGTCTTGCTCTTGGGCTAAGCAATAACAGTCATATGAGACAGTAGACATGAGCTGTATAGCATGTGGTCACACCTTGTTCCTACTTCAAAACAATGTAATAGGCTGTTGGCAAGGTGATGTATCCTAACGGTTATTACCGTCACCAGATAAAGAAACAACTTTGTAGATGCTTAAAAAAAACTTTGCTTGACATCTTTCTGTCTGGAAGAGCATAGCTTATCAACAATTGTGCTTCTAAAATCTACGCTTATTATTGTTTTTAGGGTTCCCACTTTCCTATTGTGTATATAAATGATTTCTGTCTCATTCTTT
Source organism: Podocnemis expansa (assembly GCA_007922195.1). NCBI lineage: Eukaryota > Metazoa > Chordata > Testudines > Podocnemididae > Podocnemis > Podocnemis expansa. Next base: position 13,174,963 of record ML681994.1, on the reverse strand, counting down.
AATTGTTCCTGTCTGTTGCATAACTAAGTGCTTTACTTAAATAAATGAAGGTGGTGGGATATGGTTGGTTAAAGCAATGGTTCTTAACCCTTTGCAAGTTGCAACACACTTGGCGGCATATCATGACCCTTCAGGACACACTAGCCCACTCCCCCCTGGCCAAATCCAGCCATCTCCCCAACTCTCCGTGCCAGACTTACCACTGTGTGGCAACACAGTGGTTGAGAACCACTGGGTTAAAGGACTGTTTCATAGTGTACTAGGACTGGTGTTTTGTAGCATTAGTCTAAAATGATTGGTTATGGTATAGATAAGCAGGACCCAAGTTTTAAATATATAAACTGGGGTCAAGAAGAAAGTTCTTTGGAAACTAACTGGAGGACACAGTCCCAGATCAGAGCTGCCAATTGTCAACACCCTGCCAGCCAAATGGTGCAGAAGCTGGTGGCCCCAGATGATCTAACCCTGACTGGCCATCAGGAGAAATTTGTCTGTCTTATTGGAAATGGTAAGCATTGTATGCTTAGCGTGTGTTTGGTAATTGGTAATAAATTGAGAATTAGGACGTTACTTTGTAAGACTCCTTCCTGGTAAAAGATCTTGCCAATCCACAGAGAATTTTGCCTGGAGCCCTACGGATTTGGAATGGGTGGGTACTTCAGTTAACCAGGTTAAACCCAGAGCCCTACATTCTAGGAATGGGTGACTCTGAGCCCTAAACTGTGACTTGGGGAAGGGTAGGTGCCATTCCCCCTGGAGCCCTATGGATTGGGAAAGGGTGGGGGGTCCCTTAAGGGGGTTATGCGTAGAGCCTACGGATTTGGGTAAAGGTGGGGTGCCCTAGTGTATGTGTAGTGCCATAAAAGAAAAATTGGATTCCAGTGCAGGGTCCACTTGGAAACCTGGATGCACAGTCATGTAAACACATCAGGGATGCGCTGCCATATCTGTGGTAGAGAGAGGTCTGGACAGAATAGGGTGGTAGTGGTGGTGGCCAGCTGGACTAGAGCGAACAGGTAGGGCCGGCTCAAAAGGCTGTAGCGCCCCGAGCTGGCCTTTGGTTTTGCACCTCACCCCCTCACGGGATGGGGTGGAACCCAGCCGCCACTCCAGCTGGCTCGCCCCACTACCAGGGCAGGGAACAGCCAGCCCATGGGTGGAGTGGGCCAGCCCAGAGGCCAGGCTCAACTCTCCAGCCCATCCCTTGGACCAGCTGTTCCTCCCTAGGGGTGGAGAGGGCCAGCCCAGAGGTGGGCTGAAAAAGAGGAGCCCATCCCATGGGCTGGCCTGCTCTGCTCCTGGGGTGGAGTGGCCAGATCAGGAAGGCATGGGAGTGCAGGTCCAGCTTATGAGCCGGCCCACTCTGCCCCCAGCATTGCGCTACGGAGCCCCTAGCTACTGCCTTATTTGCTTATACATCGAGCCAGCCATGCGAACAAGGCTGTCTGCAAGGGGGTGAGGGGACGAGTTAGGTTGGTATAATTATGTTACTCCAGGGGTGTGGTTTTCCACACACCTAACTGATGTATTTGTATCAGTAAAGATCTGTAGTGTAGGCCTGGTCCAACAGACTCAAAGGGGTAGCCATGTTAGTTTAGTAGTTCAGCAGAACAAACAAAGTTATTTGTTTTCCTGACAGAGTATCACATTAGTGAAATTTAACAACCACTTCACACTAAGGCTATCTCTACACTACAGCCTGTGTCAGCAAATTGTATGTCACTCAGGGGTGTGAATATTCCACCCACTGTGCAACGTAAGTTACACTGACATAGGCAATTGTGTGCACAGCATCATGCTGGCAAGAGAGCTTCTCCCACTGATGTAGCTTCTGCTGCTTGTGGAGGTGGTTTTCTTTTGCCAAAGGGAGAATTGTCTCATGTCAGCAGAGCTGTAACTAGGGCGGGGCAAATGGTGCTTTGCCCCAGGCACACTGCTCTGTTAAAGGGCGTGTTTTCTGCCACCAGCCCCAAGCACCACTAATTGCAAGAGGTGCTGAAACAGAGCGTTACAGCTCTGCGTGTCCGCATAGCCATGAGCCATCATCTTCAACACAGCTGTTGTGCAGTTGTGTTGATGCCTATAAACTTATATGTTACCTTACCCAACAGACTGCTTTCATATCCCACCTTGCTGCAGACAGTTCCCAAGGCAACACCTCCTTCTCACTGGAGTGCCTTGCTGCTGAGACAACTCATACAACTTTGCAATAATGATGCAGACTAGTTTCTCAGGGTTCATTTTGCTCCCCTTTCCTTTACTTTCACACATGGGGTATCCCTACACAATGGGCTTAACTCGACTTACGCAAAGCCCTGGCCACATATGGAGTTCATTAAGTCAACTTAAGGGCTTCCTTAAATTGACTTAATAACTCTCACTCTTTAAATTGACTTAGGCATTAAGTCGACTTTATTAGGTCGACTTAATGCAATGTGGCCATCTAAGTCAACTCTAGAAGCCCTGTGTAATAACATTGTGCCTGCTTAAGTCAACTTAGTAAAGTTGACTTAAGTAAACACATTTTTTATTAGGACACTTTCTTAAGTCAACTTAATGAACTTTGTTCTGTCAACTTAAAGAGAAGCGTGGACTCACTAAGCTGACTTAATAAAATCGACTTTAAGTAGAGTTGATTAAGTCAACTTAATAAAGTTGACTTACCATTTGTAGTGTAGACATAGCCATGGTGTGGGCACATATCCTGATCTCATATCAATGCTCGATTTAGGCACAAGCCCAGTAAGCCATGGCTTAGGGCCTCACATTATGAGGGACCTCTAAATATGTCATAGATAACTAAAAAGATTTATCATAACTGAAACGGATAATGCAAATAAGACTTTTTGCGAGAAGTATGTTTTATTTAGTTGTTTTTCATTGCATCTTTCCCTATGTCTATATGCAAAAATAACAGGTTTATCATTTATTTTTATTACCATTTCAGTTAAAATGTAATACACTTTTTTCTCTTTATTTCTTATTGCATGGGGCTTCTGAATCTTGACAAAGCTTAGGGCCTCAGGATGTCTTAATCCAGCTCTTTCTCGTATCACAAACACAACTCCTCAAATCGGTCCCCATTTCATCAACTCAGAAACACCTTTAGCACCTACTGCCTCCACCATTCACAACAGCTACAACTCACACACCCCGACTGCTGGCAGTAGTGTGTGCACAGCATTCCCAGAGGCTATTGTTAGTGTCTCGGGGCAGGATTAAGGTTACATGGACATATTCCTTCACTCTGTGTTTCCTGTTTTTCTGAAATATCGCTGAATTCTACTATCTGGAAGGACACCAGCAGTCACTGGGGAACCTTTACTTTGTGTTAATGAAGTTGTCCACCACCCATTTAATTATAGTATTCATGTTGCAGTAGTGCCTAGGAAACCCCATCAGAGATCTGGGATCCATTGTACTAGGTAACATGCACACACTTGATAAAGAAAAAAACATAAGGAGTCCTGTGGCACTTTTAAAGACTAACAGATTTATTTATCACATGAGTTTTTGTGGGAGAACTCTCACTTCATCAGATGCAACAATCTAGCATCTGATGAAGTTGGATTGCTCCCACAAAAGATCATGCGATAAATAAATTGGTTAGTCTTTAAAAGCTCCACAGGACTTGTTTGCTTTTCTGAACTAGAATAACATGGCTGCCCCTTGGAACTTATCAACATTATAAAGAGGGGATCCTTGTCCCTGAAGAGTCTACAAGTCATGTTATGACATGCTTACATTCAGGGGTTGAAGTATGCCAGAATGCCCTGGTCCCCTATTTTTAGGGAGCAGTGTTCTAAGCCCTCTAAAAATAAAAGACCACACCATTCTGGTGTGTACCCCCAGGGCCAGCTGAAGGAAGGGGCTGTGGGCTGAGGCAAGCCTGGCAAACCCCACCCCTTCCTGGTGCCTGCAGCAGCCCCACCCCTTCCTGCTGGGCTTGGGTTGTGTGTGCAGCCTGGACCCAATCTCCAGCCTGTGTCCCCTCTCGCTGTCTGGCCAGCCAGTGCTGCAGTCTCCCTCCCCCTGACCCAGCTTCTTGGCCACATCAGCGATGTGGGTAAAGGGGCGGGGGGGGGGAGGTTGGGGAGAGGTAGGCAGCCAGCAGGGAAAATGTGGGGAGAGTTGGAAGAAGGGGTCGGGTTGGTGGGCTGGGGAGGTGTGGAGGGGGTTGGGGCTGAAGGGGGTGGAGTGAAGATGGGGAGTTGGGGGTGGAGGGTTAGGAGGGCTGGAGTTGGGACATGGGGGCAGGGAGCTTAGGGAATGGGGATTGGGGATGAGGAGAACATGGCAAAGGAGGGGGGTCTGATGGGGGCAGGCATTTGGAGGGCAGTAGCTAGGGTGGGGGCAGGCATTTGTGGGGCAGTAGCTGGGGTGGGGGCAGGCATTTGTGGGGCAATAGCTGGGGTCAGGGGCAGTAGCTGGGGTGGGGGCAACCATTTAGAGGGCAGTAGCGGGTGGGGAGCAGGCATTGGGGGGGCAGTAGCTGGGGTGGGTGAAAGGGGCTCAGATCTGCATGAAGGGGACCTGGACCTGTGTGAAGTGGGCCCAGAAATTTAGGAGGGTTCTGGGACCTGCCAAATTATACTGTAACGCGGGGGTAGGCAACCCCTGGCACATGTGCTGACAGTGGCACCCAGCCCATTCAAAGCAGCACACAGCACCCTCTGCTGTACGACAAAAAATTGCCAATCCTGCCACCAAAAGCCACTCTAGGTGGCTTCCTTTGGGTGCAGCTGGGACACTGGGGTCCCACGATGCCTATGCTTTCATGTGACACACAAAAAAGCTGCCCAGAGTGGCCTCTCTGTGAAGTGTGATGCTCCCCAAAGGAGCCACTCTGGGCAGCTTCTTTCTGCAGCATGCCTAGGAACCCCTGAAAGGAGCCACTTCTTTCTGTGACGTGCCAGGGACCTTGTCCCCAGGCACAGCACCAAGATGAGCCACTCTGGGCAGCTTCTTCCCATGACATGGCTGGGAGGGCTCCCACTCCAGCCATAACCACTGCTGAATTTTCAGGCAGTCACCACATTTTTTTAGTGAAAGGGGCTGCTGGCACCAGCTGATGGTCCAGAAGGAAGGATGGACACAGGGGTTGGTAAAGGTTGCTGACCCCTACTGTAACCCCTGCTTACATTCCAGTGTGTGATGGCATTGCCTAATACAGCAGTTTTCAAACTTTGTTTTTGGGACCCACTTGAAAGAAATCATTTATGCCCATGACCCAACAACTACATCTTTGAGCAGTGCATTCCAGTGTTTTGGCTGTGGCAGCATTGGGTGCCTTGACCTAGTAAGTGAAAGTCTGTGTGGGGATATGCTGATGATTTTATCAGTAGCTTTGTGGATCCATTCATAATTTTATTGGGTCCATGCATAACATCCTTGGCGTCATTCATAACTTTATTGGATTTGTTGGTTTATGGTGCTAATCCACTCCCACAGCCTTGTGTTGATCTCTATAAGCCTTAAGTGATTGTTTCTTATTGGTAATAGTATCCCTGTCAGTCTTCATATGGTCTTAATTAATTATCTCCTACTCATAATATTGTTTCTTATTGGTAATATTATCCCTGTCAATCTTCATATGGTCTTAATCAGGGGTGGCCAAACTTACAGAACTCAAGAGCCACACAAGTTGATTATTAAACCTTCAAGAGCCGCACTGAGGCATATAGCCATACTTTTACCTACTAAATTGATTTGCTGATGTTCTTTCGTGAGCCACACTTTTTCATTCAAAAGCCACATGTGGCTCGCGAGCCACAGTTTGGCCACTCCTGGTCTTAATTAATTACCTCCTACTAGTAACATTGTTTCTTATTGTTTAGTTTTATTGTTTAGTTTTAATTAATTACTTCCTATAGGTAATGTCATCTCAATATTTGTAACCATTGTATGTGTAACAAGAATTACCCTCTGCTCCCTTTCTGGCTGTTGGGGAGTGCTGGACAGGTTTGCTTGGCTGGGGGAGAGGCCTGTCTTTCCTCTGAGCCACCCAGTCCCAGCTTGTACTGCTGTATAAATTTGTATCTATCTACTTTTAGGTTATGAGTATAACAGTGCCTTTTCCCCAGTGTCTGCAGCATTGCATTTACATTAAAATAACCCTCCCCTCTGCCATACTCCATACCGCAAATGTAAAACGCCATCTTTAACTGATGTACCCCATCTTATGTAAGACTCTTTCTGGACTTGTAGATTGAATAAGTAAGAAAGTATGGATGGAGGGTGGGTGTATGTGTGAACCAGCCCTAGGCTGCCAGCCTGTCCTGATGAAATATTTGTGAACCAGCCCCAAACTGCCAGCTCAGGAAGCGTGAAGCCCATCCTAACGGCTGAAGAATATGAACACACCCCTAAAAGCAAAGGAATGAAGGATCCACCCCAGAAGCAGAAAAATAAGATTAATCAAGACACCAAAGAAAACAAGCTGGAAGTCATGTCTGCAACTGCCTGGTGACTAACAGTCACAGAAAGCATCTGGAGCAGCATGACAAAGGTATGAAAAGACCAGATGAGATACCAAAGCTTTTTGGGAAAACTGTTCTGCATGCCACCTGGGAGAAAGGAGCATCGGTGCGCACTCAACAAAGACCCTGCTTCTTCTCGTGTTCAGCTTTCCTGGCCAGGTAATTGCCATGAGCAATGAACCCCAGCAACGGACACTAACATGGACTCCAGCAACACCACGATCAGGACTGCTAATAGCATAGACTGCAGAACATCTTCTGGTATGCTTGGGCATGTGGGTGAATGCGTGTGTGTGTATGTGCATAGGCATAAGTTAACCAGTAATTTTGTTTTCCTTTGTAATAAATGCAGCACACTGCCTTTTCGCCTTGGAAAGGTCTTGGGTACTCTTTTTGGTATAACATCTGTGACCCAGTACTGGTCACGACCCTAAGATTGAAAACCACTGGCCTAATATATACATAAAAGTTAACCCTAGGTTTAGTATAGTGCTTTTTCTCAGTGGATCTCAAAGAGCTTTACAAAGTGGCATCATCTTCCTGTACAGATGAGGACCCCACCAGGGAGAGAGGGGTGCTGATGCAAAATACCTGAGGTCACTTACAGCTGCACATTGTTCCCTAACACCCCCCCCCCAGTTTCCCAAGACCCCCAATTGCCAGCTAGCAACGTTAAAGGAACATTTGTTTGTTGAACAAACAAGCAGTCTAGTAGCACTTTTAAAGACTAACAAATTTATTATCTCACTGTGTTTTAGTGATTCGCTCCAGAATGCTAGATTTGTGACTGGGAAACTTATATATTTCCTAGTAGGCCAAGATTTTTAAAATGCTTTATTTGCCAGGGTCATTATCTCACATCATCACTACCTTGAGAGGTCATTATCTTGGCTATTTTTTTGTACTAAATTTTTTTTTATGTTTTAATTTTTACATTAGAGCATTAGAATGGCAATACTGGATCTGACCAGTGGCCATGTAGCCTGGTACCAAAAGGGTAGCTGTGGCACTTGAAGGCTAACAAATTTATTTATTGCATGAGCTTTCATGGGCCTGTCTTCTGACAGTGGCCAGTCCCAGGTGCTTCAGAGTGAATGAACTGAACAGGCAGTCATGAAGCTATCCATCTCTTGACATCTAGTCCTACCTTCTGGCAAAAGGAGACCAGGAACATTTCAGAGCATGGTGCTGCACCTATCCCTGCCCATCCCAGTTAATACCATTGATGGACCTAGTCTCCTTGAATTTATCTAAATCTTTTCTCAACCCTATTATAGTCTTGGCTTTCACAACATCCTCTGGCAAAGAGTTAAACAGGTTGACTGTGTGTTATGGGAAGAAATACTTCCTTTTATTTGTTTTAAACATATTGCCTTTTAATTTCATGGGGGGACACCTAATTCTTGTGTTACATGAAATATTAAATACCAGTCATGATTTTATAGACTTCAATATCCACCCTCAGTCATTTCTTTTCCAAAATGAAGAGTCCCAATTTTATTAAGTTCTTCTCAGATGGAAGTTGTGCAATACCCCAGTCATGTTAATTGCTTTTCTTTGTACCTTTTCTAATTCAAAGATATATACATTTTTGAGATTGGGCAACCAGATCTGCATGCTGTATTCAAGATGTGGGAGTACCCTGGATTTATACAGTGGCATTATGATATTTTCTGTCTTTTTAAATCCATTTCCTTTCCTAATGGTTCCTGCCTAACATGCCATGAGCTTTTGTGCACACACACTGAACAGAATTTTTCAGAGAACTATCCGCAATAGACTCCAACATCTGGTGAGACTTCCTCATATGCTCAGGGTTTATCTGATCGCCGTATTTTGAGTCGGAATTCGGGAAGGAATTTTTCCCCTGGGCAGATTGGCAAGGGCTGTGGGGATTTTTCCCCTTCCTCTGTAGCATAGAGCACAAGATGGCTCAATTGCTGGTGGATTTTCTGTACTTTAAAGTCTTTAAATCATGATATGAGAATCACAATAGGGTAGTGATTAGCACCTCTACTTAATAGGCAGAAGGTCCTGGTTTCAAGCCCTAGGGGTTGGACTTGATGATCTCATGAGGTCCTTTCCAACCCTATGATTCTATTCTATCCATCCAACTGTCATAACTCAGAGGTTAGAGATTTATTACAGGAGTGAGTGGATGACATTTTGTGTTCCTCATTATGCAGGAGGCCAGACCATCATATTGGTCCTTTTTGACCTTAGAGTCTATGGGTATGTCCACACACAGTCTTGAAATAGAAATAATGCAGATTATTTCGATTTCAAAGATTGTGGGTCCACATCACGTTTCCTTATATGGTGATAAGGAGATGCCTTATCTTGCAAAAAGGAAAGTCATTTTGCTATAATAAAACCTAGTATTAAAGTGAAATGATGGTTAAAGTGAAACTGTTACTTTGAAAAAACACTGTGTGGGCATGTTATTTCGATTCTTGAGGTAAAATTGGCCTCTTGGTCCGTTAAAAGCTCTTGTGGGAGTCCCACCCACACAAAAATTTTTAACAGCTCATTGGCAATTGTTCTTGCTGAGGAATTGCGGAGGGGTATGGCCTGGGGGAAGCATGTGGCATAATTCACCAGAACTAACAGGAACCGATAACCGGTGGTGCTGGGTGGCAATGGCCCTACTATGTCCACCGCGACTCACTCAAAAGGTACATCAACAAGCAGGATCGGTACCACAGGAGCCCGGGGACTGCCGCCAGGGCAGTTTTTTGGCAGTCTGGGCAGGAACGGCAATATTGCCGGACCTCTTGGTGGATACCAGGCCAGTAAAAGCAGGCAGTAATCCTGGCCACTGTCTTCTTTTCGCCCAAGTGGCCTCTGACCGAGATATCATGGGCCAGCCGCACCACGGTTCTTTGATGGACTTTTGGAACTAGCAACTGCATCTGGGGGTAACCAGTCTCGGGGTCTTGTAACACTCTATATAGGCGTCACGTCGCAGTTCAAACCGTGGCCACAACTTCCCCTTCTGGGGATACTCAATCCATAGTGGCTACTTGTTCATATGCCCGCTGGAGGGTCTCGTCCTCTCACTGATCTTGACAGAAATCCGCACCAGCATCTCCAAGAGGTTCAACTGCCTCCGACTGGGTTGTCCGGGTGCTTGCGTCAGGGTCGCTCGGTGGGGACGGCAAGTTAACATCCTCAGGCTGGCCCTGGTCTTCTGGTTCTCCCAATGCCCCTGTGTGTTCATCAGGGAGGGCTCCCGCCTGTAGGAGGAGACCAAATTCAGGACAATCCCTCCCTAAAATTATGGGGTAGGGAAGTTGGTCTGCCACCTCCACTGTGAGCCGGTGAGACCTCCCCTGGATCGTCAACGTGACCGGCAGCATCAAGTAGGTTCCACAGATCCCCGTGTATACACCTCAGCTGAACCTGTCCCGGAGGGCGATAAGAGTCCCCTACGGATGAGGGTTTGACCACAGCCAGAGTCCAGCAGGGCATCAACTTTTACCCCGTCCAGGCCGATCGGGACCATCCACCTGAGGGTCTCCTTCCTTTGAGCCTGTCCTTTCCCAGTGTATACATTGCCAAACAAACATCCCAGGTGGGGGCACTGATGCTTTAGATGGCCGAATTGTCCACAACTAAAGCACGGTCCCCGACCTGTGGCATCGGTCATCCTAGGTTTCCTTGGTGGGACCTTTGGCACTCCGCCGGTAGCTAAAAGTTCTTCCGGACCGCATTGATGACTGCCCAACCTGGCTTGGGGTCTGAGGTTTGTGGGTCCTGTCTCCGTGGTTCCCGTTAACTGCAAGGCAGACCGGCGGGGTGATGAGATTCCAGGTAGGGTCAGTGCTTCAGCAGCCAGGAAATCTTCCAGGAGCTGCACAGCCTGATCAAAAGTGGTGGGGCGGTGCCACCTCACCCAGCTCCTGCTTTTCGCAGGGAGGGCATGCAGAAACTGTTCCAGAGCCACTTGTTCCACTATCTCCAGCTGCTGAGCTCTGAGTTGTTGGACTAGCTGTTTTTGTTGCTCTAACTGCTGAGCCCCAATCTCTCGGATCATTTGTTGGTGTTGGGTCCCCAGGTCCTGTAGTAGTTGGTGTTGGGACTCAGTCCACCATCTCATAACCTTCTTGAGATCCATGACTCCCTCTTGCCTCAGAGGGTTGGTCCCGGATCCCACCGTGGTCGCCAAATGTAAGTCGCAGGGGGTTGGCAGCTGAGTGATCCATCCAGCGGGTGACCTCCAGCTCCCCTGTCGGGCAAGACCGCACCCAGCTTCCCATCTGTGAGCCCCCCTTTGCGGGGCAAAGCCACCAGACACAGTCTAGGCCTTCAGCCCTTCCTCAGGGCAAGGCTGTAGAAGAGGATTTATGGTGGGGGTTTAAAGCAGGTGTCAATATTGCAGGCTTGGCAGGGGATTGGGTGCAGGGGAGGGAGACGCAGGCTCACCCACTCCACTGCATCTCAGCCCAGGGCCCTATCTGGTGTCTGTAAGGCCACCAGTAAGCCAGCAGTGCTCCTGCTGAAACACACCGGCTTTGACCACACCCTGGTTGGACAGGCCTGCTCTTCCCTGGACATGTTTGCATTGCAATCCCAGGATGTATAAGGCTGCAGTTTGGGTACCTAAAACCCAAGTATCTACTACTTCACATTAGCTCTTAGGAGTCAGAGAGTACATATCACACAAAAGCCAGGGGCCAGGGCAGCTAGCCAACCTCATCAGGCAGCCAAGACAGCTTCGCTTTAGAAGCAGAGTTGGGAAGGGACCTGCCAAGTAACTCAAAGCCAGGAGCCTGCCTGACAGCCTGGGGTCACAGCAGAGGCTAAATGGCGCTGGCCCCAGCAAGAGGGACACTCTCTGCATGCACCTCTGGGGCCGGTAGGAGCATGACTCCCCCCAGGCCAGGTACCATGTGTGGGAGAGAGGGGAGGGGAGGGGACGAGAGAGGTGGCTGGGCTCATTCCCTCCCACCACAGCCCCCTGAGCCAGCCGGGAAAGCTATTTTTAAACTGCCATCCTTAAACTACTGTCCTGGACTCCAGGCATCCAGCAAAAAGCCGGATAAAATGCAGTTTTTCTTGAATGCCTGGAGTACGGAGAATGGCAGGGAAAAAAGAGGACATGTCCTCCTTTTGCCGGTGACTGGACATCTGGTAACCCTAGTTCTGTATCACTTAAAGACTAACACATTCATTTATTGCATGAGCTTCTCCCACTTTGTCAGATGCTTTGAAGATGAGGGGAGTCTGACAAAGAGTCTGACAAAGTGGGATTTTTCTCCCACAAAACTTCATGTGATAAATAAACATGTTAGTCTTTAAAAATGCCACAGAGGGATTTAAGCTGCAGATCGACTAACAGTGCCTGAGCTCCCAGGAAAGATTTAAAGACACAGGAGCCAGCCTGATCTTCAGGGGGGCTAGGTGCCCCTAAGAACTGTCCCCCAAAGCCATTTCTGTCTCTTGCCTCACAGTAGAGCCAGCCCTGCAATGACAGCTACAATAAGGTATATACCTGTGCCATGACAAGACTCCTAGGCCATTGTGACACCCAAGGTAACTCAACCAATTGCTCCTCTGATGTCACAATGGCCTGTCACATGGTACACATCACATCACACACTCATGCATGCACATAGCAAATTAGTGTAATAGATTAAGGCAAACAAGTGTGGAAGAACAATAAAACTTCATGGGTGAGAGCCCAGTGACTATGTCTCCTTGTAATGAGCTGCAGGGATTCTGAGAATGAAATGGCTGCTACCGCTGCAGGCAGAATTTTAATGATGTAGTGCATAGTAAACAGTGAGGTCACAGTTTCACAGTGGCATACGTACAGACAACTAACCTCCAGAACACATTCTGCAGCTGCATAACAAACCTAGCTCAGACTATCCAAAGTGTAGGCCAGGGGTCTGCACCCTTCGACTCTGGAGCCAAATGAGGCTCTTAGGCTGCCCCTCTCCCCCCGAGGCTCTTGGCTCCAGGCTCACTCCTGCCACCAGGGGACCATGAAGACGGGCAGCCCATGCCATACTCCAGGCTCCTCCTGCCACTGCGGAACCCTCTGGGGGGTCCACTCCTGGTTCCAGGCTTCTTCCACTCCTGCCAGGGGACCCTGCTGCAGTTGCCCTGGCCCAGCTCCCCACACCAGAAGGCTACACCCATTGCAGCTCTCAAAACACTTGATTATTGAAGAAGTTTTAAAAACATGCCTCTTCTTATCTTTTGGGTTGCCAACCCCTGGTGTAAACTGTTCTGGAAATACTGGCAGCCAGATGTCTAATGGAGGGGAATCACATTTTGGCTCTGTGTTTGTACAGCACCTAAAACAATGGTGGCCCAGTCAGTCCATGATGAAGGTCTGTAGGCATTGGCGCAATACACACACACACACACACACACACACACACAAATCAACTTCCCTATCCTTTTGTCTGGTTTAGCAGTTGTGGGAAGGAGAACCATGGCCTCTTCTTTTCAAGCACTAGATTTTATTCACCACTGAAAAATTCAGCCCCTGACAGCTCATTGTGACCTTTTATTTATATGTTCTATGTACTTAGATTATGCTCAGCACTGTGGTATGTAATAGATGCATTTTATTTTTATGACATCCCCCCAAAACTGTCCAGAATTAAAGCAACAGATGAGAGAAATTAAGAGGGCATAATTAAATCCTGCATCTGCATGCCTTTTAAACAATACTTTCCTACCCAGGAGGCAGGAAGTTTTCTCTTAAAAGGAAAGCTAAGTCCCCACCAGAGCCATAATTACAGCTTCTGGTACCCAGGGAAGGAAGTGGGAAAGGCACACCCTCCCTGGCCCTGATCCGGCCCAGGGCCTGATCCATGCCAATGAGAAAGGAGATGCCTCCCCCTGCCCCCCACTGCCGGGTGAGACCTGCTGGAGACCAAGGGGGGGCCAGAGCTTCAGGAGACCTGGCAGGGGGTTGCTTCCCCTGCTGCCAGGCCAGAGACCCAGGAAGGGGGTGCTTTCCATGCCACCGGAGAGGAGCGGCAGGAGACCCAGCGGGGGGGGGGGGAGCTTCCCTACCGCTGAGTGAGACCAGCCAGGGACGTTCAGGGCAGCGTGGGAGAAACTCCCCCAGCCCCTGCCTGGCTCCAGGAGGAATGTGTCTAAGGCACATTTCTCTTCTGGGCCAGGCAGGGCCTGGCGGCCGCCCTTTAAAATTTCCCACCTGGGTCTTTGCCCTGTTCGCCCCCGCCCAATTATGGCTCTGGTCCCCACACTCGCAGCAGCAAGGCACTCAGTGGAAGACACAGAAAACATTTTCACTTGTAGGGAAACTGCTCATTTTGTTGTCACGGCTCTGTTCTGTGGACTCTGAGGCAATAATGACAGCAATTTGTAGATAATTATTTCTTCATTAGAAACTGGCTTGCTGGGAATAATTACCAATTTCCTCCACTGACTGTCTGGAGCTGTACAGAGGCATTGGGGACTTAAGCTTCCATAGATTCATCCACTTGTTCAGTTTGAAGGAGGTCTTTGGAGGGTCATCTGTGGCTCTTCTCTCTGTGCATCATGGCAAAGTGGATTAATCAGGCATCCCAGATAGATGGATGCCCAGTTGTCCCTTGACTATTTCCAGTGAAGGTGATTGCACCATCTCCTACTGCAGCTTGTTTCACTGGATGACAATAAACTGTGCATATCCTGTCTTCTTCTCACTCACCATAGCATATTGTCTTCAGTGAGGATGATAGCTTTCTCCAAAGGCATTTGCTCTCGCAGAGCACATAGTTGCTCTTAGTTTTACCAATGTAAATCCAGCATAATAGGATTATTCCAGATTCGATCTAGTAGGGGACAGAATTGGATGTGTCTTGTGTGCTAATACGGTGATCCAACATCTTTTTTTTAACCAGCCACCACTTTATTTTTCACTCCTTTATTCCTAATCATAGAGTAAGTTGAAGCAAAGTCGAAATGCTGCTGTGGCCAAAGAGTCCATCTGAAGCTACAGCTTGGCCTTGAAAGCTACAGGACAAAGCTGAAGGCTATACAAGTGAGAAACTGAAAAGAGAAGGCAACCACCTGAGCCATAATTCAACTGCAAATATCAGATTTCCCTCACTTGCAGATGAACATCCGGAACACAAGCATGCCCTGGGGCTGACAGGAGAAGGAGATTATACACAAGTCACAGATTTCAAGAATAATCTGCAGATTAGGAAGAGCAAAAAATCACAGTAAATGAACTAATGGAAAATGTGTCATGTATTTTCACAGCAATGGTTTTACCAGCTCTAATTAAAACCCCAAAGCTAATACGGTGTGATAGCAGATAGTGCTTTGGCATTCACTGTAACTATCTGGAATCAATTTGTACAGATGAAGAGAGGATGGTCATTTCAGAAGAAATTATGAGTGTCTACAGGGGCAAGTTTTCAATGCACTAGCCCAGTGGTTCCCAACATTTTCTCTGCTGAGGCACACCTTGCTACCTTTAATTAATTTGAGGCACAGCACCATATAGTTTCCAAATGAACTCATGAATATTCATGAGCCATTGAGCCAATCCAGAGCTCTTTGAGTAGTTTTTCAAAAAATTTTGTGGCACACCTGCGCAGAGCTCATGGCACACCTGTGTGCCATGGCACACTGGTTGGGAAACACTGCACTAGCCTGTGATGATGCGAACCTGGACTGACTTCCCTTTGCATCCTGTTGTAAAACTTTCCAGTCTTCGATTTCTATCATAACGGCAGCTTTTGACTTCACAGTTGTGACAGTTTTTACATAGCCGGACCAAAACATTTTGGGAAAGTATGATTACCTCCAAACCTGAGGGTTTTTTGGAAGAAGTGGGGATATGTCAGAGGCTGATTTTACTGGCTTGTATGTTTATTTGACTCCACAAGCTATTTATGTGACTCCACAAGGTATTTCTAAGCTGTGGCAAAAGTTGCTGCTCGAGGGATAAAATGCACCACATTCTTTCAAGTTCTGGCTCAGAATGTGACAGCCCTCCAGGAGACCCAGCTTCTTTCCAAAATGGTACTCCAGGCAGGGCTGTCCCTAGTGGGGGTGCAGGGCCCCAGGTGAATCGTCCTCTACAGGGCCCCCACTCACACCCCCCGGCACTAGGGGGGGGCAGGAATAGAGGCAGGGCTCTGGAGCTAGAGGTCAGGCTCTGCACTCTGCCCTGCCCCCTGGTCTGGCTGGCCTGCCCCTGGGGGCAGGAGGGACAAACCCTGTTGGCTCTACTCAGGAGAGTGGGGCTTGCTGGCTCACAGCAAGGCTGCCACTGCTCTGACACAGCCGTCCAGGGTCCATGAACCTGGGAGGCTGTGCCAGAATGGTCTATTATTGTTAATGTACATTATTATTTTCCATAAAATATATTTTTTTACTTAATATGTTTTTTCATGGTATGGGCAACTCACACATTAAACATTTGGCACTTTAAACGGCAGAAACCGTAGATGCAGCAGTTTCTGCACCTTACAGGTCACATGTTCTACATTTAACATACTATATGTCAGAAACCGTAGGTGCAGCAGTTTCTGCAGCTTAAAGGTAAAGGGAACATGTTCGACATTTAACATACTATATGACAGAAACAGAGGGAGGCGAAAGTTTCGGACGACCCGCTGTTTTTCACACTACACCGGCTCTACTGTGAGGCAAGAGACAGACATGGCTTCAGGTGACAGTTCTTAGGGCGCCTAGCCCAGCTTAAGATCAGGCTGGCTCTCACCTCTTCAACTCTTTCCTAGCAGCTCAGGCACTGTTAGTCAACCTGCAGCTTAAGTCACATAGGCAGAGTGCACTTCAAATCCCTCTGCAGGCAGATGCTGGAGATTTATGCACTTTGGAAAACCCTTTTCAACCTCTGTGAATGAGATAGGCAAGGGGCGCCAAATCAAAATTTGGCTTGAGGTGCCACAACCCCTTGAGCCAGCCCTGATTGACACAATGCACTTTAAACTATTCTAATACTAAACCATGTGATTTTCCTTATTTTTCCTGCTCTTTTTTTTTTAAATTTTTTTCCTCCTTCCTAGGCCCTAAAATTTTCCTAGGCCCTAGGCACTGTGCCTACAATGCCTAATGGGTAGGGTTACCAGATGTCAGGCAAATCGAGGACGTGTCCTCCTTTTTACCTTCACATCCTCCATCCAGCAGGCATTTTAAAGATACATGATTTTGTCTGGCTTTTTATTCACATGGGTTAAAGTATTCTGGAACACGCTGTTTTTAGGGGGAAGCATTCCAGGGCCCCCTAAAAGCAGAAGAATATTATGTTAAGACTACATTTTCTCCATGTGTCCGCCAATGTCCTCCTTTTCCTACTTCCCTGTCGTCTTTTCCATGCTTTGGTATCTGGTAACCCTACTAATAGGAAATCCAGCACTGTGTTTTGGAGTACCTAGGGCAGTGGCTCCCAACTGGTGTGCCGTGGCAACACCCAAAGTATGCCGCAAGCATCCCCGAAGGGTGGAGTTAAAGTTCCTTCCCTGCTCAGCCCAGCCATGTGGGCTGTGCAGGGCTGGGAAAAGGCAGGGGTTAAAGTAAGGGGGAAGTTCTGGGAGCACATTTTTCCCCAAAGCCACTAGTAATTGCAGAGAGGTATAGGTTCTACCAAAGAAACCAAGAGGAAGGTGATTCAGTTGTACAGTTTGTAGCAGCTCTGTGGAAGCTGGCAGCACACTGTGACTTCAAGAACCTGTTAGAGGAAATGCTGCTTGAGAGGCTGGTGTGTTGCCTGCACAGTGAATCAACATGGAAACGCCTATTGACTGAAGGTGAACTCACCTTGCAGAAGGCTGTGGAAATTGCAGTCTCCATGGAATGTGTCACCCAAGACATGCAACAGATCGGGGTCAGCATATGTAAAGTATCCCTACAACCTGCCCACAGGGCACCAGGGAGACAGGAATGTTACCGGCGTGGGAAGCAGGGTCACCTCGCATCAGAGTGCCAGTTTAAGGAACTACTGTGTTGACAATATGGTAAGAGAGGGCACACTGAACATGCCTGCAAACAAAGGAAGGGTGAGCCAAACAGAAGAGGCAGACCTGAGAAAAATGGGCCATTGGTTTGGCAGATAAAGAGGGAAATTTTGCATTCAGTAGAGCAGAATACAGGTGATCATAGTGACACCCAATCAGAAGATGAAGATTCCCTCCATGTTTTGTTTATAACAGTTGGCCCACGTAAATTCTGGGTGACACGAGTGTTGGAAGCAAACCTATACGCATGGAACTGGACACTGGCGCAGCAGTTTCATTAGTTTCTAACATTGTGCATGAGAAGGACTTTAGACATCTGCCACTTAAGCCGACAGTAGTTGTTTTGAAGACATATACTGGGGAGACTGTTCCCCTGTTGGGTACTATTGATGTGAAAGTAGAACTCAATGGACAGACCACAAAGCTACCACTGTTTGTGGTAAAGGGGAATTACCCAGCCCTAATGGGAAGATCGTGGATCAGGAAAATCCAATTCGATTGGTCACAAGTGCATCAATTGACTAAAGAAGAAATGAATCTATTAGCAGTACTAACGAAACACGCTGCTGTTTTCGGTGAAGACTTAGGCATGTGGAGGAATTCCAGGGCTGAGGCCTGACAGAGTGCTGAGGCCTAACAGCGTTGAGACACACATGGATAGCTCAGCAGCCCTTGAGAAGGGGGAGAGCTGCATTTTCTTTGTCTTACTAGCACGCCTGGAGGAGGGCCAGTAGAAGCAACTAGCTGATAAGGAAGCTATAGAGAGCCATCATGCTTCAAGGACAGTGTACTGAAATTTGGAGACAGAGAAGGTGTTTGGATTTGCCTGCAGATTTCTGAAAATCAGTCCATTTGGGTCAGCTCAAGGACTAGGCCAAAGATCTATGGCGCAGCTGAATTATGATTGGCGGGTATGTGGGATAAGGTGGGTCAAAGAGAATAGGTTGTAATTGGGGAAATTTTGGTGCAAAGAGGCTGGATCCAGAACTTAATTGGCTATACAGTAATAATTTATGTTTTGTAATATGATGTAATATGTCGCTATATAAGAATAAGGTACACAATTCTCGGGGCACTTGGGTACTTGCCCTTGGGCCCGCAGCTGTGTAGAATAAAGCTCCACTCCTCACTAAGTTTGTGGCCCCCGCTTACTGAGAATTCCTCTACAGGCAGCATGAAGGGAATCACTGTGAAATTAAATATAAAGCCTGATTGCCAACCAAAATGTTTGAAGGTCAGGATGGTGCCATTTGCCATCAGACCCAAGGTGGAAGAAAACTTGGAGCGGTTAGTCAAGGAGGGAGTCTTAGTGCCAGTTACTCACAGCCACTGGGTGACACCCATTGTCCCAATAGTGAAGAAGGATGGCTCCATTCGGAGTTGTGGAGATTTCAAGGTCACGGTGAACCCAGTGTTATGTGCAGAACAATATCCTCTTCCCCGCATTGAGGACATCTTTGCAGGTTTGGCTGGAGGACAAAAATTTAGCAAGATTGATTTGAGTCAAGCGTCCCTACAGATGCATGTTGAAGAAGAATCTCAAGAGTTGTTGACAATCGTAACACATAAGGGGTTGTACAGATACTGTCAGTTACCTTTCAGCATTACTTCGGCCCCAGCTTTGTTCCAAAGGGCAACGGGTCAGATTTTGAGCGGTTTATCAGGACTCCAGTGCTATCTGGATGATATCCTGGTCATTGGCAAAAATGAGGAGGAACACCTTACGAACTTGGAAGCTACTCTGCAAAGACTGGAATAGTATGGTCTACGTGTTCACAGAGGCAAATGTAAGTTTTTCCAGCCCTCAGTTAAATATTTAGGACATATAATTGATGCTGATGGTCTCCATAAGTCTCCGGCCAAGGTTAAGGCTCTCGTGGATGCTCCACTACCTCAGAACGTAAGCCAACTTTGCTCTTTTTTAGGGTTATTGAACTATTATGGCAAGTTTATTGCACAATTAGTGGCACTCCTGAAACCCCCACATGAGCTTCTTGGGCGGAAAAAGGCCTGGAACTGGACTGAAGCTTGTGATGTTGCATTTAACGAAGCTAAACGCTCACTGGTAAACTCTAGAGTTCTGACACATTTTGACCCATCTTTGCCCCTACAGTTAGCTTGCGATGCCTCCCCTTATGGAGTTGGGGATGTATTGTCACATATTATGTCTTCTGGTAAAGAGAGGCCTATCGCTTTTGCTTCACACTCCCTGACTAAAGCAGAAACTAACTATGCCCAAATTGAACGCGAAGCACTGGGCATTGTTATTGGCGTTTGGAAATATCACCAGTACCTGTGAGGAAAGAAGTTCACACTTGTCACCGACCATCGACCCCTGACATCAATTTTGGGGCCACACGCAGGCATCCCACATTTGGCTGCTAGTCGGATTCAACGATGGGCATTGATACTTTCTGGATACACATATGAAATCAAGTATAAGCAATCCTCTTTGCATTACAATGCAGATGGTCTTTCAAGGCTACCCTTACCGGCGCACCATCAAGATCAGAGTCAGGAAGGAATCTTTTACTTCGAACAGGTGGAAAACACATCTGTCATGGCTACTCAAGTGAACAAAGTGACACGGGTTGACCCAGTACTCTCACAAGTTATGGATTTTGTGATGCATGGAACATTCTTACCTGACTCTCAGGTCTCTCCTGACCTCCGCCCCTACATGTCTAGGAGGACAGTTATCAACCCAATCTGGGTGTTTGTTGTGGGGTATGCGTGTCATTATCCCACCTTCATTAAGACCACATTTGTTGGAACAGCTCCATTCAAGTCACTGCGGCATAGTGTGCATGAAAGAAATTGCACGGAGCTATTTCTGGTGGCCGGGCTTGGACAGAGCCATCGAAGAAATGGCTAGAGCTTGTACCTCATGCCAGAGCGTCCGGAACGCACCTCAGTTGGCACCTCTTCACCCATGGGATTGGCCCGAGAGGCCATGGCAACATATCCATGTTGATTTTGCTGGCCCATTTGAAGGACGTATGTTTTTAATTGCTGTGGATGCCCATTCAAAATGGCCAGAAGTCTCTGTAATGCAGTCCACTACTATGGAAACCACTATTCAGCCCCTGTGTGGCTTTTTTAGTCATTGTGGTCTTCCAGAACAGCTGGTGAGTGACAATGGACCACAATTCATTTCTCAGGATTTTGAAACTTTTATGAAGGCCAATGGAATACATCACATCAGGTCAGCACTGTATCATCCTTCCACCAATGGACTTGCTGAAAGGTTCGTACAGACTATGAAGCAAGCTCTAAAATCTGCGAAGGGACGTTCACCTCTTCAGAAGCATCTGGACAACTTCTTGTTGTCCTGCAGAAACACTCTGCAGGCTACGACTAAGGCATCTTCAGCTTTTCTTATGATGGGATGGCAGTTGTGCTCTTGCTTTGATTTGTTGAAACCACGAAACACAGGGCAAGTGGTTCAACGCCAACAGCAGGACCAGGTCAGCAGACATTCACCAATACAAAGGACCGCACGTTCAGTATTGGACAGCCGGTTCTTGCTCGAAACTATGCTTCAGGAGCTAAATGGGTTCCAGCAACAGTCATTTCCCAGACAGGACCTGTTTCCTACTCTGTTCAGACAGCAAGTGGCTTAGTTTGGCGACAGCAGGTAGATCAGTTGCTTCGGCGTCATATCCATCCAGAAGATGCATCTACAGCAGACATATCTGACTTCACCCTTACTGATGATACAACATCAGAGCATGAAACAACTGTTCATGTCTCTCCTGCTCCAGCCACCCCTTCAACGCCTTCAGCCTTTCTGGACCAACCGGACACAACATCCTCTCCGGTTCTGGCCACTTCCCCGGTACCTGTGGCCACACTATCACCAATACCACCTTGTTATGTGGGCACACCAGAAGTTCACCGTAATCCAGCTTGAGACAGAAGGCCTCCTAATCGGCTGGATCTTTAGCTAGTGGTGACCCCCTCTTCATGGGGCAGAATAATTCCCCGGGGGTTTGCCGGAGATGGGGCAGTCTACCCTCATCTCGTAGTTTAGTTCTTATTCTTTCGGGGGGGGGGCGGCCCCTTATCCTTGTGGGGGCGGGCTTTTTCAGTAGAGGGGGAGGAATATGTGGTGTTTTGGAGTACCTAGGATCATTGGGGTTGTCATAGGGATAAATGGGAGGGTCGGTGAGGTGCTAGGGAAACCTGTCTGTCGGGTCCTCTCTCTCTCAGTTCTCTTTTGATAAACACTCCTTATACAGCTCTGAACATGCTGTCTCTCATTATTGGATTATAATTTCCCCTAAAACTCCACAGGCACTGCAGCAGCGGACTGCAGAGCCAGGATGATGGGCCAGGGCAGGGCCGGCTCAAGGGGTTGTGGCATCCCAAATCCAATTTTGATTTGTCACCCCCCCCATCTCCGTCATGGAGGTTGAAAAGGGTTTTCCAAAGTGCATAAATCTCCAGCATCAGAGGGATCTGAAGTGCACTCTGCCTATGTGACTTAAGCTGCAGCTTGACTAACAGTGCCTGAGCTGCTAAGAAAGAGTTGAAGAGGTGGGAGCCAGCCTGATTTTCAGGGGGGGATGTGATGAAGTAAGAAAACCTCTTGGGCTACTGTGGTTCTTCTTTTCTGTTCCTGTTCTTTGGTGATGGTATTCTGGTGATGGGACAGAGGGGTGTGATAACTATGGCTATGTCTACACAGCACTTTTATTTCGAAATAACACTTGTTATTTTGAAATAAAAGAAATTTAGTCTACACGACGTTTTCTTATTTCGAAAGGACAGATCCTGTCCTTTCGAAATAAGAATTGTCATTTCGAAACAGTTAAACCCCAATGTTTTCGAAATGGCTGTTATTTCGAAATGGTCATTTCGAAATAATGCCATTTGGACGTGTTGTTTCGGAATAAATGGATTCCGAAACAACATGATTTGAACTTCCTGGGAGGAAAAGCCACCCCCTCAGCACCCTGTCCAGAGTGCTGAGGGGGGACAAGCGGCAGGGCATGGGGGGCTGCCCCCAAGAGCAGCGGGGAGCCCTGCGGAGGGGTGCCGATGCCCCGCTCTCCCCGCCGCTGGGGCTGCTCAGGAGCCCTGCGGCAGGGCGCTGGTCTTGCAGGCAGCCCCCCGTGCTGGACAGGGTGCTGAGGGGGTGGCTCTTCCTCCCAGGGTGCTTAGCATCCTGGAAGGAATTTCAAATAATGTTGTTTCGAAATAAAGGCTTTATTTCGAAATAAGTCATTTCGAAATGACTTATTTCGAAATAAAGCCTTGTGTGTAGACATAGCCTATAGGTGCCACTAGGGGGGAAGAGGCTTTAGTGCGACCTTACCTGGACTCCCTGGGGGTGACAGGTTGTGGCTGGTTTAGACCAGGGGCAGGGCAGCTGGATAGAGAGAAGAACAAAGGGAGGAGGGGGGGAGAAGGAAGATGGAGGTTGGAGGGGCAGGACCTCCGGGGCTCGTCCTGGGGGTTTACTGTCTGCCCTCCTGGTTGATCTGAGAGCCAACTGTCCTAGCTGCTTTGCAAAGTGGATTGCTAATAAACCCTCTGAGTGCTACACTGGCTGAGTGTCACTACTGACTGGGATGGCTGGGACCCTCGTGGAGGGAGGACCCCCCCCCAAGGGAGACCAGACAGAGCAAGGGTCGGATCCTCTGGGCCTGGATTTGGAAGCTGGCTACAGGTAGCGTGGAGACCCGGGTGCTGGACGGGAGAAGACTCCACGTAGCAGAGTCCTGGCTGGCTGTGAACAGAGGGGATCCAAGAGGCTTTTCTGGGTTCTCCATGACGGGGAGGGGTGAAGCGCCCTGAAGCCATAAAAAAAACCCCTAAGAGTCGCGTGGCACTTTACAACTAACATTTATTTTTCGCACGAGCTTCCGTGGGAGAAAAACCCCACTTTGTCAGAGGCCGGACTAGACTAACCCAGCCATCCCTCTGGAACCTGACGCCACCTCCGCCTCTTGCCTCACAGTGGAGCGAGCCCTGGGTATGGCTACCAGATACCAAAGCAGGAGAGGCAAGTACAAAAAGGAGGACATTGGCGGACACATGGAGAAAACATCGTATGACTATAAGATTGGAGGGGACCCTGGCACGCTCCCCCCTAAGAACACAGTCTTCTGGGGCGTTCCAGCTCCCCTGTGAGGTAAAAAGCCAGAGGAAATCTTGTCTTTTTAACAAGCCCGCAGGACGCAGGCGGTGCAGGTAACAAGGAGGACGCCTCCTCCTGCTGCCTGACGCCTGGTAACCGTAGCTGGGGGCCAGGGGGCGGGAAGGCGCACGCGGGCAGCGGCCGTTGGTGCAGGCGGCGCGTGCGCGGCTCCCGGGGGGGGGGAACGGTCACGTGGGCGGCGAATTTCGCTTTCGGTTTCCTTTCCGCGCCGGAGCGGCACAGCGGAGAAGAAGGCGCGGCGGGGCCGGGGCTGCGGGGGCCATGGCGGCGGGCAGCCGGGCGCTGCAGGCGCTGTGCGCCGCCGGCGGCTCGCTGGAGCTGGAGGAGCTGGCGCGGCGGCTGCCGGCGGGGCCCGGCCTGGAGCGTCTCTTGCTGGCGGAGCCGCAGCGCTTCACGCTGGTCAGCCGGCCGGGGCCCTGCCCTCCCGGCGGCCCGGGCGGGACGCAGCGCGTGGTGGTGGCCGCCAGCGGGGTGCGGCTGTGCCCGGAGCACGGCGGCCCGGGGCCGGGCTGCGGCGGCCAGTGCGGCCAGCTCCACCTCTGCCGCTTCTTCGTCTATCGCAACTGCCGCTACCAGCGCGCCAGGTGAGCCGGGCCGCGCGGAAAGGAGGCGGGGGTGCAGGGAGCAAATGCTGGCGTCTGGTTTGGGGCGCCCCCTCAAAACGGGGTGTGCCGCGGCCTATGTTCCCTCTAATTTTGCAGGGGCCGCGTGTGCAAAAAGTTGCTTTGGCCGTGCTGCTAGAAGCACTATTGAATGTTTTTGGTGCGCACTTTATTTTGTTGGGCGTGGGGCTTCACAACCTGTGTGCGGGCACACAGCTTAGAGGCAGTGTTCCCTCTCATTATTCATAGGTTGCCAGTGCAAAAAATTTCTTTACGCGCATCAGTGTTAGCATTATTGAATGTTTTTGGTGCGCACTTTATTTTGTTGGGTGTGGGGCTTCACAACCTGTGTGCGGGCACACAGCTTAGAGGCAGTGTTCCCTCTCATTATTCATGGGCTGTGAGTGCAAAAAATTTCTGTGTGTGTGCAAAAAAATTTCTTTGCGGGCACCAGTGTTAGCACTGTGGAACTTTTTTGGGTGCACTTTATTTTGTTGGGTGCATGGGTTTCATGACCTGCGTGCACACATGCACACAGCTTAAAGGGAACAGTGATATTACTTTAAGTCCTGCAAGTAAAAAAGTCAGACAAAATCATGTGCTTTAAAAAAGCCTGCTGTAGAGCCCTGCAGATCCGCAGATATCTGCCTTATATCCGCATCCACAGATACAACACAGATATCCACGGACCATTTCTTACAGATGCAGATTGGATACGGATCCACATATTTTTATCTGCACAGAGCTAGAGCGCCGCAAATATGTGGCTATCCGCAGATATCCGCGTTATATCCGCATCCACAGATACAACACGGATATCCATGGACCATTTCTTGCAGATGCAGGTCGGATACAGATCCACTTATTTGTATCCATGCAGGGCTCTAGCCTGCTGGACGGAGGAGGTGATGGTAAAAAGGAGGATGTGTCTTGTTGCTTGACATCTGGTAACCCTGGCAATGCTTCCATTCCGGGGGGGGGGGGAAACCTATGGAACTCAAGAGCCACACAAGTTGATTATGAAACCATGAGCTGCACTGAGGCCTATAGCCATGTACTTTTACCTACTAAACTGATTTGCTGACATTCTTCCGCAAGCCACGCTTTTTCATTCATGAGCCACATGTGGCTCCTGAGCCACAGTTTGGCCACACCTGCCTCCATTCCCCAGCCTGGCCCTGCAGGATGGGCCCCCTGGTCTCCTTACGTTGGGGGTTCCAGTGGGCAGCCATGTTAGTCTAGTAAAGCAAAAAAAAAAGAGCAAGGAGTCTTGTGGCACTTGACTAACAGATTTATTTATCACATGAGCTTTCATGGGAGAAAACCCCACGAAGTGGGACATGG
Organism: Podocnemis expansa; assembly: GCA_007922195.1. Classification (NCBI taxonomy): domain Eukaryota; kingdom Metazoa; phylum Chordata; order Testudines; family Podocnemididae; genus Podocnemis; species Podocnemis expansa. The sequence continues at coordinate 13,149,411 of ML681994.1, read as the reverse complement.
GATTTTCTCCTGCAGAAGCTCATGCGATAAATAAATCTCTTAGTCTTCAAGTGCCACAGGCCTTCTTGCTTTTTTTTTTTTTGCTTTTTTACAACGGGGGATGGTGGTCTGCTGCGGGAAGGACCCTCAAGGCTGCTGGAATCCCTGTTCATTCCTTCCTCCAGCATCCTTACTGCTTTGTGTATTTCAGTGCCTCTCAGAATATGAAACAAACAGGGAGTCTCGTGGCACTTTTAAAGCCTAAAACTTTGTTGTCTTTAAAGAAGTCACAGGACTCTTTGTTTGTTTTGTTGAATAAGACTAAGGCAGCTACTTGGGTCACAAAAATGTGAGGCACTTCCCTGTGGCTAGGTTAGGAGGTGTGCACAAAAGACTACTTAGGGGCGTGTCAGATGTGGATGTGACTACTTAGGGGCAATGTTCCCTCTAAGGTTTGACGGCTTGTGTGCAAAATTTTGAATCCGTGTGCAAAACTTTTTCTGAATAAAATTTTTGTGCAACTTCACGTGATGGAAATTATTGAAAACTATAGAACAATGAAAAAGTAATGTTATTTACATTTTTATTAATAATTTGAATGTATTCTATGCTTATGTGACTTTTGTCTCATCAATTCTTCAGTCCTGTGTGTCTGCCTTTGTCGGTTTTCCAAAATGAATAAGCACATAAAAAAGTTAAAGTGAAAGCAATTAACTTGCCTCTCATTTTTCATTTTGCACAGCAGCCAATTTTACAATTTAAAAAAAATGGTCCTAAATTGTTCTTAGCCAGTTCAAATGTGACCCTTTATTTGTTTTACTTAATTGGCCCCCTATTAGTAATCTTGATCACAGTATACTTTATTTTCCTTCATTTTATTAGTGTTTGCTATATATTTTTTTCCCAATTTAACCCTTCCCTAAGGAGCAACAGGCCAGAAGGTTAAAAAACCCAACCCAGGGCTTGACCCTGTGATTACAAATCTGTTATTCTACCAGCTGAGCTACAGGCATTCCATATATAAAAACTTCTAGGCATAAAGGATAACTGTGTACTCCACTGCCCCTTGATTG